>VDFB02109042.1:79534012-79902649 GCA_007258455.2 Sequoia sempervirens | reverse complement strand
AACACCTCTAGCAATCACCATATCACCTTTAACCATCTTACATCTTGCATCAAAAAATACTACCTTCACATCCTCATCTATTAGTTTTCTCACAAATAATAGATTTTTTGCTAATCTAGGGATATGCAACACACCATTAATCCTTTTTATTCTACCATCAAGAGATCTAATTTTAAATTTACCATGACCAACAATTTTTAAATAAGAATCATCACCCAAATACACCTTACCTCCATCAAATTCTTCATATTCAGAAAACCAATCTCTATTAAAGGTCATATGGAAAGATGCACCTAATTCAATTAACCATGCATCATTACCTGTACGAGTTGCTAAATCTACAATGAATGTGTCACCATCTTCTTTCTCGAATTGAGAATCAAAATCACATCTCTTCTTTTTCTTCTTCTTTTCTTCTTTGAATTCCTTACGAACATGTCTAGGCTTACCGTAGTTCCAACAAATAACTTTGGACTTTCTAGGAGATTTAGATCTCCCCTTGGACTGTATTTGTCACACTTCTCATTCTTCTTGCCTTTTTCCTTAGGTCTTCCATGAACATTTAGGGCCTCCTTGGTAGTGATGGATACCTTCCTCCTCATATCTTCAAAAAGCAAAGAACCTACCACATCTTCAGTCTTCAAAATAAAAAAAGTACTCCCAATAGCCATAACAAGAGAATCCCACGAATCAAGTGAAGAAAAAAGCAAGATCTGACATTTCTCCTCCTCATCCATTTTGACACCAACTAATGCTAATTGAGCCACCAACATATTGAATGCTTCCAAGTGGTCTCTGATTCATCCACCCTCTTCCATTCTCAAGGAATATAATTTATTCCTCGAGAAAATCTTGTTCACTAAAGATTTGGCTTGATACATCTCACCAAGTTTCTTCCATAGTTTTTGTGCAGAGGTCTCTTCATGGACATTGATTAAAAAAGATTCTACTAAGCCTAGTTTGATTAAACCCTTGGATTTATGGTCTATAACATCATATTGAGTAGCCTGAGTAGGATCTGTAGGCCTTGAAACATTCTCATCAACAACATCCCATAGATCTCGATCTATCAACAAATCCTCCATCTTTAGCTTCCACATCTCAAAATTATTTCCAGAAAATTTATCCACCTCTATTCTCCTAATGAACTTGTCATCTAAAAATTCATGCAACAAGATCACAAAGTATCTTTTACATAAGTTCCCACTCAAATCTAGATTAGTTCAAAAAACCCAACAACCCACAACTAAAACCAAAGGTGATCAAGCTTTGATACCACTTGTAAGGAAGCTAAGGTAGCAGAACAACTTCCTACATTAATCTTGAGAGGAGAATAATGCAAAACTTTACAGATCTTCAACAGTTACAAAAACTTAAACAAAAATAAAAATAAATATCATGCATACCACAACATAGTGATTTATGTGGGGAAAACCCTTTCAGGAGAAAAACCCCACACTCCAAAATCCACCCAATATATTATTCAAAATCACAAATATTACAATATACTTGCAAAGCAAGCTTCTCTCAGGAGTATCACCAACCAGAGATCTAGAGACAACACGACCGCTATCAAACTCTGAGAGTACATCACCATTTACAATAGTAGTATAATACCCTCATAAAATAGGGTTACCTTCTAGGGCAAGACATGCCAACAAAATATCCACCATTAGATCTAAAGCCTAATATTTAATGGTCTAGATTTACAATATATCATTTATTTAATGTATGTCATCCATTTAGGAGTTTTTTGAAAAAGTTAACAAAAAATTGTTTACACATCCTACTCCTCCCCTCCACCCCTTGCTCCCATTGTATATTACACCTATCGATGTAACTAGGAAATATATATATTTATATATATCCTATCAACAATAACCTTTATATAATTGCAAGTTTGAGACACAATTTCCCAATAGTTCAAGTATGGAACATTAATTATATGTTTGACCTTCTATTTTATGAATGCATTTCCAACATTTGCAAAAAAAATGGATACAAGCAATATGGTGGCCACACAAATTCAAGACTTTGTCGAACATTTCCAAGATGCAACATTCTTCATCGCGGTCTACTAGGCATTTTTCAAATCTCTACAATAGTAGAGGAAAAATAGGGAATGGATTTCTTTTCAAGTGGTCAAAAGGTACAACAAATATTTAGTATTCTTAATTGATAAGGATTATATAATGATGGATCCCATTTAACCTAAGATGTCTTGGATACTACAACTTCCCTATGAAGTTAGCAATAAGCTAATAACCTCATATGAGGTTACCTTGTTGAATTTACCCAAGGACCTTGAAGTATAAAATTTTATAGCATACCGAGAGTTTATGGAAAACTTGGCCAAGAAAAGTTAGAAGAAAACATGGAAAAGAACAAAGAAATATTGAAGGAAAAATGGGGTATTTCAAAATTAAAATCGAAGGAACAAACCATATCAACTCCATGGAAGTCTAGGAGGCTAAAATTTGGCCCACTGATAGCTGGGTCAACACAATCCAAAGAATAGGAAAATAAGAAAGGAAAGGGGAGAGTTAAAAGAAAACTACCCACAACCCTAATGCAAAGTGACACATTAGTTTAAAAACCAACATAAGAACTTGAAACAAAGGAAAAAGGATCCTAGGTCCTCAATACAAAGAACCTATGATAGTAAGGGTTACTTTTCTTATATTTCATTAAAGAGGGAGATCAACAAGGTGAATATATTGACTATAAACCATGAAGGTGAGCCAATCATACCTGGATCTCCTTTTTGGGGGGATTAGAAATGGATTTGAATTATTTTCCTTGATTAACCTAATTAGAATATGTGGCCTAATATGTAGAATGCAAGATCTCAACAAATAACAGACTAAAACAATAGTTTATAGGTGAAACATTAGAAAATGGGTTCACCAATATGAAATGATAACAATGGGGGGCTATGATGCACCTATCTTCCTTAGTTCATTAGGAAAAATAGATCCCTTAGGGCAAGATTGACTTTCAACCCTTAGGTGAGTCAACCTTGGTGGAGATCTTGTTGTTTTCCTATGATCTAGGACGGGGTAAATCAACCTGAAATGCACTTTTGGGAGATGAATGAAAAATATTAAATTAGTGCAATGATTCAATGTAACACATGAAACCTTTAAATTAAACCTTAATCTAATAGAATCCCTAAAGCAATTACAGATCTGAGAAGGGCTTTATTTTATGCAGCTGTCACAAAAAGGTTGTGTTGAGTGTCCTCCTAGGACTCATTGGCCCAAGGGAAAATGGGTCTTACTACAAGGGTTGAAAAATTACTTTTACAGTCCTTCGATCCTATGTCTAACTCCCAATTCCTCTAGGTTTCATAGTTGGAAACTCATAAATAAATTCTAAAAGTGAGTTTTTGTGGCTTGATGACAATGTTGACAACTTTTGCAACTTTTGCAAATTTTGCAATTTTTCTCCTTTGATAGATCTTCAATCCTACTTCAACTTAAGATTTACAAAACACACAAGAGGGAAAAATTGTTTGTTTTTGTTGAATGGGGGTTTACCTTGGTCAAACCGGACATTTTGGTAATTAAACCTTGAATTAAAATAATGAAACATGAAAGGAATGATGAATGAATAATTGCTATGTTACAACTCACCAAACCCTTGATTTGAAACCCTTGAAGGACTGAAACTTAGTAGATCTCTCCAAGTTCTTGATCTTGCATGAAATGGCTTGATTGATGATGTGATCTTGATGCTTGAAATTTGACTTGAATGCTTGAAACCTACATCACACTTTTAGCTCCAAAAACATGCATTATGTTTGATAACTTTGACATGATGCTTGAGATCTTGAATACTGCAACAAATGCTTGAGTAATATTCTTTTGAACACCTTTGACAATAATATTATCTCTTGTGAAAGTTCACCTCTTGCTTCTAGGATTTGAATTGATAAAAAGACCTTGCTTTTATAGGCAACTTTCTAATTTCCCAAAAATTGAACATTACAAGCCGACATTTGAAATTGAATTTGGAATCACAAAAAGGCCACCAAAAACATATTTAAAATTTGAATTTAGCAACTAAAGGGGACCCATTTTCCCAAGGGTGAATGGGTCTTGACCTAAATTGCCAGGACTTGATCATTTCAAGGTGTTAAAAATGATAATTGCATTAATTAAATACTGATTCCCCTTTCAAAAATTGTAATTAATTAGGCTTGTAGATGCATAATTTATGAAATTAGAGGCTTAATTAATTCTAATTAATTAAGGGACCCAAACATAGTGTGAAAATCGAAAGGAGTGTATTTTTTGACATACAACAGGTAGATCTAGAAAGTACAAGAGACTGTGTACCCATCCTGAAAAAGTTGGTTCTAAGTTGAATAGGAGGACTGGGATGCCTAGGAGTATATGGGTCTCTGATAGGGTGTCCTTCTATGCTTTTGGGATCCTCTAATGACAAATCTTAGCTTATGGTTTTTGTCTGCAAAGTTGTCAAAACACTATCAGATAATTTTGTAGGTGAGTTTTTGTGGCTTGACAAGATTTAGGGCTTTGAATGCAACAATGGACAAATTGTCTTCAATATTCCTTCAATCCTCTTTAAACCTAGAACTTACACATTCAAAGAGAGGGAAAATGTTGTGCCATTTAGGGGATTGCCTCAGTCAAACCCCATGTAAGTGTTTCCACTTCCACAATGGCAATGTCAATGATAAAGTGATAAATGAAAGGAAGGAATGATGAAATCATGAAGTTGCAACTCACCACCCTTAAATGGGTTCCTTGAAGGATTGAAGTTATGCACATCACCTCAAGGTCTTGATCTTTCTTTGCTTGATTTTCTTGAATGCTTTAGAGACCTACAAAAGTTTTAGCCTTTACAAAACAATGATAACATGAACACACATACACTTCAACATGATGATTAGATCTTGAATTGTTGCAATGACGCTCTGAAATGTTGTTCTTGACTTGCTATTGACAATAGTATTTGCTCCTCAATTATCCTTCTAGTTTCAAATAGTGAAATGACTAGGTATTTATAGGAATTTGTTAAATTTCCCAAAAATTAGATTCCAAAAGCTGACACTTTAAATTTGAAATTTGAATGTTAAAATGGGCACATCCGACATACCCAAAATTGGGTCCTGGCTAAGAAGGGGGGCCAATATGCCCAAGGGAATATAGGTCTTGGCCTTGATTTCTAAGACACTAAATGTCAAGGGTAGCATATTAGTTGGATGCATTTATTCAATGTTTGCAATTTATTGAAAAGTAGTTCAAATGGGCTCCATAATGCATTATTTTAGGAAATTATGGGGTCAATTAGGCTCAATAATGTAGGGGAGAAAAACACAATGTGAAACTATCGCGGGTGATAATTTATGACACTAAATTTAGCCCTAAATTTAGTAGAAAAATATGTCAAGAGGGGTCTAATTGTACAAATGTTGAAGAGATAGGATAACAATGAATCTAGGGAGATGGCCAAGCCCCCATGATCCAAGATCCCATGTCAAACCAACATAAGCACAAAAGAATGCACATGTATGAAATGGGTCAAGACCACATACACTAACATACAATACCAATATGGAGTGCAAAAAGGAGGGTATGGACTAACAAGTTGTGTTATGCTAGGATCCACACTAAAGGCGTTCATGACTCACACCATAGAAAAGTCTCATATTTGTTGGGTGAATCACAAACTAGAAGGCACATGGGCAAGTGAGGACCGATTTTTACTAGGTGAGCCCCTAAGACAAGGTAGTAAAATGAGAAACACACTAGGTCTAGTGAGGACCTATTTTCACTAGGTGTGTACCCATAACCATACCAAGAGTTATACTCCTTAATAATCTTGATAAGGTGCTACAAAATGGTCAAAATTCTATGTCAATGCCACATTAAGTTCAACTCTCATGAACAAAGTGGAGAAAAAATGTCAATTTCAACGTGTCACTCAGTCCAACACATGTGAACAAATTGAAACAAAATATTGTCAATGTATGCTCCCACTTTAAAGAAATTGTTAAACACCATGCTGTGAGCAATTAATTTAAAGTAGAAAAATGATAAATGTCATGCAACAAAGGATCACAAGAGATTATTTGGAAATCCATATGCCAATGATATGTTTCCAAATGAAGCTACATCATGAAAAGGGGTTGTCCCCAAATATAATACAACAATCAATATAGGATATGAACACATAAGGGATCCACAGATCCAGGGTCAGTATACATCTTTTCTACAGTGATATAATAGAGCTAAGAACTAAAGTCATTCCCCAAATACTCATGGAAAAATAAACACAATGGAGGAATGACAAATAGAGAGAGAAGACAAATAAATTTTGGATCAATGTGGAAGAGACATAAATGTCTCGACGCCTTGCATAGTCCCCTAAAGGAAAAAACAAGAAAAATAAAATACAAAATTTATTACATATAGAAGAATGAAGACACAAATAGAAGAATGTCACTACAGGTTTGTTTCCTTTATATCCTTGTGCCAATGGAGAAACAAGGTTCATCCAAAGAAAACTCACACATATAAAGACACACTAAGAAGCACAACATGAGAGATCACATTACATGCAAGAAAACACAAAGAACATATGGAACAAACATAAAAGAGTACCACACATGCGAGCCAACCTAAAACAAGTCATATACATCCTAATCTTGCTCATCATATAAGGAAGGTAGAAAAATAGCTAGAGGGACTACAACAAGTTTTGTAATAGGAGCATCTCCAGGTTCAACACATGGTGGGTCACTCTCATCAAGAGGATCATCACAATTTCCCCCATCAAAGTTCATTTTCTTTGAAAATAAAACATTAATCTAATTATGCACCTCTTCATCAACTTTAGAAATTTCATCTTCATCATCAAAATTACTCACAATGGGAGGTTTTATGACAATAGAAATTGAATTTTCTTGTTTCACTTATTATTTTGGTTCAATTTCTTGTTTTGGTGAAAGTTGTGATTCTTCTTGAGTTTTTTCCATTGATGTTGGATTAGCATGCATTGTTTTATTATTTTCTTCTAATTGATGAGCAATAGCACAAAGTCTGTGCCTACGCTCTTTAGCATTTTTGTTTCTTCTTACATGATTTTTAATTTGTGATGGGGTAGGAGTGGTTTTCTTAACCATTGGTTTCTTTTCTTCCCTTAAAGGGGGAACTAAACAAACCATTAGGGGTTAG
Organism: Sequoia sempervirens; assembly: GCA_007258455.2. Lineage (NCBI taxonomy): Eukaryota > Viridiplantae > Streptophyta > Pinopsida > Cupressales > Cupressaceae > Sequoia > Sequoia sempervirens. Next base: position 79,895,444 of record VDFB02109042.1, on the reverse strand, counting down.
GAAACAACTATCTCTTTAGGTGTATACACTTTTTTTAATCTTTGGAGGAACAAAAGGAATCATTTGATTGTCTCTTGGTATTTTATATGATAGAGGTGGAGAAACTTCTATATATTTACCTTGGTTACTTGGAAGGGTCTTGTCTTGGGGAACAGGTTCATCCATAATAGGTAGGGGAGGAGGAACAACCATGGACCTATCATTCTTAGGAATATTGGTAAGAGATAACTCTATTATGTACTTTTCCTTGAACTTTTGGTATGAATTGAAAAAAAAATATTCATGAGGCTTTATAGGTTCCATAGGTTGAGGCTAAAATAAATCCAATGAAAAATTCCCACAAGAAGACAAAGGATTAAACCCACTATGATGTACTGTAAATATATCATTTTTAAAGGGAAACTTTATGCACTTGTGAATAATCGATGGGATGACATTCATGGAGCCTAGTCATGGGTAGCCTAGCTTCACACTAAATTGGTCCAACATCAGGATGATGGAGAATGAGACATCTAAATTTTTTGGTTCAACTTTAAGAGGAAGAGTGATGGAACCAATCGTAGGGCTAGCAAAACCATCATGATTTTTCAACCATGCTTTCGATTGTTCATAAGAATCTTGATAAATCTCTTGCACAAACAAGAATTCCCAATTATCACATTCTCTACACACACATGATCAATGAGTATTCCTTGTATATGTTTCTCGTTGATATGATCAGCAATGTAGAGAGGACCATCAAGTGCATTTATAGGTGTGTCATTATGGGTGAAAGCAATCTCAGGTAACACAATGGTTTGGACCTTATGAGGTTGAACATATATCAAAGAAACCATATCTTGTAGACCATCCTCATTATTTATGTCATTAGTTGTATCAACACTCATCTCATCACTCCTAACATCACAAGCTTGCACAAAGTTGGATGAATTGTTTAGCATTGGATTAGTAAAAAATTGCAAGTTTTGGTTGAGAAGGGCAACAAACATATTCCCTTAATCATTAACACCACCCAACTGGATGTAATTAAAATCAATTATGTATTGAACTTGATGTTTAAGATGCATGCATTGTTTTGTATCATGTCCACTTGTGCAATGATATTGACAAAAGACATTTGGATTGTAATTTGGAGGTAAAGATTTTTTTGTGTCCACAAGTCTAACAGGAGGTAATCAGATTAAATTCTTACTCAAAATTTAGAATAAGATCAAATGGAGAAGGTAATTGGGTGAATTGTCTATCTCTCGATCTAAATTGGTATGGATTTGAACTTATGTAGAAACTTGAGGTTCAATATGTTGGTTGTTTGAGATAAATTTATCTTGATAAAGTTCTTATTTTGATTCTTGAATGGTTGGTAGTTATTTTGAGGTACAAATTCAAACTTCTCGATATGAGTTGACGAAGATATCTCTTCATACTAACTAACTGAATTATGATAGTCACGAATAGATGTACATAAATGCATGAAGGATGAAAATTTAATTAATAATATTTTGTCCCTTATTTCAAATTGCAAAATTTCAATGAACTCTCTTTGGACATCCACATCAAGAAGAGTAAGATTGATCCATGAATAAAGAAATTGATAGTGGCTTATGAAATCTATGACCTTTTCATTTTTCTTTTATTTGCATCACATTAAATCAGTTATATTAATCTTAGGACCAATATTTACTTGGAAATGATTGAGGAACTCATCAACAAGATCATTAAATTAGCAGATTGAATTATTCAGAAATGAACAAAACCATTCCAAAGCCATATCCTTCAATGACCTAGGAAAGAGTTTAGCTAGGATTTTATCCTCAAAAATGAAGTCACTACACAAGGTTGTATATGTTGATATATGATTGCTAGGGTATCCCTTACCATTGTACCTTTCAAACCGAGGTATCTCTATGTTTTGTGGCATTTGTGCTTTCAATCTTTCAAGTGCCAATGGGCTCCTTTTGACATATTGTGATGGTTTTCCATTTTGGTTTTGATTCAAGTTTGAGATTTGTTGTTGAAGTGAGGCGACCTTTTGCAAAAGTTGGTTAATGAAGGAATCGTTGCTTGACATGTTTTGGGAATGTGGTGAATATGGTGGAATTGTGTATGTGTTTGGTGGACTATTATGTTGTAAATTTATGAGAGGGGATGAAACTTGAGGTGTGACATGTGAAGACTAGAAACCATAAGGATTTCTAGTGGAAAGACATAATGTTGGAGTTATACCAATGCTTTATTGTATTTTTGATGCAATATTTGGATTTGTGTATGTGAGAATAGATGTTATAGTTGTAGGGAGGGAGACTTGACTTCCTCCTTGATTTTGAGTATGTCCTGGAAAGATTGAGCACAACTAGCCATTATAGGTACATTATTATCAACTATATGGGCTAGGCTACGCAAAACCTCTAATCCATGATCATCACCAGTCAATTTCCTCATACTATCAGTTATAGGAACTATTGTACCAATGAAGTGTTTAGTACTCACAAAGTCTTGAAGTCTTTCTAAGTATTTTTCCAATTTTTGTAGTTTGTCTTTAGGAACATGGGAAACCATGGTCTCAACATCTGTAAACAGGTGTCAATAAGGTTGTCATTGGTATGGTAGCATCAAGGATAGATTCCAAAATGGGTTGAGTATTGATAACACTTTTCATGAAAGAGTTAGAAGACTCGGGATTGACAACAGATGTGGCAATAATGTGGGATGCCATAAGTCTAGAACTACATCTCACTGAAGTATTGGCAATAAGACACCAAGTTGTGAAACTCATGCAAGTTTTACAACACCAAGTGTACCCAAGATGAACACTAAAATGTTAAATAAACACAACAAACACTCAAAAATATAAATCAGACAACAGGAGCAAATAGGAAACATAACAACAAAGATCTAGGAAAAAGTTTTTCTAGCCAAGAATGGCAGGATAGAGGTGCCCAAGGGTGTCTGAGTCCTGGTTAGGGGTTCTAGAAATTTAAAATCTGATTGTTTATTATCGTATTTAAGGATTCTCATTCTACTTGAAAATAGTTGTAACAGTAAATAATTTTCTAGAATTTGCGTATTTTATGTCAACTTGATGCAAAATGCAAATATGCAATAATGTTGAAGATGTTTGAACAATTTTGGATACACCTTTTATATCTAAAATGCAATAATTGACTAATTCAAAGACCTAGAAATGATGAATTTTATGCAATTTATTTCACCTTTATGAACTATATGCAAAATACATAAAAACATGCATTATGAATTCCAAAACAAAGATTTGAAAGTACATACAAACTGAGTAGACAAAGACATACAACTATGATAAATTTTAATGTTTCAACTATATAAGGATAGAGTCACTCAATGACATCTAATTCCTTGATAGGGGGTTTGAAAACTAAAAAACTAAATGTTTAAGTTGTTGTTTAAGGTTTCTATTTCTATTTGCAAACAGGTTTGACGGTGACTTTTTTGCTAGAATTTTCCAATGTAAATGAGATGCACAAGGTGACAATTATGAGTGCAATTTTGGATGAAATTTTGATCTAAATGACAAAAAAACACCCTAATTCAAGCTATGATGCACTATGAATGCAATATTTTTTTGAATTTTTATGAATTTTTATGATGTAAATATGAAACCCTAAATGAGAAATGTAAGACAATGTGAAGAAAAACCTAGATCTAGGGTTTGAAAGAATTCCAATTTTAGAAAGTTATGATGTCAATAGGTTAGGTTCACCAAAATTAAATAATGGAAAGAGGATCCTAGGTCCTCAATGCAAAGAATCTAGGATTTGTAAAGGGGGCCCTTTTTCCACTATTTCATTAAACAGGGAGATCAACAAGGTGAATAGATTGGCTATCAACCTTGAAGGTGAGCTAATCAGACCTATATATCCCTTTTTTTTTTAGGAATTGGAAATGTATTTGAATTATTTGTCTTGATTAACCTTATTAGAATATGTGACCTAATTTGTAAAATGCAAGATCCTGAAAAATAACAAACTGAAATAGCATTTTGCAAGTAGATCTGGAAAGTAAAGGAGATTGTGTACTTGTCTTGAAAAGTTGGTTTTGAGTTGAATAGGACTAGGATGCATAGGGACCTATGGGTCTTTGATAGGGTGTCTTGCTCTAATTTTGGAGTCCTCTGATGACATATTTGAGCTTATGATTTTCATCTACAAAGTTTCTAGAACGTTGTCAGATAATTATGTAGGTGATTTTATGTGGCTTGACAAGATTTAGGGATTTGAATGCAACAATGGACAACTTGTATTCAATCTTCCTTCAATCCTCTTCAAACCTAGAACCTGCACATTCAAAGAGAGGGAAAATACTAGGCCATTTAGGGGCTTTCCTTAGTTAAACCCCCTGTAAGTGTTTCCACTTCCACAATGGCAATGCCGATGATAAAGTGATAAATAAAAGAAAGGAATGATGAAATCACAAAGTGTTGAAACTCACCACCCTTTAGTGGCTTCCTTGAAGGACTAAAATCATGCACGTCACCTCAAGGTCTTGATCTTACTTTTCTTGATTTTCTTGAATGCTTTGGAGATCTATAAAAGTGTTAGCCTTCACAAAACAATGATACATCAACACACATACACTTTGACATGATGTTTGGACCTTGAATTGTTGTAATGATGCTCTAAAATGCTACTCTTGACTTTCTCTTGATAATAGTATTTTATCCTCAATTCTCCTTCTAGTTTCAAATGGTGAAATTACTAGGTATTTATTCAATTTCCCAAAAAATAGATTCCAAAAGCTGACAGTTGAAATTTGAAATTTGAATGTTAAAATGGCCACTCCAACATGCCTAAAATTGGGTCCTGGCTAAGAAGGGGTCCCATATTCCCAAGGGTGTATGGGTCATGGCCCTAATTTCCATGACATTAAGTGTCATGGGAAACATATGAGTTGGATGCATTTATTCAATGCTTGCAATTTATTGAAAAGTGGTTCAAATGGGCTCCATAATGCATAATTTTAGGAAATTATGGGGTCAATTAGGCTCAATAATTTAGGAGGATAAAAACATAGTATGAAATTATCGAGGGTGAAAATATACAATGCTACAAAACTTATACAAATGAGTGCAAATAAAAATTAAAAAGACAAAGGAAAAAAGTAAGTAAAAAGGATACATAAATTCCTATAAAAGAAGAAATTCAATAGGAAGAACCAACTAGGCAAGAAGAAGTAGAGACACAACAAGAATTAGAAATGTATGTCAATATCCTCTTTAGTGGCCTATTTAGAGAAGGGGTAATATGGAGAACAACTCAAGTATATATAGAGATGGGAGCCACAAATAAAGTAATTATTGAAGAAGTAATAATCAAATAAATGGTGGCCTCCACAAATACACTAGAAGGGATGATAGTACAATTCCCACAAGATTTGGCATTGGCCCTAAAACAAAAGAGGAAAAAAGCAATAGAGGAGGAAGAATGATTAAGAGAATATGATTTAGCAAAGATCACTCCATCAGCCACCCTAGAAGAAAAGAAGAAGATAGCACAATTACAAGCTAAGGATCTCTGCTCAAAGCAAAGAGTGGATAAGCTAATGATACAAAATACATAAGCTACTCAACAAATTAAAGGAAATATTGAAATATACTAAAAATCCATTTACAATAGTGTGAGACAAAGAAAAAGAGGCTAAAATAACCCAACTAGACACTAGCAAATCAGTAGGCCAAGATTCCCCACACATATCCCCCATCATTAGATAGGTCATCTTCTTCCCCAACAATATTACCCATACAATTCATCAAGGACTTTCTCCAACAATAAAATAAAATCCAACCTAGTGCCACACCATAACTACTTTGGCTACCATTGGTTGGATCTCAAGTGGACATATCCAACATATCGCCACTACAAAAGTTTCAACTTGGAGATATTTTCATCAAAAAACACAAGAAGCTACTCTCAAATAGCATGTAGAAAATACAAAGAAACTAGAGACTTATAAGTGTAGGAGTTTACAATGAGCTCCAAGGAGCAAATAGTGAGCTCCCATAGTCCAAGATCACCTACAAAATACAAGATAGCCTTCCACAAGAGAGTATGGAAAGAAGATAGCTTGCTTGATTATGGATGCAACAATGATACAACATGATTAGTAATGGATCAATCCCCTAGGATACATAATATAAATGAAGCCTTGCTTATATATGCAAGGTGACATATAGGATTAAATAGGATCATGACAAGTGTCTTAATATTATGACATGAGACACACAAAGTAAACAATATGATAAGATAGGATAATATCACATGCCAACTAAGACTTCTAGAAATATTCCTAGACTCCTAAGTAAACTTAACATGTAAACATGTGTTAATAGGACCTAACTAATAACTAGTTAGCTAATGTATTTTGTTCACATGAAAAAGGGGAAACCGATTAGGTAATATCCCTATTCACACTAACAATAAGTGACCTACAAATCAAGTTACCACATATACAAGGGGATACATCATAGCCTCTAGGATAAAAATAAATAAATTTGTTGAGTGTCTTCTTATAGATATGGATAAGCAAGCTACCACACTATGTAATAGTATCATAGTATAACTTACCAAATCAGGATGAAAAAAGAAACAAAGAAGTGAGTGATGACCCATACTATGCTAGAATCTAAAAAAATCACACTCAAGAATACTAAAAGTGATATCTTGATGCTTTGTATCAATTCTACTTGTAATGGCCAAACCTAACTAAATATCTCAAAGGTCAAATAGAGAATATTGAATAATAAAATCCAAGTGGCCACCACTTATGATTATATGAAAGACATGGATGGGAAGGTAAGAGCACAACTTGAATCCCTACATGATCAAATTTAATAGCTCCAAGAATAACGAGAAGCAATAAAGAGCCAATTCAAACAATTAAGAGAGGTAGTGAGCTTGTGGCTTGCTCATATCACTAGTATCCTCCATAATGCATAAAACTTGGCTCAACAAATTTAGATCCCCACCATTATAGTAGAGGCCAAGCAAATCTTAACTTAGGTCAATGCACAAGTCCATATCATGTAACAAGCAAAAATACAATAAGATATCACATTTCTACAATTGAAAGAGATCTATATGAACATTTTCCCTTCTGATTAGTTTATTTTGAATGTCTTGAGGATAATAAATAGTTTTGAAAAGGGGGGTGATGTTGGTAGTGTTAATGGTAGAAGATAAATCAGAGTTGTAAACAATATCATAACCTATTGCAACTCATCGCAAAAAGGATGTGGAACACAAGGTTGACCAAGCCTAGAAGAAATGGATATATATTGTAAGGGACACATCCCATGTATCATGCATATAATAAGAACTAGAATACAATATAAAGAGAGGTATGAATGAATGTATTACAAGAAGAAGAACCAAAATAATACATATAGAAAAAGATATGAAATATTGATTGTAAGTTTTGAATATACGAATCTAATGAGAATTGTTGGTACTATTGAACAACTCATTTATTATGGATCATATTACCTAGTATAATCTACTACATTGCATGTAATTATTGGTCAAATTGTTCTATTATTGTTTGTACTAAGGTATAAATACAACTCCTTAAGAATTCTATAGGGCTTATAAATTTTATTTGTGTCCCACTTTTCTTGCTAACAATGTGTTTTTAGGGAACTTAGTGAGTCTTTTGAGTAAAGACAACTAAAGGAAAATGAAGAAAGGAAAATATTGCATTTTGAGACTAAGGTTGAGAAGTAGGAAGATCCACATGTTAAAGAATGAAATAATGGATTAGAGGATGGAGAGGAAGAAGAGGATTCATGTTAGATTTATCATTAGGTTGATTATGTATAAGAATAGACAAAGTCTCTTACTCCCCATTGATACATTCCATGAGACAATAAAACCTAGTTGATGTGTATAGTCCATGATATTTTTATCATGTATTTATTTTTTCATGTATTGATAATGAACTACAATATTTAATGAAGGCTCTCCCCTCTCCCTTCATATAAGTGTGATTCTCTGATGAAATCCATGTAGGAGGAGATGATAGCCTTGGATAGATGTGACATCTAAGATCTTATGAGTTTGTGTGAGGGAAGGAAACCCATGTTGGAAGCTTGAGTTCTTTGTGAGTTGTTTGGGTGTTTTCATTGATGTCAACCCCTTGTATGAAGAGAGTGTTGGAATATTGTTGGTGTTGATGATTTCAACCCCTAGCATTGGAGTTTTTGGGTGCCTAGAGTTGTTGGTATTGATATCAACACAATATTCCTGGTGTTGTCATTGATGTCTTACTTCAGTATAGTTGCTAAAGTTGTGATTAGAGAGATAGTTGGATGTGTTATACTTGATGAGAGGTGTTGGAGATGTTGAAAGAGTGTTGCAAAGATGTTAGTAGTGTTGCTAATGTAGTTGGTTCACTTGGTTTCCACGTGCTTTTGAGAAAATATAAATAAAAGAGAGTTCAGTGTGATAGAGTGGTGTTTAGTATTCTACTCTAAATTTATTCTTGGTTGAAGATATTCCTGCATGGTTTGGATATGATGATTAGAGATGTTTAGAGATTATATATTTAGAGTTTCAGGTTTTGGATCGTACTGCAGTAGAATATGTGTTTGACAGTATGTTTGTTTGGTGAAACAAGGTGTCTGGGAGAAATGAGATTGCTTCATATTTCTCTGTAGTTAAGGTTCTTGGCTTGTGCATATAGGAACATGCTTATATATTTTGTATCTACCTTCCCTTGAAGTTTCATTGTTGTGGTGTTCCACAAGGTTGTGTGGTGTGTTGGATGTCTATGCCAGTGTGTCTGGTTGCACAAAATAAAGGTGTTCTTAAGTTTTAGGTGGTTGCAATAGTAGTGGTGAATATTCTAATGATGTGTAATATTCTGAGATGTTTTGGAATGTCATTGTGTGGTCTATGAGATGCTTTAAAACTTGGAGAGGTGTGTTTGTGGTTGCTTATTAGTGTTAGTGTAGGTTTGGCCAACCTAGTGTGCTAGCGCTAATTATGGAGGATGATTGTTGTTTGTTGAAGTGTTGAGAAGTGTGTCGATGTAGATTTGGGTCCCAGTTAAGATGTGGCATGGTTTTCCTTCACTTTTTCACCTTGGGAGTGTTTGGTGCCGACCTATTTGATGTTGCATAGTTGAGGTGCATACGTTTCCTTAAGGCCTGCCTAATTGAGATTGTTTTAGGTCATGGATGGTATAAATACAAGATGATTTTTTGTGTGGATTAGGAAGAGAGTGTGTGTGTGTGATGTGAAATATGTGAAAGTGATCAAGTGTGGTGATCTGAGTACTAGATTTAATGCCTATGACTTCCAAATGCAGTGAGCAGAAGGTGTCTACATTTTTTCTATTGGATGAGTTGTTTGTGCTTCAAGGAATTGTACCTTTGGCATAAGAGAGATGCATTGTTAGCATTTCAAATTGGAATTGAGCCAACCCTTATTCTATCTCCCTTCTTCTGGACAGTGATTCCTTTGGTAGTGAGCCCTTCTTTCTTTTGGGAAGTGAGCCCTCCGACAGTGAGCCCTTTGTATACAGTTTTGCTAAATTACTTTATATTGTGAGCTAATCCTCACCATGGTTTTTCCCTTCTTGGATTTTTTATGTAAATCTGGTGTTCTCATGTGTTTGCATTATTATTTTATATGTTTGCATTATGCTAATGCATTATAAGGGTTTAAGGGTTAATAAAGATCTGAATGTTAATGAGGGTTTTGATGTTTTAATGAACAATTGATTCACCCCCCTTCTCAATTTTCCAATGCATCTAACAACACATCCATCACAAATGGTTATTAGAGAGGTACAAAGGAAAATTGGTATCTAAGGGCTACTCTTAGAGAAAGGGAGTTGATTTTGGTGAAATATTATTTTTTGTTGTTAATCTTATTCCATTAGACTTCTAATTCATATGGATATTTCTTTTGATTTTGAAGTAGAAAAAAATGATTTTAAAATAACTTTCTTCCATGGGTATCATGAAGAGAAAACTTACATGTGATAACTAGATGGGTTTGAGACAAAATAGAAAGAAAATTTGGTTTGTAGGTTAAAATGATCATTATGTGGTTTAAAATAATCACCTTGGATGCGGTATTAGGTCAAAGTGGTTTCGAGGTACATAGTTGAGGATTTTACAAACTTGATATGTGAATGATTTTTTATAGATCAAAACTTTCTAGCAAAATAGATTGTTGATGATAAGTAACATTGAAGACACCATCCATAAACATGTAGATGACCTATATGATGATGATTTAGAATTAATGCCTTTTTTCCTTTAGTAATCAAAGTTTTCTTTAATGATTTTATCCTTGAAATCATATGTAATCTCCTTATGAAATTAAGTGCATCTTAAACATTTTTAAATACCATGACATGGCAATATGTCACACAAATGTGTTTAAAGTTGACTTGTTGACCACTAGAACAGGGTTGTAAAGTTATGATTTAAATTTAAAACTTTGCATTTTAGATTCATTCTGATGATTCTTAGAATCGAACCAAGTTGAATTTGTATCACTTAGAAATAAAATTTAGGGAAAGAATAATAATTTCCAAACACATAACAAGTGTATGAAAGTAAGTGAAAATGGAGATGAAATTATAGTAGATAGAAAGTGAATATATGGGAATACATGTAGATAAAAATGAAACAAATAAAACATGGAATCAAGGCACAAACCAAACAAACACAATAATATACCACTTATTATTTGCACTAAAATGAATATACAAAGACATCAAATATTGTCATGTCATGACCATATTAAAAAATATTATGTAGAGTTGCTATTTAGTTTAAAAAATTGAAACTAAAATAACTCTTAAACAAATAAAATAAATATTATAAATGAAATGGTGGGAAAAGGGGGATCCCTTTCATAAAGTTTTTTATGATGATGATGTTTTATAAAACCCTTAGGGATACTTAATAGATTCCTTTCCCCATAAATTTCATTAGGAAAAGATCACAAGGTGTAAAGATTGAATTTGAACCTTAATGGTGAGCCAATCAGACCTGGATCTCAATCCTTAGGACAATAGGATAGATCTGGAACCAAATTGAAATGATTTACAATGCTCAAGCTAAATGAAAAATAAGACCTAATACTTAAAGTACAAGTTTCAAAAAATACAAAGACTATTATAGAACTTTGCAGGCAGATCTAGGAAGGGTCTGAACACATGTAGTTATCACCAAAAATTTGTTTTGAGGAGTGCAAAGGGACTCATTCACCCCTAGGTGAATGGGTCTCATTCTAGGGCTCCGAAATAAGTTTTGATAGTCCTCTGATGTAAGATCTTAGCTTTAGTTTGACACAAGTCCCACTATTAGAAAGTCATAAATAAAGTTTGCAACCTAGTTTCCATGGCTTGACAACAATGATGACAACTTGTGCAACAATGTAAAATTACTTATTCAAGACTTTTTTAATCCTTTTTCAATCTATAATTTGCACATACACAATGAGGAAAAAATGTTTTGTTTTCTATGGGGGTTTGCCTCGGTCAAACCTTAATAGAAATATAATGACAAAGTAGAAGGAAATGATAAATGAACACTTGCTTGCTACAACTCACCACCCTTCAATGGATTCCTTTAGAGGACTGAAGACAAACACATCACTCCAAGGAACTTGATCTTTCTTTTCTTGATGGATTTGGATACTTGAAATGCTTGGATGCTTTAGGATCAACAATGCATATTAGCCTTCACAAGATGAAATGAACACACATAAACTTGGACATGATATTAGGATCTTGATTTCTGCAACAAATGACTAATAAATCTCCTCTTGAATTCTCTTGAAAATAATATTTGATCTTAGGATTGCTTCATAAAGTGTGTTAGATCATGCCTTATATTTCAAATGATAAAAAGACCAGGTATTTATAAGTGTTTATCTAATTTCCCAAAAATTAGATTCCAAAAGTCGAAAATTGTAATTTGAATTTGAATCATTAAAATACATCCAAAAACATATTTTAAAATGGGTCTTAGGACTTAAAGGGGACCCATTCACCCATGGGTGAATGGGTCTTGGCCTATAAGTCCAGGACACTCATATTCCATGATGTTGGTTCTCCTTTCTAAAAATGGGAAAAATAAGGCTTTAGAATGAATAATTTGGTAAATTAGAAGCTTAATTAAGTCCAATAAATTAAGGGACCCAAGCATAGTGTGAAATTGTAAAGGTATAAAATTTCCTACACTACGTTCAACCCCCACTTTAGTGAGAGTATGAACTTATGCTCAAAATCACACTAAAGTAGAAAAATATGTGCCAAGAGGGGTCCAAGTACACAAATGTTAGAATGATGGGATGACCAAGGTCAAGGAGGTGGCCAAGCCCCCAAGATCAAAGATCCCCATGGAAAACCAACATAAGCACAAAGGACACACATGCATGTAAGATATGTGTAGTAAGACAAGATTCACAAGCATACAATGTCAAAGCCAATGCAAAAAGGAAAAAAAGGATAGACTAGCATGTTGTGTTATGCCATGTCCATAAAGTATGCCCATAAGGGCTAATGCAGTTCGCTATACACTAGGTGAGCCCTCAAAAGCAAAATGAGAAACATACACTAGGTCTAAAAGGTGTGTACCCATAAAAATGGGTGGCAGATGGGACATATGCACTAGGTCTATAGGTGTGTTTCCCATACATCAACCATACCAAAATTTATACTCCTTGATAGCTTTGATAAGGTGCCACAAAAAGGTCAATGTGCTATGCAAACGCTACACTAAGTCCAACTTCTATGAACAAAAGTGAAGCCAAAAATATCAAACTAAAAATGCCAAAATAAAATAATGATAATGTATGCCCCCACTTTAAAGGAATTTCTAAATACCATGCTATGAGCAATTACTTTAAAGTAGAAATGGTAAATGCCAGTTGATAAAAGGGAAATGAGAGCTTATTTGGAAAGCCCTATGCCAATGATATGTTTCCAAATAAAGTTGCATCACTAAGAAGGGTTGTCCCCACATGCAATCTCAAAAGATAACACATAAGGGATCTATAGATTCAGGGTTAGCGTATGTCTTTGCTACAATGATATAATAGAGCTTGGAATCGTCATCATTCCCCAAATAATTCATAGAACAAAAAACACAATGGAAGAATAATACAAAGAGAGCAAAAGAAAAGGAAAAGATTTTGGGTCAGCATGGAAGAGACTTTTGGATGGCTCAACACCTTGCATCGTCCCCAAAAGGAAAACACAAGAAAAATGAAAGACAATGTTTACGACAGATAAAGAATGTAGATACAAATAGAAGAATGTCACAACAAATTCACTTCCTTTGTATCCTTGCTCCAATGGAGTAACAAGGGTCATCCAAAGAAATCTCACAAACATAAAGACATACCAAGTATCATGATACAAGGGATCACATTGCATACATGCAATCACAAAGAACATGAAAAGAAAAGAAAGATAGTATGTCACATGTAGGCCAACCTAAAGTAGGTCATCTGCTTCCCAATCTTGTTCATCATATACAGAAGGTGGATAACTGGCCAAAGGAGAAATGACAAGTGCCATACTAGTAGAATCACCAGGTTCAACACGTGGTGTGTCACTCTTTTTAGGAGGATCATCACAGTTGCCCCCATCTAAACTCATAGACGTGGAAAACAACAAATCCAATTCATTATGCACTTCTTCATCAATCTTAGTAATCTCATCATCATCCAAGTTAATCACAATAGGAGGTATAATGATAATGTCCATTGTATGTTCTTGTTTTTTATGGTAGAGAAGTTTCATGTTGTGGTGAAGGCGGAGAGTCACCATGCTTTGTTTGAGTTGGTTGTTGATCTTGGATTGTTGGTTTATTCTTTTCTTCTAATTGATGAGCAATAACACGAAGTCTACACCTACACTCTTTAGCATTTTAGTTACTTCTTGCATGGTTTTCAAGTTGTGATGGTGTAGGAGTAGGATTATCAACCATGGGTCTATTTTATTCCCTTAGGGGAGGAATGGAAGGGAACTCTAGGAGTTTGGAAACCACTTTCTCTATAGGTTTATAAACTAGTTTGGTTTTAGGAGGCACAAATGGAATTGTATGGTTATCTCTTGGTCTCTTGTAAGACATAGGTGGTGAAATAGCATCATACTTAGTTTGATTATTCAAAAGAGCTTTTGGTTCAAGCATAGGTTCATTCAAAACAATGGGAGTGGGAGGAACAACTATGGATCTTTCAGTTTAAAGTGGGCTATTGACAAGGGATAACTCTGCTATATTATTTGATTTGAAATTTTAATATAATTTAAAGAAGAAATCCTCATGAGGTGCAATAGGTTCCATAGGTTCAGGCCAAAATAAATCCAATGAAAAATTCCCCCAAGAAGACAGATTAAATCCACTATGATGCACTGTAAAAGTTTGGTTGTCCAATGGAAATTTAAAGCACTTATGGATGACCAACGAGATGAAATTCATGGAGCATAGCCATAGATAGCCTAACTTCATACAAAATTGATCTAACATTGGGATGATAGACAATGATAAATTTAATTGCTTCAGTCCAACTTTTAATGGAAGAGTGATAGAACCTATCATAGGGCAAAAAAAACCATTATGTGTTTTGATCCATGCTTTCGATTGTTCATAAGAATCTTGGTAAATTTCATGAAAAAATAAGAATTCCTTAGTGATCACATTCTCTACACACACGGGATCAATTAATATCCCATTTGTAGGCTTTTCATTAACTCTCTTGGCTATGCAAAGAGGACCATCAGGTGCATGTTTAATTATATCACTATTTGAGAAAGTAATGTCAAGAGACAATTTGGTTTGGCCCTTGCAAGGTTGAACATCAATGAATCCAATCATGGAATGCATATCATCCTCATTATCACTCTTATTATCATCAGATATATCTTGTATCTTGTCAACATTCATCACATCATTATTGTTATCACTAGCTTTTACAAATGAGATGGAATGGTTTGGCATTGTATTGGTAAAGATTTACAAGTTTTGGTCGGGTGAGGCAACTGATTTATTTCCTTGATCATTAACACCACCCAACTAGATGTGATTAGAATCAATGAGGTCTTGCATTATATGTTTAAGACACATGCATCATTTAGTATCATGTCTAGCTTGTCGATGATATTGGTAAAAGACATTTGAGTTATAGTTCTGAGGTAAAGGCTTAGTGGTATCAAGAGGCCTAATGGGAGGTAAGGTGATTAAGTTCTTTCTCAAAAGTTGCAATATAATCGAATGGAGGGTGTCGGGTAACAGGGTGAATTATCTATTCCTATCCCAAAATTGGTATGGAGTTGTTTTTATGGCAACCAATGGAGGTTCAACATGGTTGTTTGTTTGAGGTGGATTTATCTGTATAAATACCTTTTTTTGTTTCTTGAATGGTTATAAATTGTTATGAGGCACAATTTAAGTTTTTTTCAGAATGGGTTGAAGTATTTTTTCCTACGCATTAATTAAGTGAGTTCTGATAATCACAGAGAGCCATGCATAGTGCGTAAAGGAGGGAAATTTCATCATCCTAAGCTTATCTTGGATATTTGTTTGTAAGTTATCAATGAACATTCTTTGAAGATCAACACAAGGAAGTTTAATGTTGATTTATGAGTAAAGCAGTTGACAATGTGCTATAAAATCAATGACCTTTTCATCTATATTTTTCTTACATTGCATCAAATTAGGTAAGGCCATCTTAGGACCAATGTGCACTTGGAAATGGTTAAGAAAGGCATCAACAAGCTCATTAAATGAGTGTCCATTGAGTTATTCAGTAAGGAACCAAACCATTCCAAGGTTGTATCTTTTAAGGACCTAGGAAAAAGCTTAGCCAAGAGATTATCTTCAAAATGAAATCACTACGTAAGGTTGTTTATGTTGATACATGGTTGCTAGGATCTCCTTTACCACCATATTTCTCAAATCTGGGTATCTCTATACCTTGTAGCATTTGTACTCTCAATATCTCCAATGACAATGGGTTTCTTTTGACATATTGTGAAGGTTGTCCATTTTGGTTTTGGTTCAATGTTGCTATTTGTTGTTGAAGGTATGTGACATTTTGCAAAAGTTGGTTTATGACAGAATCATTGGTTGTTTTTTGAGATGGAGGTGAATATGATGGAGGTGTATATGTGTTGGGTGGACAACTAAATTGAAAGTTTGGTAGAGGCAGGGAGTTTGAAGATACAATGTTTAAATTCACAAAACTTAAAGGATTCCCAGTGGAAATATCCAAAGTTGGAATGCTATTGTTGGTTGGTTGCATTGTTGTGGTAACAGTTGGATGAGTATATGTAGGAATAAAGGCTATGGTTGTAGGGGAGAAATTTGATTTCTTCCTTGACTTTGAGTGTATCCCAAAGCTTTAGCACAACTAGTCATTATAGGAATATGATTATCAATAATGTGAGCTAGGCTATGCATAATCTCTAATCCTAGATCATTATCAAGCATTCTCATCATGTTATCTATGATAGAAACCACAGTGCCAACAATATACTCTGTACTCATGCAATCTTGAAGTTTTTCTAAGGCTTTATCCATTTGTTTTATCTTTTCTTGAGGGACATAAAAAACTAAGTTTTCATCATTAGTGTAAGTGGTTGATGGTAAGGTGGTCATAAGAAATATGACATCAGGGATGTGGTCCAAAATAGGTTGACTAGTGTCAACACTATAAGTGAAAGAGTTGGAAAAGTCAAGATCCATGTCGGATGTACTAGTGTGGGATGCCATGAGTCTCGAACTAAATCTCATTGAAGTATTGGTAGTAGGACACCAGGTTGTGATACTCAGACAATTTTCACCAAAACAAAAGTGTACCCAAAATGGATAAAAAACATTCAATAAAGATAGTAGACACCCAAAACTAGGAAGCAAAATGTAAGTATTAAAAAATATTTTGCAATATTCAGATATGGAATATGATAATTGACTGATTTTAAGATGCAAAAACCTAAAAATGATTAATTTTGAATACCAATTTTGATCTTAAACAATGTACTTTCTTTCACTAATTGAATCAAATGCAAACATCTACAATAGTATGCAATTTCTAAAATTGAAATAGAGATATGCAAGTACAGGAAAATGAAGCATATAGAGACAAATAAATGCACATAATTTTGGAAAATCACCTGTATAAGGACAATTTTTCCCAAGGGCGAATGGGTCCTTGCACAAGGTTTTAATTTTTTTAAATTTGAGTGTTTAACTTTATATTTAAGCTCACTGTTCCTAACTACAAATAGATTCTTTAGTGATAGTTTTTCTATAATTTCTAATTAAATGTAAATGCAATTTGTATGATAATGTTTGAACAAAATGACAATTTTTTTAATGCAATTTTGAATGAAATTTAATATAAATGATTGAAGCTCACCTTAATGCAAGCTATTATGCAAAATGTATGCAATGTTTTTGGAATTTTTTATGATTTTGAATGATGCAAATATGCAATATGTAACCCTAAATGAAATACAAAATAAGACAATGCAAAACCTAGATCTAGGGTTTCAAAGATCTCCAAATCAGAAAAGTATGATGTAAGAATGTCAGGTTCACCAAAATGAAATGGTAGGAAAAGGGGGATCCCTTTCAAAAATGTTTTTATGATGACAATGTTTTATAAAACCCCTAGGGATCCCTAATAGGTGCCTTTCCCCATAAATTTCATTAGGGAAGAGTTCACAAGGTGTAAAGATTGACTTTCAACCTTAATGGTGAGCCAATTAGACTTGGATCTCAGTCCTTAGGAAAATAGGATAGATTTGAAACGAAATTGAAATGATTTGTAATGCTCAAACTAAAATAAAAAATAAGACCTAATACTTAAAATACAAGTTTCAGAAAATACAAATATTGTTACAAAACTTTGCAGGTAGATCCAAGAAGGGTCTAAACACATGTACCTATCACTAGAGATTTGTTTTGAGGAGTGCAAAGGGAATCATTCATCCTTGGGTGAATGGGTCTTAATCGAGGGATCCAAAATAAGTTTTGACAGTCTTTTGATGCAGGATATTAGCTTCGGTTTAACATAGATCCCATTGTTGGAAAGTTGGAAATAAAGTTTGCAACATAGTTTTTGTGGCTTGACAACAATCATGACAACTTGTGTAACAATGCAAAATTGCTTCTTCAAGACTTCTTCAATCCTTTTTCAATCTGTAATCTGCACATACATAAAGAGGAAAAAATATTTTGTTTTGTATGGGGGTTTTCCTTGGTCAAACCCCAAGTCTAGTAATTAAACCTTGATAGAAATATAATGAAAAAGGAGAAGGAAATCATGAACGAACACTTGCTTGCTACAACTCACCACCCTTCAATGGCTTCCCTTAGAGGATTGAAGACAAACACATCACTCCAAGGAACTTGATCTTTCTTTGCTTGATGGATTTGGATACTTGAAATGCTTGGATGCTTTAGGATCAATAATGCATATTAGCCTTCACAAGATGACATGAACACACATAAACTTGGACATGATGCTAGGATCTTGATTGCTGCAACAAATGACTGATAAATCTGCTCTTGAATGCTCTTGATAATAATATTTTCTCTTAGGATTGATTCATAAAGTGTGTTAGATCATGCCTTAGATTTCAAATGATAAAAATACTAGGTATTTATAGGTGTTTATCTAATTTCCTGAAAAATTAGATTCCAAAAGTCGATAATTGCAGTTTGAATTTGAATCATTAAAATACCACCAAAAAATATTTGAAAATGAGTCTTAGGACTTAAAGGGCACCCATTCACCCATGGGCGAATGGATCCTGGCCTATAAGTCTAGGACACTCATATTCCATGATGATTAAAATATTAAATGCATTAATTAAATGTTGGTTCTCCTTTCAGAAAATGGGAAAAATAAGGCTTTGGAATGCATAAGTTGGTAAATTAGAAGCTTAATTAAGTCCAATAAATTAAGGGACCTAAACATAGTGTGAAATTTTAAAGGTATACAATTTCCTACACTATAATAAATAAAATAATTATTAAGTAAACTAGCTGCATATCTATCTTTAAAAAATCATATAAAATATGTTGAGAGATATCATTTGAGACTCTCATTTTTAATTGGATTCATCTTTTGTATGAAATATATGCCTCAAAAATGATCTCTCAACATCTTTTACATATATATTTTTGAATATATCATACTAATATTTTAATATAAAGAAAAAGAATATTAAAATAGCAATTGATTACAAAGTGAGTTTGTCAGTCTTAAAAAGATTTATAGCACACCCATTCCAAAAAATCTTGAAAATCCAAATGGAATGAAGATAGGAAATTAGTATTGCCAATAGTGGCATGGTGTGATGGTTAAGTTGTTGTATTGTTGTTCTTTCCATCAAGGTTCAAATGCCGTTGGGGTGTAATTGTTGAGTGTTTATGTTGGAGATAAGGTCCCCCATTTTTGACCTCACCGGTTCATAGCTCCGAGTCAAAAGCATTCACCTCTCTAAATAAAAAAAGATAGATAATTAGTACAAGTAGATGAACCCTCCAAACCCCATATCCAAGGTATAAGCCATTGTGATCTTGAAGATTGTTAATGTTGTGTGTATCATAAGTATTTTTTCCTTTATGCTAAAAAATATGAACCGAAAGGAAAGCCAATTGACAAAAGGAATAACACAAATTGTAGGAAAGACACCCCAAGAGACAAAACTCCAACACGAAGTCCCCTATAGGAATCAAGAATACAAAGAGGCATTGTATTCAACATTCACAAAATATTTGAAAACATTGTTCAAATCCCATATAGGAAAATCTTGATCACTTTCAATATCACACTTGATATCATTCCAATCGGAAGTTGATTTAGCCAAAAAATTAGTAACCTGATTTCCTTCCCTTCTAGTATGGTTCCACTGAACAACATTGAAACCACGAGTAATGATGATAATTTATTTCTTACATTCATTCAACTACCACTATTGGAAGCAAGAGGAGGAATTATTTTTGAAATGATCAATCAAAATTTTAGAGTTTTATTCCAAAATAATATGAGACAATTGATTTAGGTTAGCCTTTAAAGATCTTGGTAAATAACCATAACCTCAACAAATTTATTGGAAGAAGCACCAAGACTACTAGAAAACTAGAATCTGACCATGTCTTATGGTCATGAAAAACACCTCCCATGCCAACATTTCTAGGATTGTATTTTGAAGCTCCATCAACATTAAATTTAACAAAGCCTAAAGGAAGACAAGACCATTTAGTAATTTGAGGAGATCACGAGGACTATTGAAAGAGGCAAATAAAGGAGAAGCCACTGAAATACCAAGTCTCATCAACAATCTAAAATCCCACAAAGAACTCATTTAATAATTTTGAGGTATCTTTTATATTAGCTATTATTTTATCCCAAACCTGACAGACATGCCTAGAAGTATAATTGAAAATCTATTGATTACATTTCCACTAGATATTACATAAAATTAGACCATGACCAATACCATACAATAGATTAAGATCTTTTAGCTTCAAATAAGGATGCGACTGATTGACAAGAAAGTCTTGGATAAACTCATAATTATTATATGAAATTTTCATCCAATCACACCATAATCGATGAAGGAAAGTGGTAAAAGGAAAATTCAAGAGTAGGTGTCTTCCAAAATCCTAAGCTTGAAGGTGTACGATACATCTATTCAAACCATCAATCCCACAATTTTTAAGAGTGTCATAATGAATACATTTATCAATAGTTACAAACCACACAAAAACATTCACCTAAGGTCATCATTTAGGAGGCCAAACCCAATTCCAAAGCTTAGGTTTTTGAACTTTTAGGTTCTCTTCCAAAAGAGTTTGATAACAAGTGTGCACCATGTAGATCCCAAAAACTTTCAATCCCATCCAAGGAAATTTCAATGCCTATCTAAAGATACTTTCTAGGAAGGTAGAATATGAGCTAGTTTGTTAATGAGATGAGAGAATTGTTGGCCTCTAAGACAATTATCTTTAGGTTTCCATTTCCAAAATTTGAACCATCTTGTATGACAGTGTACGAATAAATAAAAACATAACTCCAACTAGCTTCAACACATTTATATTTTTATTTGAGTAGATTAGGAAATTCCACACAAAGAGGGCTATGCTAGTCCTAAGCATCATCCCAATAAAGAGCATGATCATCCTTCCCCACAATCTAAAACAAACCATCTTTAAGTAAACTACTACACAAATTCAAAGTTCTTACTTAAGATCCCCTACCAAGGGTAGACATCCCAAGGATAAAGGAATGATTATCCAATTGCAAGTACTTAAGTTTAAGTTGAAGAATTCTTCCTCATAAAGTATGTTCCTCCACACACCATCTCCAATATAATTTAGTAGCAAGAACTATATTATTAAGGAGGGGATATCTCATACCTAAACCACCTCCATCTTTAGGCTGGAAATTCTTATCCTAATTAACCAAATGCCAATTCTTCTTATTTGAATTTCATTCCTAAAGAAACCATCTCATCTTACAATATAAAGCATGCAAAATTCCTTTTGGAGTTGCAAGATCCATAAATCTATAAACTAGTAGATCTTGAATTACAGATTTAAGGACTATACGATGAACCAAATAAAAATATCTATGTGTCCAATGATTGAAATGACACAGAATAAAATCCAACATAACATTCCAATCCTTTTTCCTTAGGAAAGTAGGAGAAATAAGGATGCCAAAATACTTGAAAGGTATAACAACTACTTGTAAATGAATAAAATTAGCAATTTGATCTTGAATATGAGGGTCAATATGGAAAAAAATAAAAATTAAGATTTTGGATCATTCAAAAGTTAGCCAAATGCACTAATATAAATATATCAAGAGCTCATCTAAGAGCCATGGCTTCCTCAAGAGTGGAATTTCCCATAAAGCAAGTGTCATGCACAAACTAAACATGAGAAAGTGGATCTAACCCTTGCATAATGTGACAGTTGAAGATAGAACTAGTACACCTGAGATGCTTCAAAAACCTACCCAAACCTTCTATCATAATGATAAAGAGATATGTAGAGAGAGGGTCACCCCGACATAATCCTCTTTTAAAATAGAAAATAGTAGATGGAGAAGCATTTATAAGCACAAAAAATAAGAGGTCCAATAATCCATCACCCATTGAATCCAATTTTCATCAAAACTAAAGGTGCATAAGATATATTTTAAAAATTTCTAGAAAACTCTATCATAATCCTTAGAAAGATCAATCTTCATAATCATTTAATTTTTTCTATTAACATGCATAGATTGAATAGCTTCCTAGATAATAATAATACCATCAATGATTTGATGACCTCGAACAAACACTCCTTGTTTAAGACAAGTGATGGAAGGAAGAAAATGCTTCAACCTCTTAACAATAATCTTAGAGAAATTCTTATTTATTGAAAAGAGATATGGGTAACATCCAAAAAATTCAAGACTTGATACTTCTTAGGAATCAAAGAAAGAAAAGAGTTATTAATATATTTTAGCATTTGTTTGGAGGTACATAGTTCCTTGGTAGCCACCAAGATGTCATCTTAGACTATCCCCAAAAAAAACTAAAAAAACTCAATAGGAAATCTATCAAGACTAGGAGTTTTATCTTTTTCATCTTAAATAAAACTTTCTCTAACTCATCCATGGAAATAGGCCCATTGAGAAAGGAATTATCATGAGTAGAGATAATATTAGGAATACAATTCAAAATAATACTCTTGTTATCAACAAAAGGGTTGGTGGGAGTTTTGAATAATTCACAGAAGTGAGAAATAACCTCTAACTAAATATCTTGAATTGAAACTAATCTAGACCCATCATGTATTTGAATCTCCTTGAAAGAATTACCATGTTTTTGTGCCACAACAAAGTTATGGAAAAAATAAGAATTCCTATCTCCTACTTGCAACCATTTAGCACAAGATTTTTTTTGTCTCCACATGATTTCTTGCTAAAGCTGAATTTTTATAAATCATTTTAAAATTTAGATGGAAAGTTAATAAATCCTTACTCAAGCGTTTTTCTTGAATACACCATTGAATTTCTAGTAGCTTATTCAAATATTTATTTTCCTTCGCAAAATATTACCAACAAAAGGGATTTAGATATTTAACTATTCTTTTAATAAATTTATGTTTGGGTCTACTGCCAAGCCCTGTTGCATTCCAATAAATAATCATGATTGAGACAAATGAGTAAGGGATGGATTTGATTGATTTAAGAGCCATGAAGCCAAAATATGTTCTCCGAAAAGTTTGGATTTATCATGGTTAGTCTTTTGCCTTGCCTTAAATGCCCCATGTCTCTCTTTCTTTTTATTTTGAGTTTTTTTAATACCCAAATCCCAAGTAGAAGCATCTTTTCCCTTATTTTCCTTGAAAGATTCTAATTTCAAGTTGTCTTGTGGATGCATAATCAAAAGATGATCTTGTTTATCAAGTTCATAAAATGGGTTTTAGGTACATGTTCAAGCTTATCAAATGTAATAAGAGTCTCTTGAATCTCAATAGTTTGAGAATTATTAAGAATAAAATGAGGATTTTGGGCATAAACAATAGCCTTACTTGGCAAAAAAGCATGAGTGGCATTTACAATAGATGGAAGAACATCTAAAAACTCTCCAAAAAGTGGAAGATTTTGGATAGTATTATCTTGCTACTTATTAAAAATATTTGTTCTCTACAATCGACCATTAATTTCATGGTCTTGCATTATTTCATCGTTCCCCTGATTTTCAACCGTCCTCTCCTAGTTTTCATTTTGATCATCATGAGGTTTGGTAGGTATTTCTCCTAAAATAATTTTTTATTTTATTTTATTTTATTTTATTTTGAGCATTAGTTTTATTCCCTCTAGGGTGAGGAGGAGGTCAAAATTTACCTTTCCTATGAACCATGGTAAAACCATTAGTATTAGAAGGACCAATAATAGACCCTTGATTAGCTTGTTGAATCAGTTGCTTGCCCTTTTTTATCTTCTTGTGCTATCTTATGTCTGAAGAATGATTTGATTTGAGTTGTACGTAATCCCAAAAAATATTTTCATAATGATGATATTCCCTAAATCTGAAAGGAATGGCTTCATAATCAAGGGTTTGATGCCAAACAAAATCTCCCAATTGAATATTAAGAGCCTCTGGCAAAGGATTATTGAGATCCAATTCAACATAGATGCAAACATAACTAGAGATTTCTTTTCTCCCTAGTAATTAATGAAGCTCCTAAATAAGTACCCAAAGAATCACCCATTTTTCCAAAAAATCAGAGGCAAAGCAAATAAACATAACCAACTAGAACTTTGGATGGGAGTTCCATTATTGGAATAAAATTTGAATGTCAGAGTTTCTTGAAAAGTCCAACATGCTTGAAGAAATAACGACCTCTTTCAAAAATTTGAACACAATCAACAACATTATTAAAGGAAACAAAAAATACACATTAGCAACCAGGGTAATCTCCAAGTCTCCTTCTATCAACCAATCTCAACATGCCCAATCTTCAAGTATCCACAAATTTAAGTGAACCTCTATGAACTTACAAATGAGAAAATGTTTCTAGAAGAAAACTAAATCTTTAGCCATATAGTCAGAGTTAAAAATAACTGCAGAAATTTCTTTACTGTGAGGAAGACACCCATTTATTTTTAAATCATTAGATTTTTCCTTTGTACAAAAATAATTATTGTCTCTAAGGAAGATCCACAAGAATATTTGTTGTATTAACCTCATGCATAAACTGATTAACACTTCCACCAAACATAACTTGTTTAAAGAAAATTGAAGAATGATTATGATGACCAGCCATGAAACCCTCTAAAACTCACAAAGTGTCTTTTAAAAACATATCTAACATCAATAACAATGAGCAAAAGAGATAAACAAAAGATCAATAAAGTAAAGAAGAAAAACACAACTACATATACATGCAATGACATACAAGAGCATCTAAAAACATAAACCCTCTGCTCCCCCTCACAACACTATCACTCCGTCCCTAGAAAATCAAACATTCATACATATAGTAATATATTATTATATTAAAACACTCCACAAAAATTAACACAAAACTAAATAAAATTAACATATGAATATACTAATTTCACCATTAGACTAATAATTGATCTTACATCTTAAAACCGTTCCATTAACATTCAATTGTCTCTCCCTTCAAAATACTCGCCTCAGCTATTCGGTTCTCTCCTACCTACCTTGTAAGCACAGAGAAAAATTTCAAACGAACGTCAAAATTGACCCTAATACGAATCCTTCTTCCCATGGTTCAAGAGCTCTTCTTGTAAAACAGGGATTTGTTTAATGAGACAGTAGTCTAGTTCCAGCTTAATTCAATCCTATGAAAAAGTTCTTTTAGTGCTGCAACTAACGAAGTATCAATGTACACTTTACAGAAAATTTTATTTCTATAATGGCAGCAACAGCAGCAACACTTCGTTGGATTGTTCAACTTCACAAGGATGTTCCAAAGGCGGCACGTTTTTATTCAGATGGTCTCGGCTTCACTGTCAATGTCTGCACTCTCAAATGGGCAGAGCTTCAGTCAGGTCCTCTCACAATTGCCCTCATGCAGGCGCCCAAGTAAGTAGTATACCTTTTATTTTTTTTGCTTTTCCCAATCTCGGTCATTTTTACCAACTGCTATTAGTCTGGCATTCAGTGAATTGAGGACTTTTATCTCGTGTTGCAAACACATTCAATAAACCCTTAAAACCTAAACCGAAAATACTTAATCGTTAACCCTAATATTTTAGATCTTAAAACCATATCAGTGGGTATCGGTACAGGGATCATCATAACATTTTAAATCTAGGGTCGAGAGCAAATGAGTAAGGGCGTGTTTATTTGCGTATAAATGCAGTCATCAAAAGCAGAATGGGATTATATATAGATGGGGTGGGTTATGATTACTCATTACTCAGAATCAATCTGCAGTTTTTTTGAATATTATTCTACCATACTAGTACCCTTGTACACCGGTTACAAATGGTATCCCCATACCCACAGTTTCTGGAATGGTATATCTATATATATAAGTTATAACCATTACTTGTTAACTTGTGTACCCTGATTACAGATGGCTACACCTTATCCACATCTTTCAGGCAACATATTTATCTATAATAGGTTACCATCCACACCTTTCGGTGACTATATCTATTATTCCTGAAAGGTGTGGGCGCTAATCTATTATAGATAAATATATTGCCTGCAAGATGTGGATATGGGGGTAGCCATCTCTAACCAGGGTACACAAATTAACTGGTAATTATGGATATATTATTCCAGAAAGTGTGGGTACGGGATGACTTTTGTAACCAGGGTACCAGTATAGTAGCATAACATTAAAAAAACTCCTGATTAATTATGAGTAATCACAACCCACCACATTTGCTGTCCCATTTCCTGAGGTTTTTTTTTGACATTTTCAATAAGTGTTTCTCAACCCACCACATTTGCTGTCCCATTTCCTGAGGTTTTTTTTTGACATATTCAATAAGTGTTTCTTATATTCTTTTATATATATCTATTATTTTTTGGCTCTTTTTACACTTAGAGGCCAAAAAATACAGAGAATAGGTAGACTGAACAATTTTTGTAAGCATTAGGGTATTTCAAGTTTTCTGTAAGTTAATACTCAGAATTTTTAGACTTTTTGGACGAGTTAAATTTTGAACTGTAATGATGATTTCCTTTTAAATCATACCTCTAACAAGGGTTTTGTAAAAAAACATAGGGCTGCTTCTAAAATGGTAGGCCATATTCCATTACAGAATGTCCAACTATTTTAGGACCAGCCTCATAAACCTGCTTAGGTGAATAAAATAGAATATTTAATGCTACACAAATTTTTTATGATTTGCATTTTTATAAGCTCGCTCTTATGTCTAATTTTATTTCTATGCACTACATATGACATGAATTTTTTTATTTTTTTTCTCTCTATTTTACAACTAGTATTTTTTTCTAGCTCTCGAATTTTTGCTATGTTTTTCCGTATTAAACCTGAGTAATTGGATTCCATTTACACTTTTATACACCATGCCAATGCCATCTAAATGGAATGCTACTAGAAGTCTATAGGTACAAGGGTAAATGAAGAAGGGTATGAAGAGCACAAAGATTTACTGAGAGGGGGGTGGCGGAGTGAATCAGTAAATCAAAACAAACTTTTTCTTTCTAAAACTTTTATCAAGTTCAACTTTTATTCAACATCAACTTCTTAATATGAAACAATGCAAATGCAATTAAGTTTACTCCAATTGATGTATGAAATGTTTAAATGATTTTTACAAAAGAAAGTAGGCACCGACCTACTTGAATTATTAATGAAAAGTTTAGTAGGCTACAACCTACAAGGAGCACCAACCCCTTAAACTTATTTAGTAGGCACCAACCTACAAGGAGCACCAACCCCTAATGTGCAAGGCACCAACCTTGACTAAATGATGGATGTAAGATGACTGCCTTCAATCGGATCTGCACTTCCTCTATCCTCCAATCTGCTTTGTGATGTATGTTATCACTTTAAGCCCACACAAGAGAATAGATTCTCTGATTTGACTTGCTCACACTCCACAACCACACAAATGAATGAGTATCAAATATATACTTAGATCAAGGATAGCAACTCTTGATGAAAGAACACAACTCCATCTTTTCAGCTTTCATTCACACTTCTTCGTTAATCTGTATTAATCTTTTCAACTTTCAACTCTTGATGAAAGATCTTCTTCAGAATTTTATATTAGAACTCCTTTCTATTTTATTGTTTTGCCAATCGCATCTTTTGGAAATTCAAGATTAACTAATCTTTTGTGTCTTTTCAGAACAGATCGCATCTATTGATTTAGCCTTTTCATAACACACGTCTTTTGTGGAGATTCAGATGCGTCCTTTAGTTAATTGAGTTATGTCTTCTAAAACACGTCCTTTTAAATTCGCATCTGTTCATCAAGGAGTAAGACGTATCAACAGCAAAACACGTCTTTTAGATTTTAATTTGCCACATCACTTTGTTATGTCATTCAACTTAACAAATCACAAATTGTATTTGTTAGATTAAACAGTCCGTTCTTTTCTCTAACAGATTGTATTTTGTTAAGAACTTCGATCCTGTTGATTATTGATCCTATCGAAGACTTTGATCAGATTTCAAACGGTATGAAATGATGCTGTATTAGAGTCAAAGATGGATTGAAGAATGATAGTAAATAATCTGGAAGTTTCGATCTGAATGCCTCAGATTATAATGACCTCAATCTGATCTGGAAGTTTCGATCTGAATGTTTCAGATTATGATTTAGTAATCTGTCTCAATCTGAATGCTCAATCTGAATATTTCGATCTGAAGTTAACCATCTTAATTTGGATGTTCTTTACCACTGTCTGAAGATAATGATATCTGATTAGTTAGATGACATGCTTGTCAACAAATCTGAACATTATTCACTGCCTTGACATCAATGACAATTTCTTCAACAGGGTATAGATAAATCACTCCAGAAAATATTGGTACAGGGACATCCTATGAAATTAGGGCACAGTAGTAAATGAAGAAGTTTATTCATAACCATAAATTATGGGTACAGGGACATTATTGGAATTAAGAGTACAAAAGAAAATGAATAAGGTTACAGATATCTTATATGTAAATATAGTTCTAGAAAGTATGGACAGGGTAGAATTTCAAACCAGGGTACAGGAGTAAATGAATAAGGGTGAGAGTAAATGAAAAAGGGTATTTCTAATATTATATATAAATATAGTTACTAGAAGGTTCAGGTATGGAGACACCATCTCAAAATGGGGTATGACAGTAAATAAACAAGGGCCAAACTCTCAAGAAGTTTTGGTTAGAGTAAATGATTAGGATAGCGAATATATTATAAATAAGTATAGTTATTGAAGAAGTGGGTATGGAGTTAGGTCCTTGGCCTTATATGAGAGTTTCCTAGTGATTGTTTCCAACCAATACACTAAACCCTAAACACTGAAACCTAAACCATAAATGCTAAAACTTTAATAGTGAAACCTAAATTTGAAACCTATGTTACTGGGTTCTTCTAGTACTCCCTGCACTTGTATAGGTTTGCTTAGGGGCTAAGACAGCTTTAGATTGCCCAAGGTCTGCCCTAGGTGGACTCGGGACCTGCCAACCAGCTGGCCATAAAACAAAAAAAAAAGGCACTTTTTAAAACATTTTTAAAAACAAAAAGTATCCTAAATATCTGATTTCACCCTAAAGTGAGGGCACTTAACTTCTTTTGCCTCATTTCACAAATACAGGTGAGTAAGACAACATTTTTGTCTCCAAGTTGCCATTGTTTTTTTACAAGGTTGTTGCAATTTTCTTCGAAGGTGAGGGCTATGAGAGAGAAAGAGCTGCACAAGGAAGTTTTATTTATCAAAGGTGAGTGAATCTTGCAATTTTTTTTCAATTTTTTTTTCAAGTTTTTTTTTCTAAGTTTTGAATATTTTTTGAAACATTTAATACATAATTTAGGGGTAATAATGCTTTTTTTTAAAAAAAGTTTTAGGGTTGTAAAATTGTAATGTTTTTTTGTTTTGTTATGTTTATACAAAATGATTGGTGGTTCTAGTTTCATTGCCCTATATGCAGAGAGTTCATTTAAATTTGATGCAGTGTCACCTCTTTGGCGACATACGACCATGATTGAACACCTTCTTGGTGGTGGGGGTTATTGTTAGCATTGTAGCCAATGTGGAAATGAGTATAAGACCTCATATAGTTGAGTGAAAGCTCATTTGTGTGCTATTTTTGACCTAGGAATAATAATTTATCTAGGTTTGAATAAAAAGGGGTTGCAAAGCAACAAATAATGGGATATATTAGAGTACAAGAGAATGCTAACATGGTAAGTAATATATCAAAGGAAAGAATACATCCTCTTTCCAAGAAAGGATTGCAAAAACCTCCTAGTGGCATATCACAATTGGTTGGCCTCCATCTTTTTATGCCACCTTCTTCTCGAGAAAAGAATACCCCATTTCTTTTGCATAAAAGAGGCCCATTGGAAAAGGCTTTCAAGAATGAGGCGAGGGAGTTTGTAGATGAGAGCATTGCTCATTGCATTTATGGCAACGAGCTTCCTTCAACCTTGTTAAATCACCATATTGGCGAGATATGGTGATGACAATTGGCAATGTACTTGTTGATTACATTAGTCTTGGTTATGAAAAGTTGCACACCACCTTATGGCCAAGGAGAAAGCTTTTGTAGAGGCACCGTTGAGAGCAATAAAGGATACATAGCCCAAAACAATTGTGTTTATCATTTCTGATGGATGGAAAGATTGCAAAAATAGACCACTAATCAATGTCATTGCAGTGTCCCCTACAGGGGTGATGCTTTTGAAAACAGTAGATTGTGAAGGACAAGTGAAGGATGCAACTTTCATTGCCAATATCCTCATACAATCCATTGAGATGGCAAACCTTGAAGATGTTGTTCAAGCCATAATAGACAATGCTAAAAATGAAGGGCAATTGGTTGAATAGTGGAGGGTACATATGGGCATTTTTTTGGATAGCATTGAAGAGCACACAGAAAATAGTGAGATGGGGGGGTGGTGAATTAGTATTTTAAACTTTTAAACTTAAACCATAATAATCAGAAGTAAAACAGTAAGAGCAACCATCAACATGATAAAATTTCACGTGGAAAACCCTTTCGGGTAAAAAACCACGGCAAAACTTATGCTTCCATTAACATAAAATGGGCACCAACCCAACAGACGACAATCTCCAATTACAAAAGTGAGCACTAACTCATTGGAAGCACCAACTTCGTAAGTCTGAAGCACCAACTCTAGTGTGAGGACCAACTCACTAAAGAACTTCACAATACTACAACTTATATTTCAATATACAATTTGAAATTCAACCAAGAGATTCATAACTCAAATTAAGAGCAGAGATAACACTTTAATCCCACGAAGAAAAACATATGGTTTGCACTAATGATGAAATGGTAACATCTAAAGAATGATCACATCTGTTTTAGAATAAGCAACACTAACTCCATGTAGAAAACATGCTCTTACACATGTTGCTTTTAATAGGCTGTGTTATCCTCAAAGCAGAATCGGACAAACTTCTAATTCAATGCAAATCTGTCTTGAAGACAAAGCTGATACTACCAAAGATGATTCACATGACTCCAGGTGATATGTATTTTTTGACTATACAAATAATATACCATAGCAAAAGATTATTGGAGATCACACTTTGCACTCAAAATGATCAAGGGAGAAAATGCGTTGAAAGTTCTATACTCCCAAAGGCCAGCCAAAAAACCCAACGGAAAAATACCTCACTTTAGCATAGATGCATCAAGTCAATAATTCAAAACAAAGCTCCAAGAATAGATATTGACTATAAGCATACTGTCACACCTAGATAGCTCGAACCACATAGAAAATGATTGAAGGCGTTAACTGAAATAGTGATAAAATCACACGCATTCATCAGAGCATAAGCCAACTCTTCAATACACACTCCAACACTTACAATGCGTATATCCTCTCAGCTAATTCATCAAACGCAGAGATAAGAACGTAAGCACATTGCGAATAGTATTTTTATTTTTCATGACCTCATTAATAAAAGTTGCCATTATTGCCCAAAAAATATATTTGATAGCATATACATACCCACGACATCAACAACGATTTCCATTCATACAATTTTTAGAACAGAGATAAGAACGTAAGCACATTGCGAATAGTATTTTTATTTTTCATGACCTCATTAATAAAAGTTGCCATTATTGCCCAAAAAATATATTTGATAGCATATACATACCCACGACATCAACAACGATTTCCATTCATACAATTTTTAGAATAGCGGAAAGATATTGGAGAGTAATCACCGTCTCGCCAAAGTAGTAACCATTCATATTGTAACAAGTAGAAATTTCGAATGAAAACGTCTCTAGAAAACAATCTGTAGCCCTTGCTAAAAATAAAAAATCTCAATCAAATGCGAACCCCTTAACAAAGGCGTTTTATTTTCAAAAATTAAAGGCGATAGATAAAAATCACTATGTAGCACGAGGAAGTCGACTCTGCAATTAATAAAAGTTCCTATCTCCATTGACCTTAGAATGGAGCCACCTCACACAAGAACATCAAAAACCACCTCATAACGAGGCAGGTTAGAGGCATTACACAAGTCGCCTCAGTCAAACAGGAATGTGCCATTACCAAAGGTTCAACCTTTTTGACAATTCAACATAGTCAAAGCAAATTTGACTTGGCACAGACCTTCAAATCTGACTAAGCATAACAGCCATTTGGCATAAAGTTGCGTTGAAATGAGTTTATACACTGAGCTGGCATCATACAATTCATATGCATTTAAAAACTTCAAACATATTGGTCTAAAGGTTGTGTTAAAATTATTTGCATTTACAAAATAAAGACTCAACTAGCACCTTTGACATCAATGACAAAAAGTATTCAACAATCTCCCCCTTTGTCATTGATGGCAACACCTTCTGAAACCAAAACCAATATTGCACTTGGCAACACCTTTTGAAGCCTGTACTGCCCTGGAAACACCTCCTGAAGCCTGTACTGTCCTGAAACCAATACTGCTCCCCTTGACTTCACTACTCTCCCTTTGACATCAATGACTGATACCAACCTGAAAAACTAAACAGGGTGGAAAAAATGTTACAATGAAAGCTCCCCTTGAGTCAAAACAACTACTCAAAGATGGAGTGAAATCATTCCCAACTTCTTCCTCAAGTATTCAAATGTTTCCTTTGGTAGAGGCTTAGTAAACATATTTGCAATCTGCTCTTTAGTAGAAACATATTCCAACTTAACTTGCTGATCACTAACTTGTTCTCTCAGAAAATGATACTTAATAGGAATATGTTTAGTCCTAGAGTGCATAACTGGATTTTTAGAAATATTAATAGCACTCGTGTTGTCACAAAAGATAGAAATAGGATGTTCATACTCTACCTTAATGTCCTTCAGCATTTGCTTCATCCATAGGACTTGCGTGCAACAAGACACTGCTGCAATATACTCCGCTTCAGCTGTAGATAAAGAAATAGAGCTTGCTTTTTGCTCAACCAAGACACAAGACAGCCACCTAGAAAGAATGCAGCTCCACTTGTGCTCTTTCTATAATCAACACATCCTCCCCAATCTGTATCTGTATAAGCTGTGAGTGTAAAATTGTTGCCTTTAGGATACCATAACCCATAATCCATAGTACTCTTAAGATACTTGAAAATCAGGTCTAGTAGCTGTAACATACAATTATCTTCCTATCATAGACATATACAAAGTTTGGTTTGCATCTAGAGACTCATAATTTTTACTTAACTTGCATCCTGTCACCATTGGAGTACTCATAGGATTGCAATCCTCCATTTTGAACCTTTTTAACATCTCTCTAATATACTTTGTTTGAGAAATGAATATGCCTCTATTAGATTGATGAATTTGCAAACCAAGAAAGAAAGACAACTCACCAAGCATGGACATTTCGAACTCCTGCATATTTGTAGCAAAAACTTGACACATCTTCTCACAATTGTTACCAAAAATTAGATCATCAACATAAACTACAACAATCAGCATATGATTACCTTCTTTTTTCACATATAGATTGCTGTCCACTATCCCTCTTTTGAAGCCCTGCTGCTGCAAATAACTGTCTAATCTAGCATACCATGCACGTGGGGCTTGTCCAAGTCCACAGAGAGCCTTCTTCAACTTGCATACATAGTTCTGATTTTCTGATATAATGAACCCATCTGGTTGTTCTATGTAAACTTCTTCATCCAAATTACTATTTAGAAAAGCAAATGTGACATCCATTTGAAATTTTTTAAAATATTTGAAAGAAGCAAAGACTAACATTCTAATAGCTTCTAATCATGCAACAGGAGCAAAAGTTTCTTCAAAGTCCATACTTTCAACCTGTGCATAACCTTTGCATACAAGCCTTGCCTTGTTCCTCACCACTTGACCATCTTCATTCAATTTGTTTCTAAACACCCACTTTGTGCCAATCACGTTCTTATCTTTGGGCCTTGGGACAAGTTCCCAAGTTTCAGTTTTCTGAATTTGATCAAGCTCTTCATCCATGGCTGCTATCCAATGTTTATCTTCAGTTGCTTCTTCAAAACTCCTAGGTTCAATCTTGGACAGCAAAGAAACATCTTCGTCTAGTGGTTCTTGGTCTATCCTCTTGCAAAATCCGATCAATAGGATGATTTCTTTGAACAAATCTTGAAGTAGTCTTCAAAAAGGTCTTTGATAAGGTCTTATTATGATCATTTATAGGTGTATTTTCTATAGTTATGCCTGCTGTCCCATATTGATCACTTGTAGATGTATTTTATGAAATTATATCTGTTGTCCCATGTTGAACATTTGAAGGTGGTTTTTGAACAACACTTTCCTCTTCATCTTCTTGGCAACTACCTTCATCATCTTGCACCTTGTTATGAATGTTAGTATCTTCATGAACCTTCACATTAGCACTTTCAACAATCTTGTGTAATCTCTTGTTAAAACATCTATAAGCTTTACTTTTAGAAGAGTATCCTAATAAAATCCCTTAATCAGCCCTAGGATCAAACTTCCCTAGATTGTCTTCATTCCTTCTAATGTAACATGGACTTCCAAAAATTCTGAAATATTTAACTGAAGCAGGCTTACCTTTCCATAGTTCATATGGAATCGTGTTATGCTTTGCTCTAATCAGCCCCCGATTTTGAATGTAAACAGCAGTATGGACAGCCTCTCTCCAAAAGGAATCATGTACCTTTGACTCATTCAACATGCTACAAACCATTTCTTGGACTGATCTGTTTTTCCTTTCAACAACACCATTTTGTTGTGTTCTTGCAGCTGAGTATTGTCTTTTTATTCCATGTTTCTTGCAGAAATTTACAAACTCGTTTGAAGTAAACTCTCCTCCATTGTTTGAATGAAGGCATTTGATTTTCAGACCCTTCTCATTTTCAACTAAGGCTTTGAATGCCTTAAACTTTTCAAGTGCTTCTGATTTTTCTTTCAAAAATGCAACCCAAGTCATTCTTAAAAAGTCATCAATTAATAACATAAAATACTTCTCACCTTGCATACTCCTAGTTCTTGTTGGCCCACATAAATCAGTGTGAATCAGCTCAAGAGGCTTTGAGCTAGAATACTCTTTTGACTTGAAACTCTTCCTTGTTTGCTTTACAAAGTGGCAACCTCCTTTGCTTTATCCTTCTTTTCAACCTTCTTGTTTGCTTAGAGAAATCTGCCATACCACTTCTACAATCTTTTGCAGTATGACCAAACTTATTGCACTTATAACATATAACATTGCAATTCATCAAGGGAGCAAAAGAGTTCCTACTCATAAGTCTGAAATCACCTCTTGCAAACACTCTACAGTTGATTGCCTTGTGTCCAAAACGATTGCAAGAGAAACATTAACTATAAAAGAAAGAATTGTTAAACCTTGTCATATGAGCTTGCCTAGAGATAGGAGGTTTCTTGAAATTACTATTTCTGATTTTTGATGGTGAATCCTTTATGCTATCAAAGTTGCAGTTTTGCTGTTCTTCTTTTGTAGGCTTGGAACTTTGACCTTCAAATCCAACTCCACCTTTATCAGTAGGAGATTTTTGTGAGCTAATGATCTTGTCCAAAGACATAGAACTTTTTGGATTTATCTTCTTATGATTCAGCTGTGTCAAAGATTTATCTAAATTTCTAAGTGAAACTATTTCAGCTTCAAGTCTTTCATAATTTTCATCTTTTAGCTTGAGCTGATTTCTGATTTCTTCTTCTATTCTCTTTGCCTCTTCAATCTAAACCTTCAAATCAACAATCAATTTTTCTGCTTCCCCAAGAGTTTGAGATGTCTTGGTTTTTGTCTCATTCTCTTCTTGTAACAGCAACTACAAGTTCTAATTTTTCTTTCTAAGTCTTTTGATTTCATTTAGAGCACTTATTAGTTCCTCTTCAAGGTCCATTTCTCCTTCTTCATCAATATGATCTTCATGTTCTTCATGTTCAGCATGGACTTCTTCTTTAGCTATGAATAAGATCTCTTCATCCGAAGACTCTTCATCCGAAGACTCTTCATCCGAAGACTCTTCGTCACTATCATCAGATGAACAACTTTCATCCTTTGAATAGAGACTCTTTTTGAATTTTTGAAACTTCTTCTCTTTTCCCTTATACTTCTTCTTGTTGAACTTGGGCTTCCTTTCATTGTTGCTGTCCTCACTCTTTGCATATGGACATTTGGCTGCAAAATGTCCTACCTTACCTGAACCCTTCTTCAACTTTCTCATGAAATGTGCCTCTTCAGTGTCTGAGTCTCCATTAAAACTTTCACTGGATGCAAGCTCGTCTTTTCCCTTCTTCAAAACTTTGAAGGCTGCCTCCTTTTTGGATGAAGAATCAAGAATGGTCCTCATCTCATAGGCTATAAGAATACCATGAAGCTCATCAACTATCAATTTGTCAAGTTCCTTCATCTCTTCAATAGCTGAGACCTTTGCATCAAAACGCAAAGGAAGAGACCTTAAGATTTTCTGAACAACCACAAACTCCTCAACCTTCTCTCCTAGGCCTTTGATTGTGTTGACAACTTCATCTACATATAGAGAATAAGTAGCAACGTTTTCTTCTTCCTGCATCTTTAGACTCTCAAAATGTCTTCTATGTGTCCAAAGCTTTGCCTTATTGACTTTATCATCTCCATATGTTTTCTGAAGTTTGTCCCAAATCTCATGGGGTGTATCACAATGCATAACCTTCACAAATTCAGTTTCTGCCAAACCACATAAGATAGCATTCATAGCTTTTGCATTATTTTCAAAAGGTTTCTTTCCATCTGCACCCGTTGGAGGAGTTGTTGGAATTGTATATCCTTTTACAACACTTTGCCATATATCAAATCCAAGAGACATCAAATAAGTGCGCATTCGAATACTCCAGAATGCTTAGTTAGAACCATCAAATAAGCGAGCTCTGTTTGTAGCAAGACCTCCATGAGAACCCATGTGTGCTATCAGGATCTACCTCCAAGTGATTAAGCCTCAAAACAAAGGAACCCCACTTTAGTACCAATTGAAGAGCACACGGAAAATACTGAGAGGGGGGAGAGTGAATTAGTATTTTAAAACTTTTAAACTTAAACCATAAGAATCAAAAGTAAAACAGTAAGAGCAACATCGACACGATGAACGCAAAATTTCACGTGGAAAACCCTTTCGGGTAAAAATCCATGACAAAATTTATGCTTTCATTAACATAAAATGGGCACCAACCTAGGAGACTACAATCTCCAATTACAAAAGTGAGTGTTGTGCCCTCAGCACACACACCCTGCTCGGAACGAGGACCCTCTCTTTCCTTCGCCTTGCCAGGTCGTTTATCGCCGCCTCGTTTTGCGTGCCCTCGTTTTGGTGTCCTAAATGGTCAGTGTGCCTCCAAGTCTCATCTCAAATTGACCATGTTTTATCCCCTCAAAATTTGCTAAGTCCTGGGTCCTGATGGAGTTCCTTTGGCAGTTTGCCTCTGCCAGCGTCCTTGGGACCTACCGGGTCCGGCCCGGCGGGTTTCCCTCACCGGATTTCCGTTGCGCATTTGTTGTTTCAAAACGGCTGAAGGCCTTCACCTTCCCGCTTCCGGGCACCCGGCTCTTGCCTCGGGCCCGATCTGTCGGACCTCTCTGCCCGGGACTCCGTTGTGAGTTTTCCCTTCCCGAACGACCATCCTTCGCCGAAGTTTCGCCCACCGGACCCCGTGCCTCCTCTTGCCGGTGTTTTTCACTTCAACATTTGAAGGGGCCGTTGACTCGCGTCTTTCTGGCCTCCGGGTTCCGAACCTCCTGTCGCCATCTTGAAATTTGAACTTACCAACTTTCGAGCCCGCTGTAATCGCATTAATGGGGTCTATTAAATGCACTTATAGGTATAAATATGTGGCCCAACCTGTCATTTTCATATGTCAGGTTGGCCAGAAGAGTTTAAAGCAAGTTTACAAGAATCCAGTGCCTTCGTCTCACGACGCCCTCGCGCCCGTTACCTTCATCGACCAATTCTTCGCGGATTTGGCAGCCTACTTCACCGGGTTCTTGAGGTAGGTTCGCCGTCCGCTCTCCCGTGTTATTTTTGGTGATTTTGCGTTTAAGTGGCAGGATATATGGAATCGGGTGCAGGACCCTTGGGGGTAGCCGTAGGAAAGGACAAAGGAAAGAAATCAGACATAGCTCCTCGTGGGAAAGTGGACAAGGATCAAATGAAATACCAATTCCAAGGGGAGCCGTTGCACTCAAAGGTCATTACAGACTGGAAGGAGATTACAAATACCAATATCGGCCACATCGATATTGATGAATTTAAATAGAGAGTTAGAGTCAACCCGACCACAGACAATGCAAGGCTAATCAAAGAAAGCGGAATTGCCAAGGCCGCAGGCTTCCCTCCTGCTCTTATCGCTCCTGAACTGGTGATGACTTGCAAACAAGCATACCAGCCTTAGACTCGGACAATAATAGACAAAGATGGGAACATCCTAGTTGACATGTCTCCCCAAGCAATAACGAAGACTTTCCACATCCCCACCTTCGGAGAAATGGAGATCCCTACTATCTCAGACTGCAAGGCAATGTGGGATGCAGATCTCGTTGGATGCAAGAAGCTCATCAACCAATATTGGTTAAAAGAAAAAAGGGGAAGCACTGCAAAAGTTCCCCAAGAACTCTATCGCAGCGATTTCTTTGAAGATTATCATGACTTAGTAAACCCTGCTAAGCCGAGTGATGGGTTTGCCTACTGCTGCATACTTCCAAGAGTGGATGGTCTACTTTGTTGAGCAAATTCTTCGTGGAAAGGAGGATGATACCACGCAAACTACATTCTATTGGGGAGAGATAATTAGTGACTACTTTCATCAACAGTTCATGAATGTTAAAAGGACCTCCAAGTTCTATATGACGTCCTATCTGGTCTATTCTTTGGCTGAACGGAGGCAATACAGTGGATTGTTTAGGGCTCCAGATGAAGAGTCCGGTCGGGAATTGAAGGTTTACGACAGATACCTTCAGCTTTAGTTCAGAAACTTCAAGAAGGATTATTGCAGGGTGAATGACGCTTTCATAGGTCACATTATCAGGTTGCTTGGAGGCGATTTTGAAAGGTGAGTCTCCCACAGTGCTTGAGCGTTCCTCAAACAATACGCCTTTTTGTTCATTCAGTACCCCAAATTCACATACATTCGCACTGAAGGCTACACAGAAAGGCCGAATAAGCTGCCCCGGTATCCTAATGACCGGATTATATTGTTAGAACTCTCCCGACAGTTGCGACATGTACATACTCTCCTCAGCAGCAAGCATTTGGTAGGGATCCCTTATCCCCTTTCTTTTGGCCAAGGGATGTACAAGCTGCAAACCTCTCAATGTGCTGAAAATTCAGAAAAGGATTTGGCTGAGTATCATTTCTAGTTTCATACCGCCCGTCCATGAATGGACCCTTATGGGCATATAAGGAAGGCACTTGGACCTGACTATGCTCATCTGCATCATGTTGAAGATTTCTGGGCAAATTGCCAGGATGATAAGGAGGTGCGCATGAGACATTACATGCAAATGACTGCCTACTTTGTGAAAAGGGTGAACTTGTTCCCTGTACCTGATCAAGTTGAGGAAGATGAAAGCACAATTATGGATCCTAGATACAATGCAGTCGCTAACTTGCCGCTTCCTTCAATTGACTGGGACGAGCAAGAGGTTGATGACCTCGATATCATAACTAAGCCAATCGAAGCTCGCACCAAAGAATGGGTCAATGGGCAAGTAGCCCGACTAAAGCAACAGGGGGTCGTCCTGACATATCAAGGGCTCGAAAGTGAGCCTAGTGCTACGGATGATGGGGCTGCTGCAGCCTCGACAGGAGAAACATCCAAGTCTCCTCCACTAACTCGCTCCAGAAAAAGAAAAGAGACTGAGGAGCAGCAGCCTAACCCGAAGGTGTATGCAAGAAAGGCTGCGGAAGGTGAACCTTCCAAGAAACATAAAAGGTCAGGCAGTACTACTACAATGCCTGTTATTCAGGAGGACTAGCTCCCCGAAGGAGAAGAAATGGAAACAGATCGGCCCAAGTCCCCACTAGCTGCCTCTGTCACTGCTGCTCCTCCGCCATTGTCTCAAGCTATGGTGGCTACCTCCCCGCCCGCGGTGGACATTTCGGTCCACCTTGCCTCTTCTTCACCAATTGGGCCAATAGTGGTAGTTGATTCCTCCTCTGCCACAACTTCTCCACTTTCCTCCGCCTCCATGTCTCCAACCACATCGCTCTCGCTGGCAACCGCAACGATTCCAATACCAATGCTTACATTGCCAGAGGCATTCTCACGGCATATGCATAATGTTCCCTCTGAGATTTCCCAAGTATTGATGAATCCTACCATCCAAGTGGCCTTAGCGTAGGTTCTTGCCAGTGTTTCTCCCTTAAAGCCTCTGACTGAATCGCCAGCAATGAAAGCCACAATGCAAATCTCCGAGGAGTTGGAACAGCAAGAGAGGGAAGCAACAAAAGCATTGGAGGAGGAAGCTGATGAATACCACGAACATCCAGAATATGAGCGCCTACAAATTGACAAAGTGG
Source organism: Sequoia sempervirens (assembly GCA_007258455.2). Lineage (NCBI taxonomy): Eukaryota > Viridiplantae > Streptophyta > Pinopsida > Cupressales > Cupressaceae > Sequoia > Sequoia sempervirens. The sequence continues at coordinate 79,854,736 of VDFB02109042.1, read as the reverse complement.
CCCATGAGGGAGAAGAAACAGGATCTTCTAAAAGCGGAGATGAAGAAGAAGATGTCGGCGGAAAATTAATTGTGCAAGGTTTCAATCCTGACCTTGAGGAAGAGCTGGCCTAACAATTAAAGGACGTTGGGGAAGAAATGGAGAGACCACCTTCCGGAGAAAGAAGACAAGAAGATGATAAGAGGGAGGAAAGCATGGAACCTCCAACGGGTGAACAACAAGAAGGCGGCCCCAAACATGGTGAGGAGATGCCTCTCCCTGAAGGGCAGGGAGAGCAAGAAAAGAAAGAGCACAGAGATATGTCACCTCCACGTGAGGAAGAGGAGAATATAGAAGATCAACCTAAAAAGGAGATCCAAACTGATAAGAGCCCTGAAATAGAGCAGCCCGAGGAGCACGGGCATGAAGATGAACTTGATGAAGAGAATGAAGAAGAGAAAGAAGAGGAGGCTGAGAGGGAAGAAAGTCCCAAAGAACGCCTGCCCACCAAGTCCCCAATCAAGCACCTAACATTCACCCGAGACTCCGATGAAGAAGAGGGAGAAGACACTAGGGTGGAGAAGGAGACTTCCAAAGATAAAGAAATTGAAGTCATAAGGGATGAAGAAAAAGACGACAGTGAATCACCCAAAGGAAAGGCTCAGATGCCCAAATGGCTGGAAAAGCAGCTTGAGAAGAAGGCTCCCGCCCCGAGTGATCCAAGAGCAAGACTGGAGGCTATCTTAGCTTGAGCACAAATCACTACCAAGAAAGAGAAGAGGCCCAAAATCAGATCCAAGGTGACGATGGATGCTTCTGGATCCCGAATTGTGCAAGTAGCAACGCTAGTGGTGGGCAAAGAAGGGGTAAGCTATAATGTCTCCACTATTGATTTAGGATCAACTACTAGAGAGTAGAAAGTGGACCACCTCCAGGAATCTGTTGCCACAGTGGTGCATTTAATTCAACAGGATAAGATTTCAAAGGAAGAGCTCAAGGCATAGGTGGTTGATCTGACAGCTTACATCCAACAATGGTCGTCAACAGAGGAAACGCCTACCACGTCTACTGCCCCGCCGCAGTTGTTATCAAAAGAACAAATAGACAAGCTCAAGAAGAGAAAGAACTTGGATAAGACCATAGAGAGTTGGTTCCAGCAGGTCTTGTACGTGGGAAATATGGGCATTAGTCTTGTTGTGAGGACAACAAACAAGTTCTTAGATCTACAACAGTCTCTTGAGGGTACGAGGAAACTTCGCATTGACTTCTCGGCAAGATATGAGTCCACTTACCCGAAGATTGAGGCTATTCTCAAACTACCAAGCACGACTTGGGAAAAAGAGCTTGCATTCAAGAAGGATGATCACTGGCTAGTGGATTTATGGAGGCGTGACTTCGAGAATCGGAAGGAGAGGTTGGAGCAAGTGCTTGATAAAGTGGATCCTGACATTGAGTGGGCTAAGGAAATCAGAGCAGATTGCGTCCGGTACTTGAAACTAATGACAGGATATGATATGCCAGTCGTACAGATGGACCCAGAGAAGATAAAGCCCCACTTCCAGAAGAAGATTGAGGATCGGATGTTGGATGAGATTACCACTGATTTCATGAGCTTTGCTGCCCGAGCCTTCACCTAGTCAGAGTTGTTCCGAGACCACACTACTAAGTATGATGAAGATTGGGAAAAACTCACCGAACAATCCAAGGAATGGAGCTATCAAGTGCTGCGATCCGAAATTATTGACGTTGATAAGCTCCAGCCGCTAATTCTGAAGTTCATGGAGTATGCTGCTTTGAAGAAGCAAGAGGGCAACCCTATTATTGGTGAAAAATTCCTGACAGAGTAGCTACAGTAAAAAGAAAATTAGCAAAGGACAAAATGCTACAGTGCTGTCACAAAAGACAAAATAGGGATATGGACAAAGTTGTATTTTAAAATGTAATATATTGGGGGTAGGTAGAACCCTAATTTCTAATGAATCTTGGCCACACAATGCAAATTAATCTTGGCCATTCATTCTACTTTTTGGACACTATAAATAGGGGGTCTCCTCTCATTTTCAAGAGAGAGTTGAGTTGTTGTAATGACATGCTGCAGAAATTTTAATAGAAATACATTGACTTTGGTGCATTTATGAGTTTCTCTACATGTTTCATGATTCATCTCCCATAGTTAGATATTTTAGTTAGATTTGTTTTGTGGTTTTAGTTAGTTTCAGCTTGCTTTGATAGATTTGGTAATGCTGTTTTGTGGCTATGAAAATTTCTGCTGTGTAGATGCATTCCTGGTCCATACTTTTTGTTGTTTTCTGCTGGTAAATGGCTGTGTAAAGTTAGTTTGGACTTGAATTCAAAGCTGCTCCACACTTTTATCTTTGTTCATGCATGCATATGGTGAACGAATGGTGAAATATCTGTAGGCCTTAGAAGATAACACAAATTTTATGAGACTGTGAATTTTCTGGTTAAATGAAATTCTGTTTGAAGGAAGCTGTCCATAGCAGAAACTCCATGACCATTGTTCATAGTTAGTTGCAGATCCAGGAAACTTTCCTCCTCTCTGCCCTTTTCCTTTTTTTTTAGAAATAGCCTATGCTAAGGTTCATTGCACATTGTAAAGCTAAAACTTAAGAAAAACATTGGAGTTCCAGATTGCTGTTTGAACCTGCAGCAAATTGCATGTCAATTCCCACTCCAAGGAACTTCAACCCACAAGATCCACTTCGCATCCAGCTACGTAAGTCTGCCTTGTGATTACCAGCAAAATCACATCAAATATCAATTGAGAAATTCCCTGCAAGTCATGACCTGACACTCGAGAGACTTTGGGGTGATTTTCAACAACTTGCTGTTGGAAGTCTCCTTTCAAGAGAGGTAGTGCACCTATGCATTACCTGTGTTGAGAAAGTGCAAAACACCGCATCAACAGTGAGCACCAACTCACTGGAAGCATCAAATTCCTAGAAGCACCAACTTCGTAAGTCTGAAGCACCAACTCCAATGTGAGCACCAACTCACTAAAGAACTTCACAATACTGCAACTCAGATTTCAATATACAATTTGAAATTCAACCACGAGGTTCATGACTCAAATTAAGAGTAGATATAACACTTCAATCGCATGAAGAAAAACATATGGCTTGCACTTATGATGAAATGTTAACATCTGAAGAATGATCACTTTTGTTTTAGAATAAGCAACACTAACTCCATGTAGAAAACATGCTCATACACACTGCTTTTAATAGGCTGCACCATCCTCAGATCAGAATCGAAGAAACTTCTAATTCAATGCAAATCTGTCTTGAAGACACAGCTGATACTACCAAAGATGATTCACATGACTCTAGGTGATACATATTTTCTAACTATACAAATAATATACGATAGCAAAAGATTATAGTGTTATTTTTAGATCAGATATGCACAATAAGCAGAAAAATAACACAAAACAGGAGACACAACATTTTATCCTGGGAAAACCCTTCTACTCAAGGGAGAAAAACCCAACAAGACTTCAATAATAATAGATCAAATACAATAGTGCAGAAACAACACTTAAGAATCGAGCCTAGATAGGCAGAATACAATGAAATAACCTAACATTGAGGTAGTGCGAATTTCTGAGCAGAAATAAATCTCCTTCCTGAGCTGCGAATCTTCTTCTTGATCATAAAAGAATGAATGAATCGAATTGATTGTTGAATGAGGAGAGTCTCTCCTTTTTATACCAATCCAAGAATAAGCTTCCACTTGAGCCGACCCAACAAGTATAATTTTTGTTTATAATTAATTCTGACTTGTCTCTTGGCCGACTGGGGCAATACCTCTTGAAGCTAAACATTAACACTCCCTCTTAGCTAGGTCTTCCTTGAGTCCCACTCAAGGGTATCATATCTTTTCATGGATTCTCTCAACATGACATCCACAATGGCTACACCCAATTGTGGGAAGCACAACTTAGTCTCAGAGATGTGTTCAGTACAAGGGCTTTTACCTCATTTCTCTGCCACAGAGAAATATACACTACAAGGGCTTTCACCTCATATTTCTCCGTCTTAGAGAAATATACGCTACAACAGATTTTAATGATGCTGTGACTCCCTCGTAGTGAGGGCGACATTCTCCACCACCCCAAGCTTGTCTTGGAAGTGTACAAACTTTACCCTGGAAAGAGGCTTGGTGAGGATATTAGCCGTTTGATCATTAGTGCAAATATACTTGAGCTGGATTGCTTTCCTTAGTACCATGTCTCTGATGTAATGATACTTGATCTCCATATGCTTCGTCCTATCACGAAATACAAGATTTACTAAGAGCTTTACACAACTCTGGTTATCACAGTGAATCAATGTCGGCTCTAACATCTGACCAAACAATCTTGCAAGGAGCTTTCGAAGCCATACTGCTTCACGGGCTGCTACACATGCTGCAATATATTCAGCCTCTGCTGTGCTTAGAGCCATAGAGGTCTGCTTCTTGCTACACCAAGAAATCATGACAGACCCCAAATTGAAGCAACACCCGGAGGTGCTCTTCCTATCGGCTACACTCCCAGCCGAGTCAGAATCAGAATAGCCCTATAATCTCAGATCCCCACTGGAAGCATACCTCAAACCATATCCCACAGTACCACGCAAGTATCTCAGTATATGCTTTGTTGCAACCAAATGTGTTTGTCTTGGCTCACACATGAATTGGCTGAGAGCACTCACTGCAAAACAAATGTTTGGTCTGGTGTTGACCAGGTACATCAATGATCTGATCAATTGTCTATACATGGTGGGATCTACCAAATCTGAATCGGATGCTGAGTCACTCAACTTCTTCAAATTTGTCTCCATAGGTGTAGCCATGGACTTACAGTCCATCATCCCAAGTCTTCTCAATATATCTATAGTGTATTTCCCTTGACTTAGGAAGATCTCATTAGGCCTCTGCCATACTTCCAGTCCCAGGAAGTAATGCATAAGGCCAAGGTCCATCTCAAACTCGGATGCTAACTCTTTCTTACATCGGACAATGAGCTTCTCTGCTCTAGTGAGAAATAAATCATCAACATAAGGACCAAGATCAAGGCCTCACCATCAACTATCTTGAAATAAAGGTTGGAATCTGAATCATTCTTGGTGAAACCTAAACTCATCAAGTAATACCATGCACGAGGTGCTTGTTTAAGACCGTACAAAGCCTTCTTCAATCTGCACACATGAGACTCCTTCCCATGAATTACAAAATTGTCTGGCTGCTCGATATACATTTCTTCCTCAATCACACCATTTAGAAATGCAGTCTTTACATCCATTTGATGTAACTTCCAGCCCTTGGCGGAGGCAATAGCAATAATCGTCCTGATGGAAGTGTATCGAGCAACAGGAGCAAATGTCTCCTCATAATCTATTCCCTCCTTCTGAGAGAGTCCTCTTGCCACAAATCTTGCCTTGTGTTTCTCAATGTTGCCATCAGCTGCATGCTTGATTTTGGAGAGCCATTTGGAAGTCACTTCTGAATTCCCTTCAGGTCTCGGAACAACATTCCATACATCATTTTTAATGATGGATTGATAGTCTTCTATCCTCGCATCTCTCCATACTTGCAGGTTAGATGCCTCCTCATAACTGGAAGGATTAGAATTAATGATGTGACTCATCAATGCTACATAACCTGGGAACTTTTGAGGTCTCTTGCTCTCCCTGAAAGTGCCTTGAGGAGCTGCATATTTTTTTGCCTCCTGCATGGTTTGTCGAGCCCTTAGGGGCCTCTTCCGACCTACGACAATATCTCTAGGCCCATCATTTGTTTCTATAGGATCAACTGGATCAATAGTCTTAGCTGGTTCGTTGGACTCCCTCTGAATGTTAGGAGTATAATCAAGGGATGAATCCATATCCTGTGGAGCCTCCTGCTCCTCACTGTCTATCTCCATGTAAGATCCTTTAGATCTTCTAAAGGCTACCTCCTCTTCGAAGGAGACATCCCTACTGATCTCAACCTGTTTCTATCCTAGAATATATATTCTGTAAGCCTTTGAAGACTCACTGTAGCCCACAAATATACCCTTCCTGCCTGAAGGTTCTAGTTATGTTCTTTTGTCCTTGGGCACATGAATGTACACAGGACAGCCAAATAGCCTTAAGTGACTAATCTTAGGCTTCACACTTGTGAAGGCTTCCTCTAGAGTCATGTTCCCCAATATCCGAAGAGGAGTTCTGTTTTGAACATATACTGCGGTTCTGGAAGCTTCTGCCCATAGGAAACTCTGCAAACTTTGATCATGGATCATAGCCTTCGCTGCCTCTACTATAGATTTGTTCTTTCTTTCGGCAGCTCCATTTTGTTGAGGGTTGTACGAAACACAAAACTCCCTCTTGATCCCTGCCTCAACGCAGAAATTACGAAATCCTCCGAAAGTGTACTTGTTGTGACCTTTTCACACATCGCCCCATTAAAATGGGGACCCCCTAAATTTTTGCTCCATTCTGGTCTTTTGGCTTTGGCTTTCTCTCTCTCTCTCTCTCTTTCTACTTCTTTTCTGCTGTCTGCTTTCCGGGGACGCTCCCGTCCGCGAGCTTAAATGCCAAATTTGGCCAAGTCTGATATTAGGGTTTCACATCTTTAGGTCACTTTGAGGTCAAATTGAGTTGGTTGGTCAGCTTTTGAGCATGGCACCGCTATTACAACACTTCCAGCAAGTAACCCCTAAATTTTCACTAAATTCTGCCAACTTTCTATTTTTAGTAAGTGTCAGTTTAGGGTTGATTTTCTCAAGATTTTCACATTTTGACAACTTCATTACATTTTGAACACTTCAAGTTCATTTCTGACAAAATTTGAGCAAAAACGGACGACTTGCTATTTTTAGCAGTCAAGCTTCCAGAGCAGATTCCAGGGTCTACATGTTACATTTTCTGATGCATGTCCGAAGATTATTTGTGGGTTTTTCGAGACCTTCGCAGTGATATGACATGCAAAGCAGGATAACGACTTTCAGCATTCAGCCTTCAGAGGCCGATATTAGGGTTTGCATGCAGATTTTCTCAGCGCATGTCGGCATATTCTTTCTGGGTTTCAAAGGGCTTCGCAAAGATGTAACATGCAAGTGAAACTGATCACTTTTCGGAAACTTGCTATTTTTAGCTGGTGCTTGCATGTTGAAGATTTTTCTGGGTTTTTTAGGATTTTTCGGGCAGTGTGACATGCAAAATCATCCAGCAGCCGGTTGGTCACTTTTTCAGCCACTTTCTATTTTTAGCAGGTATCACTCAGGCAGTTGCTCAGCATTTCAAACTGCAAACTGATCACCATGCAACTGAAACGAGGTCAAACGAAATTCATTTGATGAACATGCAGAAAATTAGGGTTTCGAGCTAAAAGGGAGGAGTCTGACGTCAACATGTCCAAAACTGAAGTATCCATCATGGTCAGTATCCTTCAGAGAGTCTGCTGGCAAAATTTGAAGACAATTGGAGCACTTACTATTTTTAGTAAGGTGTTTTCGACACGGGTTATAAATAGTAAGTCACTTCAGAGGCAGCTATAAATGGCAGGTCAACATCAAATCTCAGCAGGTACAAGTCAAACATGTGATGAGGGATCCTTGGCGCGAATTTCAAGACAAACAGAGTTGCAGAGAATAGAGAATCAAACGTTTGCTATTTCTAGCAGGCCAGGGCAGAGAAATTAGGGTTTCCTAAAATCAAGGACAGGGCAGGACAGTCACGCAAAAGCAACATACAGCTATGATCGTTACATTTCAGGCATTTAGCACGGGAAATTTGAAGACTTTTTGAGCAATTTCTATTTTTAGCAGGTTGCTAAAAATAGCAGGCGCAGGTAGGCATCAGGCATCAACAGCACAAATCAGTTGAAATTCAAAACAGGGTGAAAATCCAGGCTTTCTAGAGTCAGAATTCAGTTGACGGTGCAAAATTCAGAGAACTTTCTAAAAATAGAAACTCAGGACAAATTAGGGTTGACAGAGGAAAATCAACCTAAATCTGGCAAGAGGCATAAAATCCACTAGGTTTGACAAAATTTGGAGTCCGGCGTCAAGATTCACCTTGAGAAACTGAAGTGTTGAAAAGTTTAAGTAAGAAAATTAAAAGCTCACATGCTAAAGTGCGCCCCAGTTTGAAGAGAGGGTAAAATATTCCTAAGTATTGATAAAATGGATGCTCACCCTTGGAAATGCGCCTAGCAAGCTGAAGAAGGTAAGTTAAAAATCTTTAAGGCATGGAAACTAGAAATGGACCCCCCTTAATGCGCCTATGATGAAATTGGAAGTAGCAAGGGTCAAATGCGCCTTCAAGAGGAGAATAGATGATGAAAATTCACTAAGGCGCAAAACTTGAAGCTTGACCATCCAAATGCACCCTCCAAGTCAAAGGGAAAAACGTGAAATCTTCTAAGTGTTGGAATTAAAAGTTGCCCATGTAAAATGCGCCCCTCTTTGAAGAGGAGCTTGGAAATTTTGCTAGGCGTTGAAAATTGAAAGCTCCACCCTCTGAATGCGCCTGACTTGAGGAGGATGGGAAAATTTTTCTAAGGCATAAAAAGTGAAAGCTACATGGGTGATTCGCGCCCCTCTTTGCAAGGACTCCAATTTTTGCCTAAGTTTAAAATTAAAACCTCCATAGCTCATATGCGCTAGACTTGAAGGAAGGGTTAGAAATTTTTCTAAGTCGTTGAAACTAAAAGTTGACCCTATGATTTGCGCCCAAGAACTTAAATGAGGGGAAAAGACTTCAAATTTGGCTAAATCTTCAAAGATGAAAGCTCCATGACTAAAATGCGCCCAAAGAGGTTGGAGTTTGAAATTCGCCTAAGGCATTAAAGTTGATGCACAATGGGTCATATGCGCCTGAGCTTGTGAAGATGTAGGGAAAAGTTTCTAAGGCGTGAAAATAAAAGTTGCCCATACCATTTGCGCCTGAGGTCAAAACTGGAAGTTGCCTGGAAGAAAAGGATGAATTAAAACTAAAAGCTTTATGTGTCATATGCGCCTAGACTCTTCAAATGCACGAAATTGGAAGTAGAGACCCTTGAAAGCGCCTTAAAGAAGATCTTGCCTAGGCGTGGGAATTGAAACCTCAGGTAGTCAAATGCGCCTAGACTGGAGAAAATAAATTGATAAAATTTCACTAAGTGTCAAAACTGAAAGCTTGGCCTCTCATTTGCGCCCCAGCTTAAAGTATTGGAGTGTGGGAATATTTCTAAGGCATGAGTATTTGTAAAAGACCACCTCTTGTTTGCGCCCAAGGAAAGTTGAAATTGCACCCATCAAATGCGCCCTCCTTGAGCAATGAAGAATTGAAAATTTTCCTAAGTCACAAAATTGAAAGCTCCATGGTTGATATGTGCCTGGAGGAGTTAGGAGGATATCGAAATTAGAAGCAAACACCCTTGTTTGCGCCTTGAAGATGGAGGAATTGAAAAGATTCTAAGTGCGAAAACTTGATGGAAACCACCTTGTATGCGCCCTACTTCAAGGAGAAAGTGAACAAAGTTTCTAAGGCGTGGAGGAATGAAAGAACAACCTAGCATGTGCGCCCAGCTTTGAGGGATGTAATGTTGAAAATTAAAAGTTTCACATGCTCCAAATTGAAAGCACAATGGGTAATTTGCGCCTTGGCTTGGGGTGCATGAAAAATCAATTAAGGCGTGGAAATTGAAGCTAAGCCTCTCATTTGCGCTTTTGAAGGAAAATAACTTGGAGGGTTTGCTAAGTTCGGAGACATCAAAATCGAAGGTCTACCATGGCATTTGCGCCTTGTGCAAAAGGAAATAACTTAGAGCAACATAGTCCATACGCACCCAGCAAGTGAAGAAAATGAAGGATGAAATTTCGACCAAGTGATGGAAAATGTGTTGAATTAAAGAGGGTCAATAAAGAAAAACTTTCTAAGGCGTTGAAAATTAAAAAAAAACTCAACCCATGACTTGCGCCTTTCAAAAAAATAAAAGCTTAGCATATAAAGTGCGCCTCAAGAGAAAAAAAAGTTATTTAATATTTGATCGAGGCGTGAAGATAAGATAAAAAATTCTAAAAGGCGTTGGGAGAAATTAAAATTTCTCTAGGCAATTAATTTCAAAATTTGCCTAAATCAGAGAAATTAAATTAAATTAAATTAAATTATTTTCCTAAGTATTAAATTAAATTCCCTTTTAAAATTAAACACATGAAATTTTAAAAGTTCGGACGATTTTAATTGTGGGGAATTTGTTTTTGGAGTTATTATGGATGGAAGATAAATTTCGCCTAGCCATTTTAAAGTGTCGACATCGAATTCTCACAGACGCTGGTAAAATAAATTAAAATGACATTTGAATTAAATTTTAATAAATTAAATATGCCATTTTAAAAAGGCAGTTGAGATTATTTCAAATCAAAGTAAAATGATTTTTTCAAAATCACTGGCAGTCAGGAGGGAAGTTTTAAATTTAAATCGAGGAAAGAATCTCCCTGAATAGCAAATTACTATGACGACTGTAAGGCGACTGAAATATTCTCTTTCAAATTTAGCAAATGCATAAGTCATAATGAAGAGAATTAATGGCATCTGCTAAAATTAGCACCAGCTTTTGGTTATAAAAACTCCGAGGATTTTCATTTTCATCTCACAGAATTCGAAGCTAAGATTTATGCTGCAAAGTTGAAAGTGATTGTTGAGTTGTGAGGTTTAATATTTTCAAGATTGAGAGTTGCTGAAAGTGTGGGGGGTGTTGAAATCGATTTTTCAAGAAGCTTGAATTTCTCGAAGATTTGCGAAGTTGCTGAGGTTCGAAATAAAGTTTGGAGTGTAAGCTGCCGAGGTTAAGCATTTTTTTTAATTCTCCAAGTTGCTGAAGGTAAGTACTTGAAAATTTAATATTTTCAAAGTTGCTGAAAGTTGAAATGTTTTTCGAAGTTAAAAGTTGCTGAAGGCTGAAATCGTTTAATTGTGCTGGAAGTCGAAATTGCTTGAGCTTCAAATTTTCTGAAGTTGTTGAATGTTTAGAATCAAATCAGATTTAAAATTGTTGAAGCCTTCAAAGTTGCTGATTTATAACTTTCAAACTTGCTGATTTAAATTCTTCGAAGTTGCTGATTTATAACTTTCGAAGTTGCTGATTTAAAATTGCTGAAAGTTGCTGAAACTTGAAGCATTTTCCGAAGTTGGGATTGCTGGAGTTAATCTATTTTGGCTGCAAAATTGTTGAAGTTCAGAATATATCGAAGTTTGAAGTCGAAGTATACTGCTGAAACTATTAACGTGTATTTACTTTTGCAGCCAACTCCATTCGCCAGCCGTCTCACGTGATTTTTATTTTAAAAGTTTGAAGTATAATGTTTGCATCTTGATTTGCAGATGGCCGAAGGACGAAAAACTGATGTTGCTGGAACAAGCAAAGCTGGAGCTAAGGCTGGTAATAACGAAGTTGTCAAAGAAAACGCCTCTAGGCAGGCGATCATCAAGAGTTTGAAGAAATCCTTCATTCCTGAGTCAAAGATTGTGTTGAAGTTTGGGAACTTGACGGACACCAACCTTGGGCCTTTCAACCTCGAGGCTTTCATGCGCAGAATGTATGGGCAAGGTGGCAATCTTCCGATAGAAGCATCGCGCAACATTGTCAAGAGCGGGTTATATGCAGCGGTCGGGTTCCAGCCAGCAGTTCGTTGTCCAGAGCTGATCTTGGAGTGCACCAACTTTTACAACTCGGACGATCGGACTATCATTTCTTCGGATGGTATGATATTGGCCAACTTTGCACCTGACGCAATTGGCGAGGCATTTGGGATCCTAGCTACAAACAATATGTTATATAAATCCAAAGAAAAGGCCGACAAGATGTATGCTACATCTTTCGAGAAGTGCATGAAGAGGATCAACACCACTTGGATGCGAAAGCCAAAGCCTCCTGCTGCTAGGCTGCCAAAGCAGATAATTTCAGAAGAGCTAAAACAGGAGTACTGTGATATAATCATGTTGCTCAGCAGGGTTAACGGCAGCCCGCAGTCATTTGTGTTCGAGCTATGGATGTTCTTTTACATTAGTGTGGTGCTCGAAGGAAAAGTGCAAGTAAATTGGGCTCAGATGATCAGCGATAATATCAATGAACAGTTTCAGAATTTGAAGAGAACGAGAACATTCTACATGAGCTCGTATATTATTTACATGCTTGCTCGAATGACCAAATACAGAGGGTTGGCATACCAGGAACCAATTGGCTGTGGTTTTAATCAGTTCAAGATTCACGAATCTTGTAGACAATTGCATCTCATGCACACAGCTAACTTCAAGAGAGTAAATGATGCTTTCACCATGTATATCACAAGGACCCTTCAGCGGAGGTTGCAACAGAGAATATCTGAAGAGGCACAGATGTTAATAGAAGAGTATGGGTTTTGGTTCGTCCAATTCCCGAAGTTTACTTATTTAAGGCTGCCGGGGTACGACTCGTACGTCTACAAACTACCGAGGTACCCAACAAACAGGATGATACTACTTGAGCTGTCTAGGCAACTGGTAGCCTACGACAAAATCATAAGGAGAAAGAAGAAGGGAGGCTTGCACTTTCCCATTGTGTTGGGAAACTCACTTGAAGAATGCCCTACTTTGCAGGCAGCCAAGGAGGCTGAAGATGAATTGAAGTTCTATAAGTTGACTCTTCATACCAGCCGGCAGGATTTTGATCCTCGGGGAAAGATCGGAACAGTTCAGGGTGAGTAGTACAGACACAGAGCTCACTTAGAAGATTTTTGGGCAAATGCTGGAGACGAGGCTGAGATTAGGAAAAGAATGTTTTCGAGGTTACCTCTCAAACTAATCAGAGAATGTGAAGTGGTCCAAGTGCCGGATCAAGTCGAAGAGGATACGAGGCTAATTCATCCAGATTATGAATCAGTAAAGAATACACCGATTCCACCACTAGATTGGGCTGAGCCGGAGATTACGGATTTAGACACCTTGTCTATTCCCGTTTTGACTTTTACAAGGGCTTGGGTAGAGGAGCGCGTTCATAGATTGAGGAGAAGGTCAGTTGCCCTCACGTACGACCTCATGGGTGATAAAAGGCCACCAGTGTTGGCGAAAAGGAAGAAACAAATTGCCCGAGCTGTGGAGCCACCACAGCAGGAAGAGCCTGTTCAGCCGGAACCTTAGGGATCGGAGGACACATCATCCACTCAGTTGGTGACCCATTCCTCCAGCGTGCGCGAAGTCTCACTGTTTGTAGATCAGAGGGCTCGAAGGAATGAAGAACCAGAGGTTGGAGAGGTTAACCAACCAATGCCGAGAGAGTTGGATACTCAAAGTGCTAACGTCCCTGAAGGTGCCAATAAGCCAGATGAAGGGGAGGAAACGGAAACAGACACCCACTTTGATTATGCCTTCGAAGAGGAGGACGTCATAGAGTCAAGGGTTGGAGTTCATGAGGAGAGTGATCAAAACGTTGAAATAATTGAACCTCAACAAAATACTGCTCAAGAGGAGGTTCGGGAAGTGGAAGCAACTGAAGAGCAGCCCCTTATTATTTACGACATTCAGCGCAATTGGCTCTCACAGGCAATAAGGAGGGATCAGGACGATGATGCTGACCTGGCAGTTGAAATGGAGGAGCTTCTAAACAGAACAAGTAAGTCGCCTAAAAGGAAGAGAGCAAGGAAGTATACGAAGATGGAGACTAATGAGGCCGGTTCACGCAGCCTCCATATTGCTGTTCCAAGGGAGGATCATGATTTAAGTGACGCTATGCCAGAAAATTACACGGTCACCACAATTGAGCTCGGACGTCCTTCCGGAGTGCAAGTGGTTGAGGAAGCTGAAAGTTCATTCCAAGCGTTGAAGGACAAGTTGGTAAAAAAGGAAGGGAAGTATAAAAGGTTGAAAAAGGAGCACAAGGCATTGGTCCAATATGTGCAACATCTAGCACATCCAGTTGCTCAAGAGAATCCAGTGGTAGAGCCTCTGCCTGAGCTACCACGAGAGCCAATCAGTGGGCTTGAGGAGATGAAGAGAGCTATATGAGAGGGAGACAAGTGGATAAGCGGTGTCCGTGCTGAAGCAGAAAAGTTCATGACCGATCTTGTCTCATCATTTCAGATTGCATTTGGTATCCTTTCACGCCTAGATGATGTCGAGCAAGCTTGGGGAGACACCCATATTTTTCAGGACAAAACTATTCCCCGCCTTGCTGTTTTGATGCGTGTGCCCACGCAAACTTTGGTGAATGAAGGAGTGATCCAGGCAGGCGACAGGTATGATTTTCGTGGGTGGCATTCAGCGGCATTCACCGGAAAGAGCTTCTTTGACACGGCAGCTATGGAGTCCTCCAGGATCAAGAAAGCAATGAGGAATATTCACGAGGGTATCCTCAACACGTTGGATGCGTTGTTCGCAAGGAGGTTAACTCATGAGGAGGTAGAGGTGGAAGGGTTAAAGGCAAGATTGCAGCCTTTCTTCTCTGAGATGAGGACGTTTTCCCAGCTTGACTTTGAAAACATCTCTACGTTTTCAACAATTATTCAGAGTACACAGGATTCTATTGAGGCTTGGGGAAAGTCTTGTGAAAAACATGAGCAGATGGTGGCTATCCTGGAATATCAGCTTAATCTTACTCCAGCAATTTCTGAGGAAGAGGTCGATGAGGTGCTGGCCCGATTCGTAGCATACGCGGTCAAAGAGAAGAGCAAGGGATTCCGAGTCATGGACGAGAATCTTCTAGAAGGGTAGTGGGCATTAATTGCTCATAATGGTCAAGGAGGAATCTGCTATTTTTGGGATCATTTATGACACCACTCCTCCACCTTCTGGCAGTTTTTAGGGCAAAACTTGTCTAGGGCTGAGGTGGCTCGATCTGAGCCCTCCATTGTAATTCAATCTGGACCGTCCGTTGAGATTGGCCAGCTATATAAGGGGGAGTCCCCCCCTCATTTGTGATAGTTAGAATCAGAAGTAGTCAACAATTAGTGGATATTGGAGCAGAATAGAGAGTAGATATTTTTGAGTTAGAGTAGTCTTCATTGCATTGTTTGAAGAAGAAGGGGAATTCTCCCCTTGAGAATTTTTGTAAGAGATTGTCACAAAGGCTAATCATAATAAAGCATTTCATTGATGGTGAATTCAAACTTTGTTGTGAGTAGTTGTGAGGTTTCTTCTTCCTTTGACTTCAACTAGGACTTAATTTCATGCTAATAATTAGATATGGATGCTTATGTTTGATGTAAGTGAGCTTCTTTGATCCATACCACTAACAATCTTACTGATGGTAAGTTTGTCTTGTGTGGTGAACTGGAACACTTTATACTTAACTTCGATCAAGATTTATGTGTAGCTATGCATCGTTGTGATGGTATTTGCATTATTGAATCGTGATTTGAACATCCTTTTATCCTTTGAAGATTGCACTAACTTTGTCGAGGCTGTCCAATAGGAGGCTAGACAACGTTTGTTTGAAGTTCATTGAAATTGAGCATAACACCCCTTTGCATTTAGGTTAGAATTTAGAATTTCGAAATCTCTGCAGCCATTCAATTCTGCACATTTTGGTTAGCTTTAGGAAACTCATACTTCAAAGCCAAATCATTCGCACAAAATCCCTTTCAAAATATATATTTGTTGTTTGTTGCACGTATCCTGAACAATTGTGTAAGTCCCCTCGTAAGAACACAGCAAAATCACATCGAGCCAACTGAGTCTATTTGCATTAAAGGAACCTTGGAGTTGAAAGCATGATCTTACTTGCAATCTGAGCATGTTGAATACTTTGTTCAAGAGAGGATAGGGTATCCGTTGGGAAACTTTATTCTGTGTTGGTGCGGTCGCAAAAACCACGTCAACAGTACTCTCCTCCATTATCTGATCTCAGAACCTTAATTCTCTTCCCGGTCATGTTCTCTACTTGTGCCTTGAATTCTCAGAATCTATCAAGGACTTCCTCAGACTCGGATTTCAAGAAGTAAATCCAAGTCTTCCAGGAATAATCATCAATGAAAGTCACATAGTACCAGAATCCGCTTAGTGACGCCACAGACATCGGTCCACACAAATCTGAATGAATAAGATCTAAGATCCCCTTGGATCTACTGTTGCTGCTATGGAAGGGACTCTTGGTATTCTTACCAAGTGCACATCCTCTGCAAACGCCATCATGCTCTAAACTGAGCTACGAAAGACCAGTAACCATCTTCTCCATAGTGGGAAGGGCTTGGTAATGTAAGTGAGCAAGTCTCCTATGCCATAGCTCACTCAGATTGATAGAGCCGTGTAATAAAGCCTGAACTGGTTGAATTGACAATTTGTATAGGCTCTCCTAACGAATAACAATCACACGAGCTGTTTTTATGCTGGAGTTCTTGGGCCATGCAAGAACCTTTCCTTCAGAGAAGGCAACCTTGTAGCCTTTGTCCTCCAAGGCTGAAATGGAGACAAGGTTCCTTTTGATCCTTGGTACGAACAATACATCACTCAATAGAAGAGGGATACTCGAATCTAGCTGGAAGAAAGTGGCCCCAGCTCCCTTTACGGCATAACTAGCATCATCTCCAATTATAACCTGTAAATTAGACTCTTTCTCTACTAAGTTTGTAAGATGCTCTCTGTAGCCTTGTTGTCTCTGATTTTTGAATGTCAAAAATCAGAGATAACCCATCAAAATTGACATTTTTAGGCCTCAAGGCACGTATTACGAGGTATAGAGGTTGGGCATTTTAAGTTTTGGGTCTATAGTCCTTTTGGCTAACATTTTTCATTCACTCATCCGTTTTCGTGAAATTCTGAGTCATTTTTCTCATGTTTTTGGTCAATTTCGGGTTTCAGAGGCATCATTGCAAGTGTGGGGGTTTCAAGTTCTAAAATGCAAGTGATACATTCACTTGCAATCAAGTCCTCAAAACCCGATTTCACTTTATGAGCTTTTAAAGTCACTTTTGTGTTTTTAAATTGATCACTTGTAATGGGGGTCTCAAGACCCGAATTACAAGTGAAAGTGCTTTTAGTCACTTTATAAACTTGTAACTTGCAATGGGGGTCTTAAAGCCCAACTTGCAAGTGAGGTTTTTAAATTACTTTTTTTTTATAACTTGTAACTTGTAATGGGGGTCTCAAGACCCAAATTACAAGTGAAAGCACTTTTAGTCACTTTATAAATTTCATGTAACTTGCAATGGGGGTCTCAAGACCCGAATTACAAGTTATGCTTTTTGTATTTTACTTGTAACTTGCAATGGGGGTCTCAAGACCTGAATTACAAGTTAAAGTTTTAAAATTTGTTTGTCACTTGCAATGGGGGTCTCAAGACCCGATTTGCAAGTAAGGGGTGTTTTTAAAGTGATTTGTTATAAGTTCACTTGCTGTCAGCCTTCCAAAACCCGAAATTGGTCCAAAATGCACTCAAAAACACTTTCATATCGTAAAAAATCTTGATGCATTTGCTTTTCAAGACAAGTACAAAAATATGCTCATGAATGGTTGTACATACATAGCCAAAGCTTTGTTTACTTGCAGCCTTTTGCAGTAAGAATTCTCTCAAAGTATGCATCTTTTTATTTTTTAACTTTATCATTTTTCATTCACTACTGTATATTATAATTTATGATGTGTATTTTGTAGCTGTAAATGTTGTATGCAAATTCAACAAGTTATAAGTTCTTCAATTGAATGGAATTATCGTACACACTCCTCTATCCACTTGGTTAAGTGCAATCAATTGGGTGTAAGAAAAAAGTTGAAGATTTAGTCTTTGTGGACTCCAACTTGCATCTTTTGTCATATAAGAGATATGATTACAATGAAAGGTGACGAGTAATTCGGATCCAACTCTTGAGTGTGTCAACTTAGACACAATAATTGCAAAGCTTGCTAAAGTCTCTATAGATGAGTTTGCTTTTGCATATGACATGGCTAGTGGCAGTGGTGTTACAGCTGATTGTGGTTCAAATGAAATTGAACTAAATGCTGACTTTGATGCTCTTGATGAAGAGCAATATGAAAATTATTGAATATTGATTGTAATTCTCATTTGGTATTGACATTTGACAAATCATTGAATTATCATATTGTGAATTTATGAGTATTTTATTTCTCGCAAATTATGAGGTATATAAATATATCATTTATTAACAATTATGAGTGTTAAATTTTTTAAATTATATATATATATATATGAACTAGTAACATAACCGAAGGAAAAAATGTCGTATCGACATACTTGTACTAGGATTGACAGCTTAGTTTGAAACCCAAAGATCTACATAATTGTGCTAAAATCTTCTATTGCAAGTTCACATAAAGCCTTAATTAACATTGGCTTTACCGCATGCGATATTCTTACATTTGTGCTTCTCCTATGAGGATCACGGCCTAGTTGGAAGGAAAAGGCATTGTCACGATGATGAGTTGGGTGCCCAACTATGCATATTCCAGTATTAGAGCTTTGAAGATGTAATATCAAGTAAATTTAGTAGAATATAAACCCCATTGGACAAGGCTGGTTGCAAATTTTGGGTGAAGTTGATTGAGTGGAAATCTCAATTCAATTTGGTTGAATGTTGTTCCATGGTCAACTTGGGAGGATTATAAGCTCCATTGGATGACGTTGTGTGCAATTTCCAAGTGATTTTGGTTGAGTGTAAAACCCAGTTTAATTGTAGAATATATACTGTGCTAGATGAGCTTGGGTGTAAGTTTAGGGGAAATCTAGCTGAGGATAAATTCTAGGTGAATTCAATAGAATATAAACCCCATTGATGAGGTCAGGTGTACATTCTAGGTGAACTTATCTAAGTACTAATTTGACGTAAATTTGGCATAATGTAAACCCCTTGGAATGAGTTGGGTTTTAAGTCCTAGGTGAATTTGGCAGAGTATAAATCCTCGAGGATGGGGTTGGGTACAAGTCACAAGTAATTTTAGTTGAGTGTGAATCCCAAATGAATTTGGTAGAATATCTACCATGTTGGGAAAGGCTGGGTGCAAATGCTAGGTGAATTGGGTTGATTGTGGATCTAAGTTGAATTTGACAGAAAAGATACCTCATTGAATCAGGCTAGGCGTCAAGTTCCAAGTAAATTTATTGGAATAGAAACTTTTTAGATGTGGCTTCTAAGCTCAACAATGATCTAAGCTTTTGGTGTCACCAAGCATAATTACTATTAGTGATCTGAGTTTGTTTTCCCTTCCTAAAGATTTGCCTATTGGGGATTAGCATTTAAAAGTAAAGGATAAATTTTACATCAGAACCTATCTAGTTGCAAACTTGGTGCATGGATCCACCCTTGGCAAGTAGGGGTCTTTCTTACTTTACCTTATTGCATTATTAAAAAATTTCACCTCTTAGGTTTTGACATCATAATCAAGATTCTAATGTAATCCAAATCTTGCAACTATAGGTCATCTCTACCCCTAATTTTACTACTAACATATACCTATTAACCAATCACAAAATATTCAATAACTGGTAAAATATTGGTTTGCTCTCAATAGATACTAGGGAATACAAAATGCTAATCTTATCTTTGATTGCCGTTGTCTTTCCCAACATTGGCATCAAGCTAGTAGGTAATATGTGATCACATTTAGGACATCCCCAAAGATTTCCCTTAAGTGGATTTCCTTCAAAAGATATGATACAGGGAGACTTGTCATTAGAACAGTTTCTTGTAGCTTAGGAAAGCTGAAGCTTATTAAGCAGGATCTAACTTTGCACGAGTCAATTTTGCTGTCTCTTACAAGGATGCAGATTCTTTGTTTCTTGAGGTAAAGGCACCAATGCTACCTATTGACAAGAGGGAGTGCAAACTAAAGTTTTGTGCTTATGCTCTTTTATATTGTATTTATGTCCCGGTGTAAAAGATAAGAAAAGGATTAGAACTTATGCATTTGATTACAAAATAGTGCAGTAGAGTACAAATTACAAAATCAATAAATAAAAATATACATATATACGCATTCATCTTATACACATCACATAGAATAAACAATCATATATTCATTAGAGCAACTTGTTGTACACAACAGTCACTCTCTAATACATCTTCACTCCTTATACAATTTAACTCACTTATCCTATCAATTACATATATCTCATATTTTTGCTCTATTTCTCTTTGTTATCCCTCTCTTTATTATTATGTTCTCTTCTCCTATCTCATCCTACATGCCATATATGCAATGCATATATATGCAGGGTTAAATATAGGGACACTAGATGGACATTGGGCATTGTCCACTCATCAACATCATGGTTGCATATACAAATGGCCCTCCTTAGGGTTGTTGATTGTTGAAAGCACCACAATAATAATGATTATCAGTTCCAAATCCTTAGAGATGCTATTGAGGAGGCTGGGCCAAAGAATATGGTGTAAGTAGCGATAAATGCAACCTATGTGTGTAGAGCTATAGGGAAGTTGATGAAGGTGGCCTACAAACTTATTTGGTGGACTCATTGTGTGCTTGCCATGAATAACGCACTCAAGGACATGGAAAAATTGGTTGGATCAAATAGGTCATTAATGATGCTAGAGATGTGTAGATGTTTATCTTCAACCACCAGACTTCACCCACACTATTTAGGACGTTCTCTAAGAAGAAAAATTTGAAACCTATACATACTAGATATGCATTGTACTTCATTTTCTTTGAGAGGATGCTTGAGTTGCAAGAGGCATTACAACTAATGTTCATGACAATAGAGTGTGAATGGTGGCTTGATCCTAAGATACATGGCTTGATCCTAAGATAGAGTAAGGGAAGAGGGTGAAAGAGGTGGTGGTAAAGAGTGACCTTTTTTGGGCTGATGTGAAATACATTCTCTATCATTGCTCTAGTCTTCATAGTCATTAGATATGGGGATGCAAATGCACCTAGCTTTGGGGAGGTGTGTGAGTACATTGATAGTGTGCTTGGCCAAATGGGACATTGAACAATAAAAAGGAACCACATTGTAGTTCTATTATGAACGTGTTAATTGTTGATGTTTTATGGCAGCGTCAGTCTCATACTCCAGCCCAGATCGTGCACACAAAGAACAATTAAATTATAGCCTTCGTCTATTTAATTGTTGTGATCGTATCCTTTGGAGAATCACGTCCTTTGGCAAATATTAATTATATTTAATTCTGGTTCAATTATTGAGGAGACACGATTTATGAGGAGGCCGACTTATCATTTTTGGATGCGTCTCTATGAAAGGATATCTCTCTATGCTGGCCGACCTGATGGTGAAGAGTCACGTCCTTCTCTTGATATTGTATATATATTCATTGGCATTCTCTTTGTCAAGCATTTAGTTCATTCGATATTGAATAAGTGCGAATTTGTCTCTAGAGCAGATCGATATTTATGTAGAAGACTCAAATCTTTATTAGCAGATTGTATCTATCAGTTTCAGTATTTGCATCAGATTGCGATGCTTCTTGTTGGCCTTCTTATCGGCCTATTGTAAAGGAGACATTCTTATTGTGATTCAATAATATAAGAGATATTATTGGCTGGGTTTTTCTCCCTCAAGAGGAGGGTTTTCCCAGGGTATCTGCTGTGTTTTGTGTTTGATTTTGAATTAATTTCTGTGCATTTAAATCTGATCATATAATTTAACATGGTATCAGAGCGGGTTTGAGAAGATCGTGATCAGATTTGTTCTCACAGCGATACTCTATCCTCTTCGTTATATTTCTTTGTCTATCTCTACTTTAGTCAAGATGGTGAACGGTTTGAAGATTGAGGATAGACTCAAAGGAGCATCCAACTATACATCATGGAGGTTTAGAATCATGCTCACATTGGAAGAGAATGATTTGGCTGAGTTTGTGGAGACCAAAGTTCCCGAACCTGAAGAGGAAGAAGAGAAGTTGCAATGGAGGAAGAAAGACATCAAGGCGAAGAAGTTGTCAGTTGATTCCGTCAAAGACCACATTGTTCCGATTGTCTCCAAGTTGAAGACGGCAAGGGATATGTTCAAAACTTTGGAGGAGATGTACAAAATCAACAACACAAGTCGGGCACTTGCACTGAAGCAACAACTACACCATGTGAAGATGGCGAAAGGAGAAACAGTGATTGCCTATTTCATGAGGATTTCGGAATTGAGAGATCAACTTTCTACAATTGGTCATGTGGTCGATGATAAAGACTTGACGATGCTTGCTCTCAACGGTCTTCCATTATCATGGGAGTCCTACATTCAAGGAATTAGTGCAAGATCCAAACTTCCTAAGTTTGATCGCTTGAGGGCTGATTGCATTCAAGAAGAGTCAAGGTTGGTGGCTAGAGGTGTTGGTCAAATTAGATCTAATGAAGACATTCATGTTCTCGCCTCCCAAGCTTCAAAGAAGAAAGGAAAAGATGGAAAGAAAGGATTCTTCAAGAGGAATCGAGATAAGGGAAATGATGGTGCTCCCCCCTCCAAGGAAAAGAGAGACTTGTCCAAGATCCAATGCTTTAGGTGTGATAAGTTTGGCCACTTTGCTAAGCATTGTCCAACTAGACCTAAGCAACAAGCCACTGTTGCAGATGTTGATGATGCTTCTCCGCATAAGGATACATGTGAATATTTGTTCTACTCGGCATTGTCAAGCAATGTACCTACAGACACCAACACTTGGCTGATCGACAGTGGTGCTTCTCGACACATCACAGGTTTTAAGGAGCACTTATCAAGCTTGGTGGAGAGAGAGTCCTCCGAACAAGTCATTATCGAAGATGATGCAAGCTACTCCATGAAATGGATTGGGACCTCTACTCTTCATTTGGATTCCGGCATCACACTTCAGTTGAGCAATGTTCTTTATGTTCCAGGAATCAAGCGCAATCTCATTTCAATTTCAGCCCTAGAAGATAAAGGATATCAAGTTGCCTTCTCCAAAGGCAAAGTACTTGTGTGGATGGAGAATTCCAGCTTCAAGGATGCTCAAGTAATTGGAGTTAGACATGAAAGTCTCTACAGGCTTTGTACGCGTCCACTGTAGGCATTAGTTCATGATTCTTCAAGTTTATGTGATCTTTGGCATCGAAGATTGGCTCACCTACACTTCCGAGCCTTACCTATCATGGAGAAGATGGTTACGAGTCTTCCTAAGTTCAATCAAGAGCATGAAGGAACTTGCAAAGGTTGTGCATTGGGTAAGAATACAAAAGCTCCTTTCCATAGTAGAGAAAGTAGATCTAAGTGTATTTTAGATCTTATTCATTCTGATTTATGTGGACCTATGTCTATTCCTTCTTCGAGTGGGTTCTTGTATTATGTTCTTTTTATTGATGACCACTCTAGAAAAACTTGGATTTATTTTTTGAAAACTAAAGAGTCTGAGGAAGTGCTAGGAAGGTTTAAGAAGTTCAAAGCCTTGGTAGAGAATCTTTCTAGTAAAAGAATCAAGGTCCTCAGATCTGATAATGGTGGAGAATACACCTTTGGTAGCTTTCGGGATTTTTGTGTTGATGCAGGGATTAAGAGGGAGTTCTGTGTCCCCTATAATCCTCAATAGAATGGTATTGCAGAAAGAAAGAACAGGACGATCGTGGAAGCAGCAAAAGCCATGATCCATGACCAAGATCTGCAAACCTTCTTATGGGCAGAAGCTTCTAGGACTGCAGTATATGTACAAAATAGAAGTCCTCACAAGATCCTAGAGAATATGACTCCGGAAGAAGCCTTTACAGGAAAGAAGCCTGAAGTTAGTCATTTAGGGATCTTTGGATGCCCTGTCTATATTCATGTTCAAAGGAAAAGAGAACAAAGTTGGAGCCTTCTGGCAAGAAGGGAATTTTTGTGGGCTACAGCGAGACATCAAAAGCCTACAGGATATACATTCCAGGGCAGAAGTTGATCGAGATCAGTAGGGATGTCACATTCGAGGAAGATGTTGCATTCAGGAGATCTAGGGGCACTCATATGGAGGTCGATAATGAAGAGTCTCCTCAGGATATGGAAGTTGACCATACTCCTGAGATTCAGAGGGAGACTTCAGAAGCAAAAGAAGATATTGATCCTGTTGAACCCTTAGAACCTACTGATGGGCCTACCGACATTGTAATTGGGAGAAAAAGACCTCTATGGGCCAGGCGTACTATGCAAGAGGCTGAAAGTTTTGCAGCTCCTAGAGGCACATTCAGAGAAAGTAAAAGGCCACATAAGTTCTCCAGTTATGTTGCCTCGATGAGTCAAATTATCGAATCCGAGCCTACCAGTGTTGAGGAAGCATCTAGTCAACAAGTTTGGAGAGATGCTATGGCAGAGGAATACCAATCAATTCTCAAAAACTATGTTTGGGACATTGTTCCTAGACCCGAAGGCAAGTTTGTGGTATCTTCCAAATGGCTCTTCAAGATCAAGCATGTAGTATGGAAGCATTGAGAAGTACAAGGCTAGATTTGTGGCTCGTGGTTTTTCACAAAAAGAGGGAGTTGATTATGAAGAAACATTTGCTCCTGTTGCTCGCTATACTTCTGTCAAAACCATCATTGCTATTGCTGCATCTAGAGGATGGAAGATTCACTAGATGGATGTGAAGACAGCGTTTCTGAATGGTGTGATTGAGGAAGAAGTTTATATCGAGCAACTTGATGGATTTGAGGTACATGGGAAGGAG
This sequence comes from Sequoia sempervirens, assembly GCA_007258455.2. Taxonomy (NCBI): domain Eukaryota; kingdom Viridiplantae; phylum Streptophyta; class Pinopsida; order Cupressales; family Cupressaceae; genus Sequoia; species Sequoia sempervirens. Next base: position 79,830,192 of record VDFB02109042.1, on the reverse strand, counting down.
TCTCATGTTTGCAAGCTGAAGAAGGCTCTGTATGGTCTTAAGCAGGCTCCTTGTGCATGGTACGAAAGGATTGATCATTACTTGTCAAGTTTGGGTTTCTTGAAGAATGATGCTGATTCAAATCTATACTTCAAGGTAATTGATGGTGAAGTATTAATTTTGGTCTTATATGTTGATGATTTGATTCTTACTGGAGAAGATCACCTGATTCTCAAGTGTAAGGAGTTGGCTTCTGAATTTGAGATGAAGGACCTTGGGCTCATGCATTACTTCCTTGGCTTAGAAGTCTGGCAAAAACCATATGAGATGATTCTAAGTCGAGGGAAGTACACCATTGATATACTTAAGAGGTTTGGTATGATGGATTGCAAATCCATGTCTACACCCATGGAGACCAACCTACATAAATTGAAGGAGGCTGCAGCTAGTTCAGACTTGGTGGATCCTACTATGTATAGACAGCTGATTGGGTCCTTGATGTATCTAGTTAACACTAGACCAGATATCTGTTATGCTGTGAGTGCACTTAGTCAGTTCATGTGTGAATCGAGACAGATACATCTTGTTGCAGCTAAACATATCTTGAGATACTTGCGTGGCACAGTTGGATATGGGTTGAGATCTTCTTCAGATGCAGACTTGGAGCTATATGGTTACACTAATTCTGACTGGGCAGGGTGTGTCACAGATCGGGAGAGCACCTCTGGTTGTTGCTTCAGTTTGAGTTCTGCTATGATATCCTGGTGTAGCAGGAAGCAGTCATCTGTGGCATTGAGTACAGCAGAGGCAGAGTATATTGCAACTTGTATGGCAGCTCGGGAAGCAGTGTAGCTTCGTAACCTCCTTGCAGGATTGTTCGGACAATCAATGGAGCCTACTATTATTCATTGTGATAACCAGAGTTGCGTGAAGCGTTCTGTCAATCCTGTGTTTCATGACAGAACCAAGCATGTTGAGATCAAGTATCACTATATTAGAGATATGGTACTGCGGAAGGCTATACAGTTAAGGTATATCAACATTGATGAGCAGACGACAGACATTCTCACCAAGCCTCTCTCCAGAATCAAGTTTGTGTACTTTTGAGATAAGCTTGGTATGGTGGAGAATCCAGCCTTAACTGAGAAAGAGTCTCAGCATCAGTGAGCCTGTTTAATGAGTTCTTCTCTATGAGAGAAGTTCGAGGTGAAATCCCTTGTTTAATGAGTTCTTTGTGAGAGAAGTTTGAGGTGAAATCCCTTGTTAATGCATTTCTCTTTGAGATTTGAGGTGAAAGCCATTGTTTCCACCCTTTGAGAGAGTCATGTGTGTGACTCCATGACAACATCACGTGAGAGAGTCCGTGATGATTTTTTTGTGTACTTGTGTTTCACCCTTTGGGAGAGCCATGGTGAAAGTCATGTTGAGGTGACAACATCACGCAAGTGATGAACACTTGTACATACCATACATGGTTGTAGCCATTATGGTTGATATCATGTTGAGGTGATATCTGATATCACGATGAGGTGATATTCTTCTTCTCCACTCATGGTTGTAGCCATAGTGGTAGTCATCACAATGAGGTGATTTGACTTGTGTAGCTGGAAGTATACTCCTTAGCTGAGAGGGAGTGTTGATGTTTTATGGCAGCGTCAGTCTCATACTCCAGCCCAGATCGTGCACACAAAGAACAATTAAATAATAGCCTTCGTCTATTTAATTGTTGTGATCGTATCCTTTGGAGAATCATGTCCTTTGGCAAATATTAATTATATTTAATTTTGGCTCGATTATTGAGGAGACACGATTTATGAGGAGGCCGACTTATCATTTTTGGATGCGTCTCTATGAAAGGATATCTCTCTATGCTGGCCGGCCTGATGGTGAAGAGTCACGTCCTTCTCTTGATATTGTATATATATTCGTTGTCATTCTCTTTGTCAAGCATTCAGTTCATTCGATATTCATTCCATATTCATATCAAGTTCAAGTTCTTCAAGTGCGAATTTGTCTCTAGAGCAGATCGATATTTATGTAGAAGACTGAGATCTTTATTAGCAGATAGTATCTATTAGTTTCAGTATTTGCATCAGATTGTGATGCTTCTTGTTGGCCTTCTTATCGGCCTATTGTGAAGGAAACATTCTTATTGTGATTCAATAATATAAGAGATATTATTGGCTGGGTTTTTCTCCCTCAAGAGGAGGGTTTTCCCAGGGTATCTGCTGTGTCTTGTGTTTGATTTTGAATTAATTTCTGTGCATTTAAATCTGATCATATAATTTAACATTAATCAATCATTTAGTAGAGGTGGGAGAAGCTCAACACTCCCTTGCACATGGCTACATACACATTGAACTCTAAGTGGTATATGCAAAGGGTTGGTAGAGTTCCCTCTATGGAGGATGCTAAGGTGAAGATGAGGTTAAAGGCTATGAAGAATATGTATGGTGTTGAGGTTGCTGCCACCATTTGTACAAAATAGACAAAATTCATCACTCTTAGGGGATATCCAAAAGAGGCCAAGATAGATTGGAAGACTATGGTACAAAAGGACTCAATTCTATGGTGGACTATGGATGTGCCCCATTCTTTGACAACCTCACTAGCCATTTGTTTGTTGTCCCAGATTTCTTGTTCTTCTGTTGTTGAGAGGAATTGGTCTACTCATAGCTTCATTCACTCTATTGAGAGAAACAAACTTACCTTAAGGAGGGTGGAGAAGCTTGTAGCTATATATAGTCCCTTGTGTTTCATTGATTGCAACATGCTAATGTACAAGAAAAGTCTAGAATCTTGATTGGGTGTAAAGCAAGAGGAGCCAACACAGGTTGATGATGATGTGGCATAGACAAAGTTGGTTGATATTGGTTTGAAGGAGCTTGACCTTGAGAAGTCCAATAGTTAAAGTGATGAGTATGGCATGGACTTTGGGGATAACTAGAGGCATTGGGCTATTGGCCAATTGCATTTGAATTTTGAATGTAATCATCATTTTGAATATAATATATTGATATTTTGTATTTGGCATTGGGCTATTGGCCAATTGAATTTGAATTTTGAATGTAATCATCATTTTGAATATAATATATTGATGTTTTGTATTCGGCATTTTCCTTGTTCAATGCAATGTGTTTAGTTACTTTAGTATTTCAATGTTTCATTTATTATTCTTGAATCCTCATGCTCATTTTTTTATAACTAATTTTTAAAGTACCATATATATTTTCACCAACATCCCCAAATCTAGGCCCTTGGTCCCCCATTTACTTGAGATCTATCCACCCATCCCCCTGTTTCGAGATTCCGTGGAACTATGACAATATGTTAGGTCAAACTTGTGTTTCCAACCACTTATTTTAATACAAGAGATAAGGTATGGTCATGTATCCTAGAGGGACATGATTTAATACAATTAGAAAAAGGAAAGATCTAATGAGGTATTGAGAAATAACAGACGAACAATAATACTAGTCAAAGAGAAATGCGCTGCTTATTTAGTTTCTTTTACTAAACTCTGAACTTTCTTTGTTCCATATGAAATGGAGAGACACTTCATTCATGTTCAAATATCAGTTGCATGATGCATCGTTGGAGGATGCTAATGAGTCAAGCCTATCATTGATCCATTGGAACAACTCAATTGCACTATCATTCAAAGAAAGGGTTGATTTGTTCTCCGAGCCATCCTTATTTAAAATGTATAAATGAAACAAGAGTTTCATGTAGAGCTTCCTGCTAAATATGGTTGTGTTTTTAGAGGCTTTGTGCATATTTTTATCCTTTTACAGCCTTCATTAGGGGTTCTTATTTCTTTTAGTTTTGTCTTTTCATTTTATCATTTCCAAAGCTTCATTTGCCACGGTAAGTGGTTCTTTTGAGGTAATTTGGGGTACAAGAATTTGTCCTCGTGGCTCTAGACCCTGTATTTATTCTTGTATTGGTGGTTCAGCTTTATCTTTTGTCATGCAAACAAACTTTTGTCATGCAAACAAAGACTCACTTTGTAAGATTGCATAGGCTCTTTTCTTTCAGCTCCAGTTAAGGAATTAGTGCATCATGCTCATTACTTGATGGTTTGTGGAATTTGTACATAAAGGCAGTAAGATGGTATAGGAAATTTCTTAGTGTCCAAACTTACTTTCCTTTCTTGGTAAGATTGTGCAAGCTCTTTTTTTTCAACTCCAATTAATGACGTAATGCATCATACTCATTACTTGATGATTCTCTCACAGTTTCTATATAAAGAAATTTCTAATGTCCAAACTTATTCTCCATGGGTAGCGGTGCTTCTTGTGAGGTAATTTGGGGTCATCAATAAGTTGTCCTCATTAGGTTTGAAAATATGTATATATCAGGCTTGTATAGGGTGGTTCGGTTTTATCTTTTGACATGCAAACAAGGTTCGTTCTTTTTCAACTCCAATTACTGAACTAATGCATCATGCTTGCTACTCGATGCTTCTCTTACAATTTTTATGTAAAGGAAGTAACATGAAACTGTAGGAAATTTCTTGGTCTCCAATCTTAGTTTCCTTTCTTTCAACCTTTAATTTTCATGCAGAGATTTGGCAACTCAGAAAAGCAATGCTTCTTTCCTTTCATTCTCTGTGCCTGACTTAAATAGCACAATAACAAGATTAATTTCAATGGGAGCTGAGCTTGATGGAGCCATCAAGTATGAAATACATGGAAAGGTAGTGAGCCCATTGAAACTATCATGTTGCATCATTAGACGTCTTGTGATTTGTTGTTATAGTAGTAAAAAAAATAATATTCACAAAGTGGTTTCTCTAAATTTTCTTTCCAGGTTGCAGCTGTACGCTGCTTGGATGGCCATATGTTGGGCCTCTATGAGCCTGCATGATTCAGAAGGTTGGAAAGCTTTACCTGCAGCCACTTTTAATGGAGTTGAAAATAAGTCTGGTTTATTTGAAACTAGTTATTCAGATCACTGTTGCTTGCAGGTTAGGGAACCACTATAAATGTTCATTTTAACAACCAAATTTGCTGATGTACTGAGAAGGCTTGAAATATTCTGTACTTTTGGTAGCAGAATGACTCCCTGCAGTCCAATTTTCATGTGGGGATTCGTAATAAAGGGCAACATGGCTGCTGACAAGTATCTAAGAAGATGCGATGGAAAGTATATGCCAAAGTTTAAAAGCCTTCAATTTTGTATTTGAACCTGATTATAAAAAGGCTAGAATTTTTTTATAATGATTCCATTGTTTGAGTAATTACTAATTATACTCATTTGCACTTTGCAATAAATGTGGAAGTGGCAGATTGGTTTATGACAGAAAGGGCAAACAGATGGAATGAAAAGATAAATCAGTGGCATAGGCTTGATTTTTAAAAGCCTTCAATTCTGTATTTGAATCTGATTAAAAAAACTCTTAAAAGCCTCCAATTCTGTATTTGAATCTGATTAAAAGAACGCTTAAAAGCCTTCAATTCTGTATTTGAATCTGATTAAAAAAACGCTTAAAAGCCTTCCATTGTTTGAGTTAATATACCCATTTATACTTGCGTAATATTTGTGAAAGTGGATGACTGGTTTATGACAGTAAGGATGAAAATTGGAATAGAAGAGCAAGTCAATTACAGAGGCTTGGTATTTTAACATCTCTGAATGATGCCTGATTGGATTGATATTTGAACTAGCAATTACACCTTAGTGTGCAATGGGTACGCCGAAGAAGTGTGGAAGGTCAATTAGGATAAATTTTGGTCTATTTTTTGCATACATTTACTAATTACTAATTTTGGTCAATTGGTAGGCCACTCAGCAAATGATGTTGTTTATGCAACAAAGGTCTCAATGGAGAAGTTATAGCGTCAAATCAACTATGCATCCACTTACAATGATCCAAACATGATTGAAATAAAACCTCTGAATCATGAATATAGTCAGGCTCCATTACCAACAAGCTCATGTTATGTTTGCAATAATGAGGGAGGGATAGAGAGAGAGAGAGAGAGAGAGAGAGAGAGAGGAGGGGGGGTTGGTGGGATAGATAGATATGGAAGAGATAAATATATAGAGGGAGAGAGAGGGAGAGAATGAGAGAGGAAGAGATGGAAAGATAGAGATAGAGATAGAGGGAGAGATGGAAGAAGAAATATGGAGATATAGAGATAGAGAGGCAAAGAGATAGATATGGAGGTCTAGGAAGAGGGAGGGGGGAGAGAGAGAGGGAGAAAGATGGATGGATAGAGAGAGGGAGACATGTCTAGAGATAAAGGGGGAGAGAGGTAAACAGAGGTAGAGATGGAGATAAAGTGAGAGAGGAAGATGGATACAAATAGATAGAGAGATATAGGGAGTGGGAGAGGGAGAGATAAAGAGATATAGATGGTGAGATAGAGTGATAGAGAGATAGAGATATAAGGAGATATAGAGAGAGGAGGAGAGGGAGAGACAAAGAGATATAGATGGTGAGATAGAGTGATAGAGAGATAGAGATATAAGGAGATATAGAGAGAGGAGGAGAGGGAGAGACAAAGAGATAGACAAACAAAGAGAATGAGAGAGAGAGAGAGAGAGAGAGAGAGAGAGAGAGAGGCGGGGGGGAAAGGGAAGGAGCAAGGGGGGAGAGGTGGGGAGAGATAGAGAGGGGGAGATAGATAGGTAGAGGAGGGAGAGAGAGAGAGAAAAAGGAGAAAAAGAAGAGGCGGGAGAGGGAGAGATAGAGATATATAGAGGAAGAGGAAGAGGAAGAGGAAGAGGGAGAGGGAGATATAGAGAGATATAGATGGTGAGATAGAGTGATACAAAGAGATATAAGGAGATATAGAGAGAGCAAGAGAGGGAGAGAGAGACAAAGAGAGACAAACAAAGAGAATCAGATATAGATAAATAGAGAGGGAGAGAGAGAGGGAGATAAAGATATATGGGAAGAGAAAGAGAGATATAGATATATGGGAAGAGAAATGGAGAAAGAGGTAGAGATAGAGAGATATATAGGGGATAGGGAGGGAGCGAAGGAGGAATAGATGGGGAGAGATAGGTAAAGGGGGGGATAGAGAAGAGCGGGAGAGAGGGAGAGAGATAGGTTGAGGAGGAAGAGAGAGAAGAGGGGAAAAGGGAAAGAGATAGGTAGAAGAGGGAGAGAAAGAAAAGGGGGGAGAGAGGGAGAGAGAGAATATGAGATAGAGAGATAGAGGAAGAGAGAGGGAGAGATAGAGATGGTGAGATAAAGTGATAGAGAGAGATATATAAGGAGATATAGAGAGAGGAGAGGGAGAGAGACAAAGAGATAGACAAAGAGAGACAATTAGAGATAGAAACATAACAATGGAGAGAGGGAGAGACAAATGGGGGGAGATAAAGAGAGGGAGAGAGGAGATAGAGATATATGGGAAGAGAGAGATATACAAATATATGGGAAGAGAAAATGAGAGGTAGAGATAGAGAGAGATAGAAAGATAGGGAGGGATATATAATAATAATATAACTTAAATATACTATCATATATAATAATAAATATAATTATATTAAATATACTTCAATTTGTATTATATAAAATATATATTATATATTAATTATGCTCATATATACTTAACTACGTAGGATAAATGATGTCGTAATGTTAAAACCTAAATGTGTTCATTATTAGGATCTTGGTAGTAGTTTTCATTTTAGTAAACATACTCTAAAACCCTTGTCAAAACCTTATTTTTTGGCTGTAGCTCGCCAAATTGGAGAAGTGAAAGGTCAATACCAGCGAGGAAGAGTTTGGAGGAGTGGCGGGGAAAGTAGCAAAAAAACGATGGAAAACAATCGAAAAATGGCGAAAAATGATGAATGGCTGAGATTTGTTTAATTGGCTTGCATGCCCCTCAAACACTGCACATCGTCGATCTTGAAGATCCGCTGGGCATTGTTCATAGAGGGAACGCCTTTGGCATAACAAGATTGACGTGCATCTCTTCCTTTCATACATCATAGAGAGGTTAGAATTTAGTCAATGAAATTAAATAATTGAACCAAAATCTTAACGTAGGTAAGAATTTAGTCAATGAAACTACTTAAGGAAATTGAAGTTGACATTAAGAGAGCAATCTCCTTTGCATTTAGATCACTTGTAATAGCAAGTTTTTAGATTTGAAGAAGTAGCCTACGTGAATGAATACTAAAATTTAATATAGAGGGATGATGAAAGGTAATGTTGTGCTTCTTGAATTTTACCAATTGAACGAGATCAAACTTATTGTTGTGCTATTGTTTCAATCACTAGAGCAAGACCACCATGCACCTTTATCTATCTTGTGGATTTGGCAATCTTGAAATGTTCTCTTGAATATTATTTTCACATATGTAAACGAAGTGCTCTTACCTTGCTGAACTATAACTTAGCTCGAGAGTCTAGGTGACAATATATGGACCAAATGGAACACTCTTTGAGAAGTAGCTATTTCATGATCTAATACTTCCCAATTGATACTATCATACAACTCCCCTAATCTTCTGATTGGTTGGAGTCAATGAGAAAGGAGATAATAGATTTAGTGTTGCAACTAATTTTCTGAACTTATCCATCATTAAGTACAACATGAAATTTACTCAACTTTTTATTGTACTAAGGACTTTCTAACTTATGCATTCAGTAACCTGGTGAACTTCTTAACATATAATTTCATGAATTCTCTGATATCAGATTTTCCTTTCTTCTGGAGTCCATTAATTAACCAAGTGTAGATTTATTGTTGCAAATAAAGGATTTACTGAATTCTATACACATTCTTCCATGCCTTTTAGCATATATCGTGGTTAATGTTAGTTTGCATTTGCATTCAATAAATTAATTAATGTTTAAGAAAGTAATGACATAAGCTAAGAGGCGATGTATTCACTATCATCCATAGAAAAAAAGACTAGTATTGATATGAGGAAAGATCAATACCTAGCAATTATGACTGAACCAACTGACAAACTTAATACAATAAAAATTCTTGTTCGAGTAAAATGGCGTTCAACTATCAGTCTAGACTATAACGATCACCAAATACCCGCACTAACAAATTTCAAATAATCTTGCAACCAAATCAAGCGGTTGCTTTTGTTTGTAACATGCACATGAAAAATTTAGGTAGTTGATGACACTGATGAGCACACACTTATACTGAGAGTGGGGGGGACGACAGGGGGGGGAGCGAACGTGTGGGGAGCGTTCAAGGGAGGGTGAGGGGTAGACGGGGAGTGAATTAGTATAAGACAATTCTTTATTTTTTAAACTAACAACCACAATAATGTTAATTGCACAATATCATTCACATAAGATCTAACAATTATGCAACACAAGAACACATGATTTACATGGAAACCCTTATGGGAGAAAACTACAACAAAATATTATTTTTTATATAAATCTCTTTTACAATCTTTGTGGGCACCAACCTACAAGAGACACCAATCCCCTCTTATACAATTTGTGAGCACCAACCCACTGGAGACACCAATCCCCACTTGTAAAATTTGTAGGTACCAACCCATTGGAGAGAACAATCCCCACAACTGAGCACCAACTCAACAAGAGATACAATCTCTTTGATATGAGACACCAACCTCATCAATATGAGGCACCAACCTCTCCAATATGGGGCACCAACCTCCTCAACAAAATCTTGTCTTCTTGAGAATAAATCTTCTTTACAAATAGCTTTTGATGATCTTTTATATTCTCCTAAAAATCTTCACACAAATCTGCATATATTCTCTTTCTTAAATATTCATACACAAATTTGCATATAGTCTTCTTAAATCTTCTTGTTCTTTAATGATATATCTTTGTGTCTCACACACTTCCCTTCTTCACAAATATGCTTGTATGATATTACATTTATCCCACTTCTCACACATTTCTTATTCCCTTGTATATCTTCATATTTCTATGAAGAGATACATCATTTCAAAGATAATGACCCTTCAAATAGTCATGGCTCCTCTTAAATAATAATTGCTGCCTTTTCAAACTTGATCATTGCCTTTTCACACATATCTATAATAATATGTATTTTTATTCTCCACACACTTCTCTCTTGACTAATAAATCTTCCTATTTATTCCACACACATCTATTTATATCTTTACATCTCAATGAAGAGTTGCATCTCTTTGAAAATAGATCTTTTTAAAAGGATGTCTTTTTGTTAAGACTAATTGTTGAATTTTAATACTTTTTCTTTTTCCTTTTTATTTCTCCTTAATGGTTGCCTTTGAATGATCTTCTATTATTTTATTATTCTTCAATGGTCATAGCTCTTCAACATGTCTCTTGACTATTCTTAACCAGATCTTCAATTAATAATATTCATTCACTTCATTCTTCTATATTCCTCTTATTTGCTTCATGCTACATATTCTAATTCCATATACTGCTTTGAATGATAAAACCTTCCTCCCTTTTTTTATTCCTCACTCACTCTTGAATGATAAAATTTTCCCACACATCTCATGGAATGATATCTTGTCTTGCCATGAAACATAACCCTTCACCGTACCCTTATGACTTTTGGTTAAAGCTAATCTTTATTTATTTAATTAATTTCTTTATCATGTAAGAAGCACTTCATAATATATCTTCTATTCATTTCATTATTGATATTTGATTCAATCTTTTATTGAATTCGATTTACTTCATCATTGATATATGATTCATTTCATTATTGATATATCTTTTGTTGATTCACTCACACACTTCATCTTTTATCCACTCTTCTCAATCTGATTTACTTGGTCTTTGAACATTGATTAGTGGCATTTGGCCTTTGCCCATCATACAATTTCTTCTATTGACAAAGTGCTCTTCTCACCTTTGACATTAATGACAATATTATAACAATCTCATACTCTTTTGACATCAATGACAATCAACTCCAACTATCCCCCCCTTTGTCATTGATGACACATAATTCACGCCTTTTCTCTAACTCTTCCCCTTGACATCAATGGCAAAGGGATGTATAATTCTTTCTACACAAATAGATCATGGAAAACATCCATTCATATTCTTTGTAGTCAATACTCACATCTATTGCAATAAGAATATACTTCTCCCTCTATCGAAGATTCTCTTATGCTCCCGCTTTCTCTATTACTATCTTTTGTTTTTATATTGCATGGGTGACATTTTCTCTATAGCTGTCCAAAACTAATTTGGTTCATCTTAAATTTAACAAATCAAGAATTTGTTTAGCTATCTTAATTTTCTCTATACATCTTCAACTCTTCCTTCTCTATCCATGGCTGCTTAGATAAAGGTCATCCTTTTGACATAAATGGCTTCATTCTCCTCTTCCTATAACTCTCTCAAAGAATCTTTATCAACTGATCTACCTCTAAATTTTCTTCTCAATGGAGCTGAAAAATAATACAATGATTAGCTCCCCCTGAATTCGTGCTTCTCAAATTCGTGCATGAAGTGCACTATGCACAATCATAGATTCTTCCTTCTCATTATCTTGCTCTTGTTTCCTTCTCCATACTTTAGTAGGTTTTCCCTTTTGTTTGGTCATAATATCCTCCATCTTGTGTTGTCTAGGTGGTTTCACAAAACCACTTCTACAATATCATGCTTTATGTCCATAATTATTGCATTTGTAGCATATGGCATTATAATCTACTAATGAAGCAAATAAGTTATAGTTCCTATTTGTTCACCCATAAGAACTTTTGTTCCAACCATAATTATATCTTAGATGTGCTCTACAATCTCTTGTTTTATGACCAAAATGATTGCATGAAAAGCAATAGCCATAAAAAAAACTTTGGAACCTCATCATATGTCGTTGTCTTGTTGGGAAGGACTTTCTGTATTTGCCTTTGTTACCTTTAGGAGGACTTGTTTTCAATGGAACTTGATTTTCTTTTCTCTTGCTACTTTCACTTTTGATAGGTCTTTTTAGGGTTTCTTCATAGCTCTTTGGTTCTTTATTTAACTTCTTTGGTGCCTCTTTAGAGTCATCTTTGTTGGCCATTTGATTTTCTCCATATCCAAGTCGTATCTTATTGAATGGTGATTTCTATTTATTTAATATATCATCCAAAATCTCGGTACTCTTATCAAACTTGAGGCTCTTGTTCAACTTGGAGGATGTCTTTTCTAGTTCCTTCCTCAAAGAAACTATTTCAGACTCTAACCTTTCACAATCTTCTTCCTTTGCCTTCAATTGGATTTTACCTCTTCTTCAATCTTTTTCCTTTCTTCAATTTGAATTTTTAGATCAATGATCATATTTTTGGAATCTTTAAGATTATGTGACAATTTTTCCTTAAATTCACTATCCTCGTGAATTTTTAATCCTTGTTTCAAAATTATTTTCTTTAGCTTCTCGATTTCTTTGTAGGCATAATAGAGTTCCTCCTCAAGATCCACTCCTTCGTCTTCGCTATGCTTTTCTTCTAAATCTCTTTCTCCTTCCTTTTTATCTTCATCATCCTTTGCTTCCATATCAACTACTCCATCATCATCATTTTCTTCTTCTAAGTTCATATCAACATTATCATCATATTCTTTTGACTCCTTTTCTTATAAGTTCATCTCTTCTTTTCTTTCATTCACAAGGTGTTTTTCTCTTTCAAAGATACCATCTTTTGTTTTTGTTGCCATTTGTGTTCCATTTGTCACCCCATCATTTTTTCTTGCTTCTTTGTAATTACATGCATTTGGTTTTGTTGGTGCTTGCTAATCAATGTCTTGCTTGGTATTAACTTTTCCCTTATTTCTTTCTCTTCTTGCCATGTGTGCTCTTTTATATCTACCTTCAAGTGGTTAAACTATCTCCGAAGGAACCCGCTTTGATACCAATTGATGAACACATGCTTATACTAGAGGGGGGGGGTGTGAATCAATATAAGACAATTCTTTATTTTTTAAACTAACCACAATAATGTCAATTGCACAATATCATTCACATAAGATCTAACAATTATGCAACACAAGAACACGATTTACGTGGAAACCTTTACATGGGAGAAAACAACAACAAAATATTGTTTTTTATATAAATCTGTTTGACAATCTTTGTAGGCACCAACCTACAGGAGACACCAATCCCCTCTTATACAATTTGTGAGAACCAACCCACTGGAGACACCAATCCCCACTTGTAGAATTTGTAGGCACCAACCCAATAGAGACATCAATCCCCGTAGTTGAGCACCAACTCAACAAGAGACACCAATCTCTTTGATATGAGGCACCAATCTCGTCAATAGAATTTTGTCTTCTTGAAAATAAATTTTCTTTACAAATAGCCTTTAATGATCTTGTATATTCTCCTCAAAATCTTCACACAAATCTGCATATATTCTTTCTTAAATATTCATACACAAATCTGCAGAGTCTTCTTAAATCTTCTTGTTCTTTAATGATATATCTTTGTGTCTCACACACTTCCCTTCACAAATCTTCTTGTATGATATTACATTTATTCCACACTTCTCACACATTTTTTATTCCCTTTTATATCTTCATATTTCTATGAAGAGATACATCCTTTCAAATATACTGACCCTTGGGAGGATATTGGTGGACAAGACGATGACATCATTGATACATATATTTCAAAAGATAGTAGAAGGCCTTACTTAGGTGAAGATGCTAAGGTCACCTTAGATCCCCCCTCAATAGAAAATCATTAACAAGAGATCAAATCTGTTGAAGTTATGAACGTGTAATTGACCATTAGATCTCCCTTGATTATTGAACCTCCTAAAACTCCTTTTGGAGCTCCTAAGAGTCCTCTAATCATTGGGCCTCCTAATATTCCTTTTGAACCTCCTAAGTGTCCTTTAGATATTGAATCTCCTAAACCACTTCTCATTATAGAACCTCCTAAACCTCATGGCCATATCCTAAGCTTTGCAAAGTAACTTACTAGTAATCATGTGTTGCAACAACCAAATTATCATACAATAACTCACACATATAATACTAGGAACAATAAGCAACCAAAGAAAACTTCAACTCCCATCCCATTGTATCTCCCACCTACACCTAACATTCTACAACATAGTGGTCAAGAATTTGATCTTGTTGAGCAACTTCACAACACTCCTGCTAAGATATCCTTGTGGGATTTGATTCAAACATCACCTACTTACCATGACATGCTTCAAAAGGATTTGCAAAATTTTGTTATCCCCCTTAGTGCGCAACCAAATGATGTGGCAACTTTGATGGAGAATATGAATCAACTCAATTTGGACATTGCCTTTCATCAAAGTGAATTACCTCCTTTGGAAAAGAAAAAAACAAATTGATGCTTTGATGCTATTAGCTGTTATTAACAAGGTTGGGATTAGGTGTACCCTTGTTGATAATGGTTCAGGGCTTAATGTTTGTAGTGTAAACCTTTTGGATAAAATTGGAGTGGACAAGACTAAAATCCAACCAACTGATTTGTCTATTCATGGTTTTGACAATGTAGGAAAACAACCGCTGGGTGTGATAACATTACCTGTCAAATTCAGATACGTTACTTTACAAACTCCTATCCATGTCATGCCCCCAAGATCTTTCATATAATCTTCTCTTGGGTAGACCTTAGATTCATGAAATGAATGCAGTGCCTTCAACGCTACACCTTATGCTGAAATACACTTACAACAATAAGGTTTACACGATAAAAACTAATCCTAAATCTGAACAATGTTTATCAACTGAAACAAGAATGAATAATCTTCTTAACACATTAACACCAACTACAAAAGTAGAGCCTTTACAAGTTGGGGATAAGATAGGCCTCTCTCATCAGTGACAAAGTTGTTGGATGATGATTGTGCGTCATTAGATTTCACACCAACATTCAATGGGGAATACAATATTATAAAACCAAAATCAAGAAAAGAGAAAGTTGCCATGATATCAACACAATCTGAGTCATCAAAAGCATTTGTCTACAACTTGTAGCAAAGAAGAGGAAAACACAACTTATACATCAACATATGATGAGAATGATCATACAAAGCCACCTTCTTCGAAAGAATTGGAAACAATTTATGGAAGAGGGTAGGGGAGAGGGGTCCAAAGTAGGGTGGGAGCCTATACTGGGGATGAAAATAGTCCCACGTGGGCCCCACACTAGAGCAAATTAATATGCAATTGTAAAATAGTTTTCACCCACAAAGTCAACAAGGGTAACCATATCACTGTACTGTCAAAATTATATTATAATCAGTGAATATTTGTCCCATGCACAAATAGATATTCACAGTCTTACATGTCAGAGAATATTCAAAGCACATTTGACACCACAAACATACAAGCCATATTGCTTGTTACTGGCCCATAGCTTTAAAACATGCACGCAAAATATAAAATTAGTATAACCCAAGCTACCTTATAATGTCAACACTTGCATTACATCACAGTGCCACGAGAACAACTAGGAGCTGACACTGTCCCATCAACAAACCCAATCCAACCGAACCCCCATCCCACTTGCCCACCAACACAACACTCAAATAAAAATCAATCATTCATATGTGTCCCATCGGTCAAATCGATGCTCTCTACTACCGATTCTCCTTTTTTGCCACCTGCAACCACCAAAACAATGGTGTTAAAGCCACCAAAATCTCCTGTCAAGAAAACAAGGATTGCACGCCATTAATACATACAAACTCTGCAATTGAAAACATCTGATCAAGATTTCAAATTTGAAAAAAAAGGATAGGAATTAAAGACTCCATACCAAACCAACATTGAACATACAAGGAGATTTTCAAATTCAAAAATGCATTACTCAATCTCTTGCAATTTCCATTTAGCACGTCCCACTTTCATTTTCAGTTATACAATTTGCTCTCGAAATATGAAGAAAGTCCAGAGGCAGCAGCAACAACACCCTCAGAAGCTACAGGTATTCTACTGCTACAAATTCTTTATGTCTACAAATGCCAATATGTTGTATGCTATGAATATGTTGTCCACAAATCTATAAATATTCGGGGTTTCATATTGATGTTATTTACATTGGGTTTTTCATTTATGTTCTTTATGCCTGGGAATGCAAATATGGTGTATGCGATGTCAATTCTTGTCACAATGACCTATAACTCAATATCTAGGGTTTGAACTTACACTTTATATGAATGTCAAGTCATTTCAGTTCAATTTCAAGGTTTCATTGGTTTTTCGTTTCCTCTATACTCATCCATGCACGATGTTTACTCCGCATTGTGCTTTTCAATATCTCGTGTTCTACAATCTCTTGTGTTCTTCATTGCACGATGTTTACTCTGCATTGTGCTTTTCATATTTTCTTCCTTATAGGAAATATGAAATAGGTTTTGATTGGTTTAAATGGTTTTTCATTACTATTAGACTTGTTTGACAAAATATGGAAAAGGGTTTCACTGGTTTTCAGCCATGCACTTGTATTTGTGTACTCGTCATTGCACAAACTTTAACTCTGCAATTTGCTTTTTACATTTGTTTATTATTCCAAAATACGAAAATTGTTACAATTTATCACACTGCATATTGTTTTTTATATTTGACTGTTACTACAAAATATTCATAGGGTTTTAATGTTTATCATTTCGAGGGTTTCTGCCATGTACTTGCATTCATGTGTTCCTCATTGCACAGACTTTAACTCTGCAATTTGCTTAAAATATTCTCATGTTATTCCGAAATATGAAAATGGTATCACTGGTTTTCATTTCAAAGATATTTTGGCATGCAATTGTATTATTTTGTTCTTCCATGCACACTAGTTTTGTCTGCGAAATACTTTTTTTATTTGATTGTTACTACCAAACATGTAAAGGGTTTCACTGGTTCACAATTACAGGGTTTTTTGCCATGCACTTGTATTCCTCTGTTTGACAATGCACGAACTTTAACTCTGCAATTTGCCTTTAATATTTGTTTGTTATTCCCAATTATGAAAATGGATTCACTTGTTTTCATTTTGAAGATATTTTTCCATGCAATTATATTATTTTGTTCTTACATATGTATTTGTCTATATATATAGACACATATATATTTCCATACATATATATACATATTGTGCATGGAAGAACAAAATAATACATATATGTATGTATATATATATTCGTATTTGTATATATATGTAATTGTTTATGTATATATTTGTATTTCTTTAAGTATATATATGTGATTGTTACTACAAAATATGGAAAGGGTTAGACTGGTGAAATATAAGAAATCTAGAAAGGATAGTTGGTGACAAACATTTACAGTGCATAAAACTTCTATCCAATGGGTTTGAATTTAGATAACGATGTATGCATTGTAAATTTTTGTCCCCCACTACCCTTTAACTCCATATCTGGGTTTTCGACTTATATTCTTTGTTGATGTCAATGCATTTATGTTTTGCTCTACACTCAAGAAAGCTCCCTTTGTCTTTTAGTTGAGATTTTCTACCTCACTACGCCTGTACCATTGTCTTTCATTTCGAAAATGGTTAACCAATGTTCATTCATGTCTCACTAACCTGATATGCTCTAAGTCATTTCAATTCAAATAATAAATCAAACAAACTGTCAACATGCATATATTCAATAAAAACAAACTGTTCATGCACAATAAAGACAATTGCATTACAAACTGACAACAATTATATTACAAATTGTTCATAAAAACCAAGCATTGAATTGCAAACTATCAAGATGCATATTAAAGAAAAACAAACTGTTCATGCATCACTGTGATTTCAATAGTGTTCAATTATCATTATTTTTAACTGCTCCAAAAATATTTTTTAATATTTGCAAGTGCAATCTAAAGGTAATATGATGTCCAAACCAAAAAAGAAGACCGCAAAGACAAAGTCATGTACACAAAAAGAGACTGTAACAGTTCCCCATGTGCATCAACCGGTTGTAGAAGCAAACACCAATCCTGAACCTATTGAGGCTATCGAGGAGGTTGTTGCACCTGTAATCAGGCGGGAAAGAGCATCAAAGGAAAGGGAATGGTCATCACAGGACATGGACATGGCACTGGAGGATGTTGAAACAAATGGGATGTCGACGAGAGTTGGTACAAAGAAATGGAAAACCCTAGCTACAACACTTAGCAATTGGTTAGGCGGCTTGACAACTACTTCAAAGAAGGGTCCACCAACAATCCCGACAAAAGAGGAGGGTCTGATTGTAAAGTGGTGCACAATTATGGCAGATGTTGGCCAAGGGCTTGAGATATGCTAGAGGTTGCTCAGATATGCTAGACTAGACCCAACCCTTTCACAGAGGGGCTGCTTGGAAAATCATGGTGGACTAGATTCAAGAGGCGCTATCCAAAATTGACCTTGCGCACAACTAAAGGTCTTGACAAAGATATGGTGGTAAACCTAAGATCCCAATCAGTAGCTGAATTTTTAGAACATTGACAACAGGATATGAAAGTACCCCATATAGTCTTGACATAATATGGAATTGTGATGAAACGAACATTCAAGCTGGAAAAAATGGAACAATGAGGGTCTTGGCACAACAAGGC
Organism: Sequoia sempervirens; assembly: GCA_007258455.2. NCBI lineage: Eukaryota > Viridiplantae > Streptophyta > Pinopsida > Cupressales > Cupressaceae > Sequoia > Sequoia sempervirens. The sequence goes on along the minus strand of VDFB02109042.1, from coordinate 79,811,726 downwards.
AGCATGAATGTCTCGTACATCATTCCAAAAAGCAAAGAATGGATAACAATTCTCTGTTGTGTTAATGCATTTGGCCAAAGCATACCTGGTTTCTATCTGTTCAAGGGAAATACCGAGATAGAGAATTACATTGTGAAATGTGAACCATGCACAACTATGGAAACCCAAGCACATGCTTGGATGACGAAGGAGCTTTTCTTCAACTGGTTGGAACATTTCCGTGTGTCGGTTCCAGGGGTGTGTCACCAAGTAATAGGAACCTTCTAATTTTTGATGGCCATGGAAGTCACGTTGCACTGTCAACTATCCAGGAGGCAAGGAGGTTAGGCATTGATGTCCTTACACTTCCTGCTCATACTTCTCACACAATACAACCTTTGGATGTTAGTGTGTTTGCACCATTCAAGGCATATTTCAAATCAGAATGACCTGAATTTCTCACTAGATTCCCCAATATAGATATCAAAAGGGAAAATTGGCAGAGTTAGGCAACAAGGCATTGAGAAGAGCTATGACTTCATCAAACATAAAAGTTGGCTTGAAAAGGATGGGGATATGGCCCCTCAATTCTGATGCACTCGTGGGCGACATGCGTCCCAACGAGACGTATGAGATTGATGTCACTAAGGATGCTTCTGTAGTGCAAAACATCCTTAGTCTTTCAGGACTTGATGTTTCAACAGATGAATTGTCACAAACATTGCAGACTCCAATGGATGATACTCAAGTGCAGGAAGGTGCAGAGCAACAACTTGAGGACATGTACAATCAACTCGAACAAGAAGACATGGGGAATTTCACATTCCCATCTCCAACAGCCACACCTCCAGAACAAACAGTGCACTATTATGTAGATGGAAGCCACGAAAGTCAAGGTACACCGGACCAGGAGTTTACTGACTCCCAAATCAATGAAAGAATTCAAACCCAAACTAGTTCTCAGATCAGTAACTTCCTTAAGCTGCAAGTTCACTGAGTCAATGGAAGAATGAGAAAGTTTGTTGGTGGTGCTCTTCGGGTGAGATGACAGTCTCAGTTGTTGACTGCTAATAGTTACATGACTCTCATAATGGAGCAGGAACGAAGAAAACAAGAACCGGAGGAATTAAAAATCAGAAAGAGGCAACAAACTGAGGAAAAAAAGGAAACACAGAATCTGGCCTTGGAGCAGAAGGAACAAAGAAAAATTGATAAGGAAATTGAGTGCAAGGAAAGAGAGCAGCTGAAACAGTTGCAAAGAAAGGAAAGAGAGTAGAAGGAGCAAGAGAGGGTACAAAAAGAACAAGAGAAGAAGGAAAGGGAGATCAAGGTTGCCCATAGAGCATTGATGCGAGATAGACGCTTAAGCAATCCTGCAACCCCCTTATCTGATAACACGTTTACTTTTGAGATATAACTAATAATAACATCCCTCTCTTTACTGCAGGAAATGCGTGTTTGAGTCCCAACCCATGTCAAGTTAGCTGCACTCAATTTCCAGTTGGCTTGACTTCTTCACCACTAGCCCTTCAAATGTAAGTTACACACAATTAACAAATGCAAATGCAAATCAATTTATGGCAAGTCTAAATGCAGTAGTAGGAGACGAGAACACATCTCTAGATTCATTTCTTGGAGCATTCGACTGAGGTTGGGAGGGACCAACTGTAACAGTGCCTTATATTTTGGTTTTTTTTTGTTGTAGTTGGTGATGCCATTTTCATTGTGCTGCATCTATACCATTAATATATTTGAACTAAATCTGTTTATTAATGTGATTGTTTTACAATGTTATTTTGTTACCCACTGCAATTTCATGTTTGCAATGTAAATGTTACTCTAATTGTTGTCTATATGAATGTTAAAGTTGATTTTTGAGTTCAAGTCTTAATCCCTACCAATGCTTTCAGTTGAATAAGACCAACCTATTCATGACATGCGTAAGTCGGTTGAACTAATTTTCTTTTCGTACAGTAATACGAGTACCTTGGTTGACCTTGTGGGTGAAAACTGCTTTACAATTGCATATTAAGGCGCTCTAGTGTGGGGCCCTTTGATGACTGTCAATACCTGTTTATGGTTGTCTTATAATCTACATATCAAAAAATATATTCTATGTAGATAATCTGTTTCAATTTTGTTTACCACAATTACTATGTTTATAATATCTATTCTACATTTCTGAAAATATATTCAATGCTGATAATCTTACACAACATTTCATACAATACAGTCTATGCTGATAATGTAACATTTGAAACTGCATGACAATACATTTCATATAGTCATTCAAAAGGTCTACTAGACATGTCTAAATTCCACAACACTTCATAAGGAAATACTTGATGTAATCTATCCTTTTGTATATCACTAGCTCAATTGAAATTTAATTTTAGGCTATACCTATACAAAAGTTAACATGTTTCTATGTCTTATCTCAAGTTTATTTGTTTCAGTACATTATAGTTCACTCTTTTTTTGTGAACCACAAAACACATTAGATTTAGGGGTAACGACTATAATGCCCAAAAAGTATATCATTCAATTTAGTATATACTAAATAGATTATGTTGGTTAACACTGACAACATAATTATACTTGATTATGAGGGTATTCTATGGAGAGATGCCAAAGGGAGGTGGCAGGAGTGAATGGTAGAGATGAATGTGACCTATGTTTGTATGGATGACTATGAAGTTACTTTGAGGTATATATATAATGAAAGATAATATTTGATGGCAAATGGTGTTACTTTGAAATTGGCACATCATGAGCAAGTTTGATCTGTTCCTCATTGCACAATAATTCATTTGGCAGTTCACAATTTCACAATTGTTTAGTGCATATATGTGCATACATATGTACATATATATGTATGTGCATACATATGTACATATATATCTATGTGCATACATATTTAGATGTATTTCTATGTCAATACGCATGTACATATATATCTATGCGCATAGAAATGTACATGTATGTCTATGCAAATATGTATGCACATATATATCAATGTATATCTACATGTATATATATCTGCCATGTACATATATATATACACACACACACACACACACACACACACACACACACACATATATATATATACACACATATATATACATATAAATAGATATATAAATACATACATTGATAGATAGATTGAAAGTTATATATAGGTATAGATAGAAATTAAATGAAATATTAAACCCATTATAGTCACAGTGATGCATGAAGAGAACCATACATTTCCTTGAAAAATTGAGTGTGTTTATGAACACAAATATTGGAAGTGTTCATAAACACCCTAGATGCCATATACATCATGGAGCACATTGTGGATGCACCTAGAATGCACGAGAACCTTCGATCTATGGATAATCACATAAACACTTTAAATATTATCTTCAAAATCAACAAAAAAATAAATAATAACCTTCAACTTAAGTAACACAACACACCCATAACAAAACAAATAAGTGATAATAAGAAAGAAGAAAAGAATGACAAGAGAGAATGGTACAACTTTAGTGAGGTTAAAAACCTCACTTCTATGAATTGGAGATGGCCAATGGTATGGTGAATTTCTCCACCTCAATCCTGCAAACATATATGAAAAGAGTCATTAATAAGAAAAGTGTAGTAAGGAAAGTATTTAACTTAAAATAAGAAAGTATAGCATCCTTTAGTGTTTACCTTTGAAGTGCAATTCACCATCACCAAGCCAATAATGAATTGAAATTGCACACCATCGAAGAAGATTGAACAAGACACAAATTTACAACAAGTGTCAGCCGAATATACCAACATGTCTAAAAGAATGAAACAAATAACTCCTACCAAATATACATGAGTTATATGACATTCAAATTGAACAATCGAATTGAATAATGCAATTGAACAATCCAATTGAATAATGCAATTGAACAATCCAATTGAACATTCTAATTGAACAATCAAATTGAAGAATGCAATTGAACAATCAAATTGAACAATCCAATTGAACAATTCAATTGAATAATGCAATAGAATAATAACTTTTAACAATGCAATTGAACCATCCAATTGAAGAATGCAGTTAAACAATCAAATTGAACATCGGTACATGAGTTATATATATATATATATATACCAACATCTCTAGCACTTTGAGAAGATTGGGTGTAACAATCACATTCTATGGAACTAAAATGTATTGACATCCATAAACAGTACAAGTTGAAACCCCAAATACTGAGTTACAGGGTGGTGGGTGACAAACATTTACAATGCATACAATGGATATATATTCCAAGGCATATAGAATAAAAAAAACCATGAAATTGAGCTGAAATGTCTTGTCATTCATAAATAGTATAAGTGAAACCCCATATATTGAGTTATAGGTAATTGTGACAAACATTGACATCACATACAACATATTTGCATTCCATGGCATAAAAGAGTTTAAATGAAAAACCTAATGTGAACAACATCAGTGTGAAACCCCAAATATTTATAGATTCGTGGAAAACATATGCATATCATACAAGAGATTGGCATATATATATATGTATGTATGTATGTATTCATGTATTCATATATATTTATATATATGTATGTATATATATATGTTTATATAAATATACATATATATATATATATATATATATATATATATACATAATTGTTAGCTTTAATATATATAAGCACTGGTACAGGCCTAGTGAGGTAAAAAGCCTCACCTGAAAGAGAAAGGGAGCTTTCAAGAGTGCAGAGATGAACAATGAAGCGTGCAGAGCCCAACAATGAATCGTGGAGAGCCAAACATGTATGGGTGCGTAACCAAACGAACACTCCAAAATAAACACAAACAAAAGGAATGACAATGAGCGGGATATTGGAGAATTTGGAGCATTGAATGAACATTGATCTTTGAATTATGTGCTTGTTAGTTTGAGTAAGTGCAAAGGGATGTGTACGGAAAGTTGCCTAGTGGAGGTAACGAAGGAGGAAACGAGCGATTACTGCTCTAAACTGGTCGTTTAGGGTGGGGAAAGGTAGTACTTATATACATCTATTGCTTACTCAGCAACACATTCCCTCTTGTGCAATACACCAGTATGAATGCGCGGAAGCCAAACAAAAAGCATCAATACAATCAAGGGTTTTACCCTAAATGTAAAACCCGATATGAATTCCTGCTTTTTGTTTGGTTCAACTCATTCAGGCTTAGTGCATTACTTTTCTGCAAAATTCTCTGCGCTTTGCTACACCAGACCCATCTTTCTCCACACTTGTCTCCAATACTTGTAGGCAACACTTCCCTAAAACAATCTTATTATATAGACATAATATAGATTCATATATATACACACACAGAGACATTATATATATAGACAAATACATATATAAGAACAAAATAATATAATTGCATGGCAGAATATCTTTGAAATAAAAACAAGTGAATCCATTTTCATATTTGGGAATAACAAACAAATATTAAAGGAAAATTACAAAGTTAAAGTTTGTGCATTGTCAAATAGAGGAATACAAGTGCATGGCAGAAAACCCTATAATTGTGAACCAATGAAACCCTTTTCATGTATGGTAGTGTTGGTGTGTTTTTCGTGACCGCACCAACATAGAATAAAGTTGCCAACGGCTACCCTATTCTCTCTTGATCAAAGTATCCATCACGCTAAGATTGCGAGAGAGTTCGTGTGTTCAACTCCAAGGTTCCTTCTAGGTGGTGTATAGTCTCAGTTGGTTCGTTGTGATTTGTTGGTATTTCAAGGGGACTTACGCAATTGTTCAGCAACAGACAACAGACAACAGATTAAAGGGTTTCACGTGGTTCAAATGATTTGGCAGGTAAGTGCAAGTTTCCTAACACTAACCAGAAATGAATTGAATTTAAATGAGTGCAGGGATAAGAGATGCTATAATTCTACTCTAAGGTGTGCGACATAGTGATCTATTCTCGCAGACTTCAACCGAGCTTTGCTTTGCCTCGCTTCAGACAGCTTCCACAAAACCGGTGCAATCTTCAGAGGAGTAATCAAAGGTATTCAAATCATGATTCAACATGAAGACATCATCACAACGACGCATGCCAACATATAAACCATAATCGAAGTTAAGTTCACAATGTTCCAGTTGACCACGAAAGGCGAACCCACCGTCAACGAGCCCACTAGTGGTATGGATAAGCGAAGTTTTGTTCAAATTAAGCACCACATTCCACAATTACTAACTACTTGCATGAAATGAAATCTACTTTACTTTAAGATACTTCAAGATTCTAAGTGAATTGGAAGGACGAAAAAGCCTCGCTAGCTACTCACGACAAAAAAAGAGATCACCATCAATGAAAACTCTTTTTATTGAGAGAGTGTTCACAACAACTTCTTGCAAAGTATTCAAATGGAAGACTTTCCTTCCTTTTCAATCTAAGCTAAACTATCAAACTATGCTACCTTCTATTCTATCAATCCCTCTCTATTCCTTGTTTGCTATTCTAATCCCATACAAATGAGGGGGGATGCCCCTTTTATAGCTGGCCAAGTCCAATGGATGGCTCATATTACAATTAGATGGATGGCTCAGATCGTGCCACATAAACCCTAACCCTAAAAACCGCCTCCAAGAAGAGGGGTAATAAATGAGCAATTAATGTCCACCATCCTTCTAGAAGATTCTTGTCCATAGACCCATTCACATTGCAAATTGGATGAGTTTGATTATCATGGCTTCAACTTCTTCCTTATTCTTGAGGGCATTTCAGTTCTTGAGGATAATCTTCTTCTTAGCTGTCACTCTTCAACTTTTCAACGCTTGAGCCTTCATTATTTTTCCATCCCTGATCTTGAAGGATTCTTCATTCGTGGACTCGATCATTTCTTCCAACATCTCCCTTCATGATTTTTTCATCTTGGACTATTTGCTTGATCACTTCAAGTCATCGTGCTCTGGCCCTGACGTTCATCCTGTAAAACAGATAAAGAGAAGAGCATTAGAACACTTAATAATATAAACTCTCCTTACTTACTTGATCTCCATGTTTTGATCTCCAATGTCTGAGTGATCTTTGCATCTGATAGGGTTCATCATTTCCTTCTAGCAGAGGTTGCCTTCTTCATACTCCATCATAGGTGTACTTTGACTGTGTATTCTCCTTGATGCTCACTTTTGAGGCCCTAGAAACTTTCATCCATCTTGACGGCGCGTTTAGAGGGTGTTGTTTGATTTCTCTCTGCCTTAGAAAATTCTCCAACCAACATGATATCCCCTTTTTGCCTTAGCCAAATTTCTTACCCATCTGCCTTAGAAATAATTTATTACCTCTAGAAAACTTCATCAACCAGGCGCCCAAGTAAAATCTCCACCTTAAAGTCTCAAGTGAGGCGTGGAAAGTTTCAAAATCATCTCCTTGTCGAAGATATCTAGTACCCATAAGAAAATTCCCCTCAGGAAACATCAAATTCATGGGTCTATAGACGAAGGGGTACTTTTAATTTTTGCAATTTATGCCTTAGAAAAATATTTTGCCATCAAATTTCATCTTCATTCTTCATCTCTGGGCGTATTTTTCTTGCTTTGCCTTGGACAATTTTCATCAACCTCATGAAGCTGGCGCATTCTGACTCCTTGCCAATTTATCCATGCCTTAGTAAATTTTATCATCCTCTCTCAAGCTTAGGCATATTTCTCTAGAGGAAGTGGAATTTTGTGCCTTAGAAAATTTTTAAATATCATCACCAGCATGGGTGCATATGAGAGGTCTAGGAGGAATTTTGAATTTGCCTTAGATAAATTTTCTTCTATCCTCCTTGTGTGGTGGGCACATTTGAAGAGGGGAGGTGGAATTTTGTCTTGACTTAACCATTTTCCTCATCACCACCCTCCATCTTGGGCACATTTTCCTAGAGGAGGAGGAACTTCAACAATACTTAGAATTTTTTTCATGACCAACTTCAATATGGGCGCATTTGGAGTGTGGAGGTGGAATTTAACAACACTTTACATATTTCCTAGAGCCACCTCCAACTTGGGCGCATTTGACATGTCAAGGAGGAACTTCCAATGCCTTAGCTACTTTTTTTTTTTTACACCTCTTGGAGATGGGCGCATTTTGCTTAGGGTGGGGGAATTAACAATATTTAGCAACCTTTTCCTAGACTCATCTTGAATATGGGCGCATTTGGGGTATAGAGGAGGAATTCAACATTACTTAGAACATTTTTTTAGAGAGTCACCACCTTCAATATCTTTGGGCGCATTTGGAGGGTCAAGGAGGAATTTTCACTTTGCCTTAGCCATTTTCTCACCCTATCCCTCTCCTTGGGCGCATTTTGGGTGTGGAGGTGGAATTTAACAACACTTAGAAACTTTCTTCACCTTGGCTTGATGAGGGCACATTTAGGGGGTCTTGCAGGAAGTCTCTCAGACTTAGACATTTTTTAGCTTGCTTGCCCTGGTTTGCTATATTTAGTAAGTTTCTGGTTTTCACTCTTCTGAAGCTTGGATTAATCTAAAATTTCAACCACAGGATCCTCATGACCTAGTTAATCTGTTCACATTGCCATCTCGTGCTGACTTGCTATTTATAGCCTGTTTCTGGAGGTGATTTACTATTTATAGTAATCGCTTGGTTTCAGGACTTCTGCAACTTTGTTTAACTTGAAATCTGACTGATGCGATCCTCATGGGTTGACTAGCCTGTTCACACTAGTGTCTCACGCTGACCTGCTATTTATAGCCTATTTCAGAAGTGACTTACTATAAATAGTAAGTGTTTGGATTACCTTCAAATTTTACCAGTGGATTCTTTGAAAGATACTGATTGCAGTGGGATACACCGGTTTTTAGAGATTCTGGCGTTTGACCCCTCATTTCAAGTCCCGAAGCTGGAAACCCTAATCTGACTTGCATGTTGCTCAAATGATCTCCGTTTGACTCCTTTTTTGTTGTTTGTCGCCCTATTTGTGATACTAAAGTGCTGGGCAATTGTTGAAATGATCCTGCTAAAAATAGTAAGTCACTGAAAAAGTGACCAACTCTGCTTGCATGTCACCTTGCTGCGTAGCTCTTGAAAAACCCATAAAGAATAACCTGACATGCACTGAAAAGTCCTGCATACAAACCCTAAAAATAGCCCCCGATGACAGCTCTTGAAAAAGGTCCTGATCCTGGTTTGCATGTTACATCATTGCGAAGCTTTTGAAAAACCCACAAAGAATATCCAGACATACATTGAAGACTCCAACATGCAAACCCTAAAAATAGCCTCTGAAGTGAAGACTGCTAAAAGTTATCATCTCATTTTGCATGTTATACCATTGCGTAGGTCTTGGAAAACCCATAAATATTCTCTAGACATGCACTGAAAAACTTCGCATGCAAACCCTAAAATCTGCTCCTGAAGGTGGTACTTGCTAAAAATAGAAATTTGTTCCTTTCAGCTCAAAATTTGCAAACGAGCAGTTTAAGGTGCTATGGATGCAGTGTACCAGATAGAACTTCAAAAGTGCTGAGAAAATGTCCCAAATTAGGTACTGACTAAAAATAGTAAGTTGTCAGAATTCAATGAAATTTTGCTAGGAACTTGCTGGAAGCTTACTGAATGCAGTGTCAAGCTCAGATTTCAATTCACTCACTCCATTTGACTTCAAACTGGACAAAAGATTCAAAACCCTAATTCTCAGACCTAGCCAAAATTTCAAGTTTAAGCTCACAGACGGGCACATCCCCGGAAAGGCAGACAACAAGAAGAGACAAAAAGAGAGAGACAAAACCAAAGCTAAAAAATGAGGAACGGGGCAAAAATTAGGGGGTCCCCATTTAAATGGGGTGATGTGTGAAAAGGTCACAACAGGTAGTAACAATCAAATAAAAAAACATTTTGCATACATAACTATTGTGTATGGAAGAATAGAATAATACATAAACAATTGAATATATATACATAAACAATTATATATATATACAAATACATATACATATATATATATATATATATATATATATATATCGAAATGAAAACAAGTGAACCCATTTTCATATTTCAGAATAACAAAAAAATATTAAAGGCAAATGGCATAGTTAAGGTTTGTGCATTGTCGAACACACAAATACAAGTGCATGGTAGAAAACCATGTAATTGTGAACCAGTGAAACCCTTTCCATGTATGGTAGTAACAATAAAATAAAAAAAACATTTCGTAGATAGAACTATTGTGCATGGAAGAATATCTTCGAAATGAAAACAATTGAACCCATTTTCATACTTGGGAATAACAAAAAAATATTAAAGGAAAATGGCAGAGTTGAGGTTTGTGCATTGTCGAACACAAATACAAGTGTATGGTAGAAAACCTTGTAAATGTGAACAAGTGAAAAAATTATACAAATCTAATTGAAAAATCGATTAAAGCAAAAAAAAATCCAAAATCTAACTTTTCAAATCGAATATTTGTTAAATTGGATATCTGATATTCAAAACTCCTCCTCACTGTGCGCTCGCAGCCTGTCCAAATGATAAATGATTTTAAAAGCCCGCAAATATATATATTTATATGCGCCTCAAATCGGATATCCGATATGTAAATCTTGGTTTGGGCATTGCTTTGGAGCAATGCACTAACACCCAAGCCACAAAAAAGTTAACTCGGCGTTTTCGCATTTTTGGGTCGATGAAAAACGTAATTTTTTTCCTAGTGCCACTTTTTGGGCCATCACGATCCTGCACACACCATATGATACAATAAAAGATGATCTCATATAAATACAAGAGAGGGAGAGAGGTCGCAACTCTTCAAGTCGGCCTTCTACCAAGAATCACGTCTTCTCAAAACATGATGTCGGCCTCCAAGGAAATCGTGTCTCTCCAAAGGTGGCGGATCAAGAAAGTTGGCTTCAAGAGATATGTAATTATTAATTAATGATTAAGTGCCTTTTCATCAAAATTCGCCTTACAAATTAAATAGCCATTAGGCTATCATTTAATTTTTTCTTCATAGAATGATCTGGGCCGGAAGTAGAAGCCCAACGCTGCCAATAATATCAACACCTGCAAGGAATGCCAATTCTTTGCTGGAAGAAGAAAGAATTCCGCAATGCCTCTCAATCCAATAGTGGTTGACGATCCATTCGCGCAATGGGGTTTGGACTTCATTGGAATGATCAACCCAGCCTCCAGCTCAGGACATAAATGGATCTTGATGGCCACTTACTACTTCACTAGGTGGACTGAAGTCGTGCCACTCAAAAATGTGACAGAGACAAAGATAGTGGATTTCCTAGAGGAACTGGTGACGAGATTCGGCCCGCCCAAAACTATCATCTCCAACAATGCTAAAGCTTTCTTAGGCTCTAAGGTAAGTTAATTCAAGGCAAGTCAATTCACACTTACACATGGTATATTCCTTAAAACATCATCAAACTACTACCCACAAGGGAACTGTTTAGCCTAGTCAACGAACAAGAATTTGGCTCGACTCCTCAAAAGAATCGGGTCAAAATACCAAAGGGAATGGTATAAAAACCTCCAAGCAGCGATCTGAGCGGACCACATAACTCCTAAGCAAGTCCTCAAGATGTCATCGTATAAGCTAGTATATGGAAAAGAGGCGCTATTGCCTATCTCTATGGAGATTCTGGCGCTGCAATTGCTAAAATATCTCGAGGTGGAACAAAACGACACAATGGAAGTGCGCTTAGCCAAGTTGCTAGAAGTACAAGAGAAAAGGGAAAAGTCCCTAACAACCATGACTAACCACCAAGTGGTTAAAAGGTGGTTTGACAAGAAAGCGTCCGACCAAAGTCTAAAGTGCAGAGACTTAGTGCTAAAATTTAATGAAAGGGCTGTGAAGCCGGGTCAGCACGGAAAGTTTGACAGCCTTTGGGAAGGTGTAATGTGCCGGCCAATTTTTTCAATTTTTGAATGAACACACCAACACAATAAGCACCCGTTAAGGTTAGCTTAAACCAAAAACCAGCAATCAGAAAGTAACTCTTTGCCAAGAATGCGCACTCAATCTCAAGATGAGAACGATGTTGTCATATGGAAAGAGGGTCGTTAGTAGCAACTTGAAAGTATTACAATGCTTAAAGAAGCTCAACGCCAAGAATGTGCTCTCCAACCCAAAGTGAGAATGGTGCTACCATATGGCAGAGGTACTATGAAAAGAAATGCAATGCTGAAAAGTAAACTCGACACCAAGCATGTGCACTCCCAAACCCAAGATGGGGATCGCACTATCATATGGTGGAGATTCTATTGATGACAATGCAGTGCTGAAAGTAACTCATTCATCAAGCATGTGCACTCCAAGCTCGAGGTGAGCTAGGCGCTATCATATGATGATGAGGATCTAATGCATTACAAAGAAGACTGAGTGAGGGCCAATCTCTTCCACAACCATGGGAATACAATGTAACTTAGCAAGAAATAGAAATGGTTGAACAGTACTACTGTAACAGCCTTACAACGAGAAGAGTTGCCTGCCAAGAACACTGAGTTAGAAGTCTATCAATGCTGCAATATTATATAATGTCTCCTGAATGCACAACAAGACTCCAATACTCAAACTCAACCCCAAAGACAAAATCTTACAATTTGATATGACTGAACAATGACTAAAATGCATAACCAACAACACTGTAACTCACTAAAATGCTTATAACTCTCTCTTGACTTGTCCAAATGACATGAAATTTGATGCAAATGAACACTATGAAGATGGCGACCAGATTCTAATCAAGAAATGACTCTAAAAACTTGTAATTTTATTTTCTAAACATTTGCCAGGCAAAATAGAATGGTACAGCCTCAAGAGGGGCGATTTTTACTAGATAAAATCAAGGACTCCAAAATAAAATCTGCAAACTTGCAAGAAGGGTCGCCCCTAGCTAAGAAATGGATTAGTAAACTACCCAGAACCATATAAAATTTACTCAATGACTTATGAATAAAAACCTCAATCAGCTACAAAGGACCAACAACTCCAAAAACTGACTGAAATGCAAGAAACTCAACTACAATGTGCTCCAATCTGCTCTCAGAGAATAAAAACAACAATATCTCAACTAGTTGCTATCTTTCAAGCAAGAAGTCAAGTCCAAGCTAGGAGGTATGCATCCCTCGAATTATTCACTCACCATTTCGACAACATATCAATATAATGTTCATGGATACCAAATGAAGAACCAAAGCCTCGTTTTATAAGTTTGAGAAGATCTTCTAGAAGTCTCTGGAAGTTATGCCCAACATAAGAAGACAAACCATTTTCAAATTTAAGTTGACTCATTTTCCCTCCACAAGATGGCGTCCCTTTTTTCAAGAGCAAAATAAATCTTTTAATAAAATAATATCTCCCTCAAAGTTGGCGTCCAAATCCTCCAGCTATATTTTGGCCTTTAGAAACATTTTAATGAGCCTCTTGATGAGGCGTCCACCCTTCAAGTCCCCTTTTTAAAAACAACTTAAAGTTGTAATGTTAGGCCAAGGGGTCATAATACTAAAATATAACCTTAGCAACATAAATAATTCAATATCCATCAGAAATTTCACCACAAGGCCAAAATCAAAATTACCAACTGAACTTGCCTGAAGAGGAAAACCTGCTGAGTTGATGCCAACTGGACCACTGCCAAAAATAGAATTTACTAAAAATAGTAAATTCAGAAAGTTGCTCAGATCAAAGTGCATGCGATACCATTGCGAAGCTCTCTGAAAACCCAAAAAGAATCCTCAATCCACAATCCAAAACTCTAAGTGCAAACCCCTGAAAATGTAGAAACATGCTTCTAGAAGATGGGAAACCCTAATTTCAGCTTATGCTTAGCCTACAAGTTTTCAGAAATAGGCTAAATCCAAATGAAGAGCGTAGGGATAAATTGGGGACATTACAGTCCACCCTTCCCAAAATTGCTTTCCCTCAAGCAATGCAACCACAACTCTAGAAAAACTCAAACTAATCCGAACCAACCCAAGTGCAACTCTAGGGTTCCATGTTCGTCTGAAGGAGGTCCCACCATGCCGATGCTGCACTACTTTGATCACAACAAGGAAACCATAGTGCCCAAAATGTTCCGAGTCATCAATATCAACAATGCCACTATCTATCACAAACCTGGGCAACATAGAAGATAGTCTACTCAACTCAAAACTGTAATCCTCAGCATACCTCCATAAGGTATCAAACATAGCCACGATTGCAAATGTGACCTCTCCAAAACTTCTTGCAAAGAGGAAAGCAATCCTTTGCAAGAACTCATCAAACTCAAACTCATGACTCCACATGAATCCACTATGCCTCAACTGAATTATCATGGCACAACTATGAAGACTGAAGAAATTTCTCACAATTCCAACCCCAAGAATCTCAAAATGTAGAATCAAAGCATGGGGTAGCTCGTTGTCCTGAACCAATATTGAAAGTAAACCATCAGAGTTTACATCACAAACCTCCCAAGAGGTTGGAAAACATGCTGGATCCATCTCCATAAGAAAACTACCACTTCTTTGATCGGGAGTGATGAACCAACCCTCCTGAATGAGAGAAATTCCACATGTAAGGTGGCTGGTCTGCCTCAAACCAGCAAGCTCGAGTCTCAAAATCTGCCCTTGTCTTAACCGAGAATCACTCCCAAGAGCAACCAATCGTTCATCTCTCCAACCCATACTCAAAATTCCTCTCCAATCCATTTGTTGATGAACAAATGAAACCATCAAGTGGCGGAAAAAGAAAAGAACAACACCAACAAATCTGGAAATTTGATCATTATTCCTCCAATAGTCCTTTCCAAATGTAATAAGCTCTATCAAGCCAAATTGAGGATCCCAAGCACAGATACCCAACTGAAAATGATTTTCAACACAATGCAAAGAAATCTCAACGCATCCCCAAGTGCTAGTGAGAACCAAGTGCATTCTCACGAAACTGGTGTCCCCTCTAGTGAATCCTTGAAGCTTAACCATGAAAGCTTCAACAACATTGGAGTATGAAACATGGTATGACTTCAGATTCAACTCCCAAAACTGACTAGAATGAGCCCAAACATCACTCCACCCAAAGGATGGATTGTCAATAGTGCAATCACCAAGTTCGGGTCCACCTTTCTCCCATCCCTCATGAGTAGTAGGTCTGAAATTTTCACTCCTTACTGCTGAAATGAAGTTACCAGCATCAATCAAGACTTGTCTCGTCAACACCTTGATGTCATAGATGTTGAAATTGCCTTGCTTCGACACATTCCATGTGGAATCTTCATCCTCAAGTCCACTTATGCATTCATTCCTAATCAACAAACGTGGCACATCCTCATGGAGTGATATGAAAGCACCATTAGACTGGAGTTTATACTTGACCTCATGCTTGGTCGCTTCACTATAGGACTCTTTTTGCAAATCAAAGAGAGGATTGTCATAAACTTGGAAGCCCTCCTTTTCATCTTGCTGATCCAAATCCGCACTCACAACTTCAATCTTTCTTGTGAAACCTTCAAGATCAAACTCCTCTCGAAGGCTATCAAGCTCACCAATTACTTGTTTGATTTCTTCGACCCTATGTGCATTCTCTTGCTTCTTGGAAAGTTTGAAATTAGCAAACTGATCTACAACCTCAGTTAGGGCCAACTGAGTTTCTTTCAACTTGTCCTGTGTTGATTCAAGCTCCTGAGAAAGTTCATCAAACTCCCTTTCTTTATCTTGAGAAGCACAAATGGTCTTCTTTGCAACTTCAATGGCACGATCTCGGTCTTCAATCAAGTGCATGTACTCGGACTTTAAGGTCTCTAAAGAATCACTGATAAGTTGCAAATTGGGAAGAGCAACTTCATCCTTCACTCCTCTTCGTCTCTCTTTCAACTGAGCCTCCCAAATAAGTCCTTCAACCAAGCTATGTGTGCGATCAAATAGGGATAGATCTTGCACTTCCTTGTCAACAGACACCTTGAATTGTCTTTCCCACTCATAAGAATGTGAAGATGGTGAACTGTTGATAGGCTGCAACTGAAAATCAGAACCTTGTCCCTTGTCTTTGCTGCCCTCAATGCTGCTCCAACATCCTTGTACTTTACCACCAACATGCGGATAATGCTCAATGCCATGGAGATGATCATTCTCCATGATTCTTTGACTCTATGTTTGCAATCAACTTTTTGAATGGAAAAATCAGACTTGTGTTTGTAAACCTCTTTAACTTTTTCCTCTTCAAAAGCCATATGGTCTTCTAGCTCTTCTTCTTCATCACTGTCTCCTTGATCAAACATTATGGTAACACCCAACTTGATCAATGGATCATAATTGTCCGCTGTTCGGAAAGTTTCTGTAGCAGCATACTCTTCTTTAGTGGCTGCAACCACTTTAAAGAGATCATTATGGAGCTTCGTTGAACAATCTTCTTCTTCAAAGACAACTTCCTCTCCAATGGGCACCTCATAGTTTGCAATACAATCTGGTTTTTGTTCTTCATCAGGATCAAATGGAAACTTATCCCACACAGGTTCTTTATCATAACTAGGTGCCAACACACTCGGATTCCAAATGCCAAGGGGTTGACTGAGATGGTCAACGGGAAAAGGTTTTTCATGCTCTTCTTGAAGTGAAGATTCTTTGAATAAGTCAACTCCCAAATCACTTAAGCTGATATCATCAAAAACATTTCTCTCCAATGGCTCAATTTTCTACTCAAACCTAATGTCACCATCATAATGAAATGAAGAATCTACATTGCTTGTTGTTTTGAAAACTTCAGCATCGTTATCTTGATCATGAGTGTTGACGTGGTTTTTGTGACCGCACCAATCAGCAGAACAAAGTTGCCAACGGCTACCCTATCCTCTCTTGAACAAAGTATTCAGCATGCTAAGATTGCAAGTAAGATCATGCTTTCAACTCCAAGGTTCCTTTAATGCAAATAGACTCAGTTGGCTCGATGTAATTTTGCTGTTTTCTTACGAGGGGACTTACACAATTGTTCAGGATACTTGCAATAAACAACAGGTATATGCTTTGAAGGGGATTTTCGTGTGAATGATTTAGCTTTGAAGTGCGAGTTTCCTAAAACTAACCAAAAGTGTGCGGAATTGAATGGCTGCAGAGATTTCGAAAATCTAAATTCTAACCTAAATGCAAAGGATGTTAAGCTTAATTTCAATGAACTTCGACCAAACGTTATCTAGCCTCCTGTTGGACAGCTTCGACAAGGTTAGTGCAATCTTCAAAGGAGAAAAAGGATGTTCAAATCACGATTCAATAATGCAAGTACCATCACAACGATGCATAGCTACACATGAATCTTGATCGAAGTTAAGTATAAAAGTTTTCCAGTTGACCACGCAGGACAATCTTACCATCAATAAGATTGTTAGTGGTATGGACTCAAGAAGCTCATTTACATCAAACATAAACACCCATATCTAACTATTAGCATGAAAATTAAATCCTACTTGAAGTCAAAGGAAGAAGAAACCTCACAAACTACTCACAACAAAAGTTGAATCCACCATCAATGAAATGCTTTTATTATGATTAGCTTTCGTGACAATCTCTTACAAAAATTCTCAAAGGGAGAATTCCCCTTTTTCCTTCAAACAATGCAATGAAAACTATTCTAACTCCAAAAATGTCTACTCTCTATTTTGCTTTGATATCAACTAATTGCTAACTACTAGTGTACAAATGAGGGGACTCCCCTTTATATAGCTGGCCAATCTCAATGGACGGTCCAGATCAAATTACAATGGAGGGCTCAGATCGAGCCACCTCAGCCCTAGACAAGAATAACCCTAAAAACCGCCAGAAGGTGGAGGAGTGGCATCATTAATGATCCCAAAAATAGCAGATTCCTCGACCACCATGGGCAATTAATGCCCACTATCCTTCTAGAAGATTCTCATCCATAACCGCGTTCCCATTGCTCTTTTCTCTGACCGCGTAAGCTATGAATCGGGCCAACATTGAATCAACTTCCTCCTCAGAAATCGATGGAGTAAGATTGAGCTGATATTCAAGGATGCCCACCATCTGCTCCCATCGATCACAAGACTTTCTCCAAGTCTCAATTGAGTCCTGTGTGCTCTGAATAATTGTTGAAAACGTGGAGATGTTTTCAAAGTCAAGCTGGGAAAACGTCTTCATCTCAGAGAAGAAAGGCTGCAATCTTGCCTTCAATCCTTCCACCTCTACCTCCTCATGAGTTAGCCTCCTGGCGAATAATGCATCCAATGTGTTGAGGATGCCCTCGTGAATATTTCTCATCGCCTTCTTGATTTTGGAAGATTTTGTAGCTGCCATGTCAAAGAAGCCCTTCCCAGTGAATGCAGCCGAATGCCATCCAAAGAAATCATACCTGTCTCCAGCTTGGATCACTCCTTCATTTATCAGAGTCTGTGTAGGCACACGCATCAGAACAGCAAGGCGAGGAATAGTCTTGTCCTGGAAAATATGGGTGTCACCCCAAGCTTGCTCAACACCATCTAAGCGTGAAAGGATACTAGATGCACTTCGAAAAGAGGAGACAAGGTCAGCCATGAATTTCTCCGCCTCACTGTGAACACTGCTTATCCATTTGTCTCCCTCTCGGACAACCCTCTTCACTTCTTCAAGCCCACTGATTGGTTCCCGTGGCAACTCTGGTGGAAGCTCTACTGCTGGGTTCTCCTGAGCACCCGAATGTGCTAGATGTTGCACATATTCAACCAATGCCTTGTGCTCTTTCTTCAATCTCTTATACTTTCCCTCCTTTTTCACTAGCCTGTCCCTCAACGCTTGGAATGAGCTTTCAGCTTCTTCAACCACTTGCACCCCAGAAGGACATCCCAAATCAATTGTGGTGACGGTGTAATTCTCTGGCATTGCGCCACTCAAATCATGATCCTCCCTTGGAACGGCAATATGGAGGGTGCGTGAACCAGCCTGATTAGTCTCCATTCTCGAATACTTTCTTGCCCTCTTCCTTTTTGGGGACTTACTTGTTCTATTTAGAAGCTCCTCCATCTCAATTGCCAGATCAACATCATTGTCCTAATCCCTCCTTATTGCATGTGATAGCCAATTACGCTGAACATCGTAAACAATAAGGGGCTGCTCTTCAGTTGCCTCCACTTCACGAACCTCCTCATGAGCAGTATTCTGTTGAGGCTCAATTATCTCAATGTGTTGATCACTCTCCTCATGAGCTCCAACCCTTGACTCTATGACGTCTTCCTCCTCGAAAGCACAATCAAAGTGGGTATCTGTTTCTGTCTCTTCCCCTTCATCTGGCTGATTGGAACCTTCAGGGACATTAGCACTCTGAGTATCCAACTCTCTCGGCATTGGTTGGTTAACCTCTCCAATCTCTGGCTCTTCATTCCTTTGAACCCTTTGATTTGCAAACAGCGAGACTTCGCGCACGCTGGAGGAATGGCTCACCAACTGAGTAGATGATGTATCCTCCGATCCTTGAGGTTCCGGCTGAATAGGTTCTTCCGGCTGTGGTGGCTCGACAGCTTGGGCAGTTTGTTTCTTCCTCTTTGCCAACACCGGTGGCCTTCTATCACCCATCAGGTCGTATGTGAGGGCAACTGACCTTCTTCTCAATCTGCGAACGTGCTCCTCTACCCAAGTCCTTGTAAAAGTCAGGACGAGAATAGACAAGGTGTCTAAGTCCGCAATCTCCGGTTCAACCCAATCTAGTGGTGGGATCAGAGTGTTCTTTATCGATTCATAATCTGGGTGAACAAGTCTGGTATCTTCTTCGACTTGATCCGACACTGGGACCACTTCACATTCTCTAATTAATTTGAGAGGCAACCTCGAAAACATCTTTTTTCTAATTTCGGCTTCATCTCCAGCGTTCGCCCAAAAATCTTCCAAGTGAGCTTTGTGCCTGTATTCCTCACCTTGCACTGTTCCAATCTTTCCCCGAGGATCAAAATCCTACCGACTGGTATGAAGAGTCAACTGATAGAATCGCAACTCGTCTTCCGCCTCCTTGGCTGCTTGTAGAGAAGGGCATTCTTCAAGTGAGTTTCCCAAAACAATGGGAAAATGCAAACCTCCCTTCTTCTTTCTCCTTATGATTTTGTTGTAGGCTACCAGTTGCCTAGACAGCTCAAGCATTATCATCCTGTTCGTAGGGTACCTCGATAGTCGGTAGACGTATGAGTTGTACCCTGGCAGTCTTAAGTAGGTGAACTTTGGGAATTGGACGAACCAAAACCCATACTCTTCTATTAACATTTGCGCCTCTTCAGATATCCTCTGTTCCAGTCTCCGCTGAAGGGTCCTAGTGATGTACATGGTGAAAGCGTCATTCACCCTCTTGAAGTCAGCGGTGTGCGTGAGATGTAATTGCCTACAAGATTCATGAATCTTGAACTGGTTAAAACCGCACCCAATCGGCTCTTGGTATGCCAACCCTCTGTACTTAGTCATCCGAGCAAGCATGTAGATGACATACGAACTCATGTAGAATGTTTTTGTTCTCCTTATATTTTGAAACTGCTCATCAATGTTGTCGCTAATCATCTGAGCCCAATTTACTTCCACCTTCCCTTCGAGCACCACGCTGATGTAAAAGAACATCCATGGCTCGAACACATATGACTGCGGGCTGCCGTTAACCCTGCTGAGCAACATAATTATATCACAGTACTCCTGCTTCAGTTCTTCTGAAATTATCTGCTTCGGCAGCCTAGCGGCAGGAGGCTTTGGCTTTCTCATCCAAGTGGTGTTGATTCTCTTCACACACTTCTTGAAAGATGTGGCATACATCTTATCAGCTTTTTCCTTGGATTTGTGTAACATTTTATCTGTGGGAAGAATCTCGAACGCCTCGCCAATTGCATTAGGTTCAAGTTTGGCCAACAAAACGCCATCCGAAGAAACAATCGTCCGATGGTCCGAATTGTAGAAGTTGGCGCACTCCATAATCAGCTCTGGGCATCGAACTGCTGGTTGGAACCCGACTGCTGCATATAATCCGCTCCTCAGAATGTTCTGTGATGCTTCCGTCGGAAGGTTGCCACCCTGTCCATATATCCTTCGCATGAAGGCTTCGAGGTTGAAGGACCCAAGGTTGGTATCAGTCACATTCCCGAACTTTGACACGATCTTAGACTCCGGAATGAAAGATTTCTTCAAGCTCTTGATGATCGCCTGCCTGGAGGCGTTTTCTTTGGCAGCTTCATTATTCCCAGCCTTAGCTCTAGCTTTGCTTGTCCCAGCAACATTAGCTTTTCGTCCTTCGGCCATCTGCAAAACAAGAAGCAAACATTACACTTCAAACTTTTAAAATAAAAATCACGAGAGATGGCTGGCGAATGGAGTTGGCTGCAAGGATAAATATGAGTTAATAGCTTCAGCAGTAAAACTCCGACTTCAAACTTCGATTAAACTCTGAGATGTAAAATTCCGAACTTCAACAATTTTGTAGCCAAAAGAATTTAACTCCAGCAGTCCCAACTTCGAAAAATGCTTCAAGTTTCGGCCACTTTCAACAATTTTAAATCAATCAGCACGTTCCAACAATTTCAAATCAGTACTTCGAAAGTTATACATCAGCAACTTTGAAGATTTTAAATCAGTAAGTTCGAAAGTTTCAAATCAGCAAGCAGGTTTCAATAATTTCAAATCAGCTCTTTGAAAGTTATAAATCAGCAATTTTGAAGATTTTAAATCAACAAGTTTGAACAATTTCTACTTCTGATTTGATTCTAAACATTCAGCAACTTCAGAAAATTTAAATCTCAACAACTCTAAGTTCAAACAATTTTCGACTTCCAGCATAAATGATTTCAGCCTTTCAACTTTCAACTTCAAAACACACTTCAACTTTCAGCAACTTTGAAAATATTAAATCTCAGCAACTTCAAATACTTACCTTCAGCAACTTGGAGAAAATAAAAATTCTCAACCTCGGCAGCCTACTTCAAACTTTGTTTCGAATCTCAGCAACTTCGCTACTTCGAATCTCAAGAAAATTCAAGCTTCTTGAAAAATCGAATTCAACACCTCTCACACTTTCAGCAACTCTCAATCTCGAATTTACTCACAACTCAACAATCACTCTCAACTTTCCAGCATAAATCTCAGCTTCGAATCTTGTGAGATGAAAATGAAAATCCTCGGAGTTTTATAACCAAAAGCTGGTGCTAATTTTAGCAGATGCCATTAATTCTCTTCATCATGACTTACGCATTTGCTAAATTTGAAAGAGAATATTCCAGTCGTCTTGCAGTCGTCATAGCAATTTGCTATTCAGGGAGATTCCTTTCCTCGATTAAATTTAAAATTTCCCTCCTGACTGCCAGTTACTTTCAGTGATTTCGAAAAAATCATTTTACTTCGATTTGAAATAATCTTACTGCTTTTTTAAAATGGCATATTTAAAATATAAAAATTTAATTCAAATGCCTTTTGATTTATTTCACCAGCATTTGTGAAAATTCGATGTCAGCACTTTAAAATGGCTAGGCGTAATTTATTTTCCATCCATAATTAACTCTGAAACAAATTCCCCGCATTTGAAATCGTCCGAATTTTTAAAATTTCATGTGTCGAAATTTAAAGGGGAATTTTTAATTTAACTTAGGAAAATAATTAAATTAATTTTAATTTATTTCTCCAGCTTAGGCAAATTTCAAATTTAATTGCCTAGAGAAATTTATTATCACTTCCAACGCCTTTTATTTTATTCTCACATTTTGATTTTTTTTAAAAATAAACGCCTTGGTCAAAAATTAAATCACCCTTTCCTCTTGAGGCGCATATAATAGTTGAGCATTTTTAAAAGGCGCAAGTCATGGGTTGAGTTTTTAATTTTAGCGCCTTAGAAATTTTTTCTTTATTGACCCTCTTTAATTAAACACATTTTCCATCACTTGGTCGAAATTTCATTTTCATTCTCTCCACTTGCTGGGCGCGTATGAACTATGTTGCCTGAAATTCATATTTTCTAAGTTATTTCCTCTTGCACAAGGCGCAAATGCCACCCTGAGCATTCAATTTGAAGTGACTTAGACGTATCTACCCTTAGCTGGGCGCAAATGATAGGCGAGACTTTCATTTTTCCAAATTCGAAGCTCTTAGAAAACATCTTCAATTTATTCTTCAAGTTAAAAGGGGGCGCATATCATGTCTCCTACTTCCAGTTGGGGGCACATTTCACATGTAGAGCTCTCACTTTGCAATACTTAGAACGTTTCTATTCTCCAATGCTCAGGGGCGCAAATAACATGGGAAGCTTTTAATTTTAATACTTCTTTCCTTCCAGGCGCAAATGAGAGGTTGAGCTCTCACTTTAAATGTGGCGCATGTGCAAGGTTGCCCTTCTAACTTTTCCACGCCTTAGTCAAAGTTTGAACTTCAAGGGCGCAAATGGCATGTGGAGGCTTCAGATTTAATGCTTTAGAAAATTTTTAAACTCCACCTTTTCTTTTGAAGGCACATTTCACAGGGGCTCCTCTTATATCCACGCCTAACACTTCTCCTATCCTGGGCGCATATTGTAGGCCAAAATTTAAGTTTCTTGACACTTAGAAAAATTTTGATCTTTCAAGCTTGGGCGCATATTGAAGTGTGAACCTTTAATTTCAATCTCTAGGTGCAAATGACCACTGGAGCTTTTAATTCGTTTGCCTTAGAATATTCTAGACTGTCTCCAAGCTAAGGCGCAAATCCATGGTGGAGCGTATTTCATGTGTCAAGCATTCCACGCCTTAGAGCCTTCCAGCATTCAATCTAAGCATTCAATAACTGGGCGCAAATTACAGGGTAAACTTTCAGTTTTGTCGACTCCAAGTCGCAAATAGCATGGGGAGCATCAAGTTTCGACACTTAGTAAAATTTCTGAGCTCCCTCCAAGTCTAGGCGCATATCCTGGGTCAAGCTTTTAATTTCGACATTTTACTCTAAGCTCAAGGGCGCATTTTCATGCTTGAGCTTCCAATTTATGCCTTAGGCGCAAATGACCATGTCTTCTTTTAATTTTTACGCCTTAGAACATTTTGAATGTCTTAAGTTGCTAGGTGCATTTGACCCATGTCAACTTCCAACTTTCATGCCTTAGGCAAATTTTCATACTCCAACATCTTTGGGCGCATTTGACACATAGAACTTTCAATTTGTGTGCCTTAGAAAAATTTTCAAGTCATCCTCTTCAAGGCAAGGCGCATTTCCCTAGGCCAGCTTTCAATTTTCCAGACTTAGTCAATTTTCCATTCATTTTCAGCTTCTCAAGGTGAATTTCGATGCCGGACTACAAATTTTATCAAACCTGGTGGATTTTATGCCTCTTGCCAATTTAGGATGATTTCCTCCTGCTAACCCTAATTTGCCCTGACTTTCTATTTTTAGGAAGTTCCTCGAATTTCGTGCTCTGACTTGACTTTTGACTCCAGAAAGCTTGATTTTCGCCCTGTTCTGAATTTCAACTGATTCGTGCTGTTGATGCCTGATGCCTGTCTGCACCTGCTATTTTTAGCAACCTGCTAAAAATAGAAATTGCTCAAAAAGTCTTCAAATTTCATGTACCGAATGCCTGAAGCGTAACAACTGTGGCTGGATGTTGCTTCTACTTGACTGTCCTGTACCGCCCAAGATTTTAGGAAACCCTAATTTCTCTGCCCATGCCTGCTAAAAATAGCAATTGTCTGATTTTCCATTCTCTGCAACTCCGTTTGATCTGAAATTCGCGCCAAGGGGTATTCATTGCTCGTTCGACGTGTTCATACTGAGACTTGATGTTGACCTGCTATTTATAGCTGCTTCTGAAGTGACTTACTATTTATAGTAAGTGCTTGATTCTAAGGCTTCCCTAGCTCCGTTTGAGTTGAAATTCGGACAACGTGCTCCTCGTTGATGAACTTGCCTGTCTGCGCTGCGCCTGAGATTGACTTTCTATTTATAGCCTGTGTCGAAAACACCTTACTAAAAATAGTAAGTGCTCCGATTGCCTTCAAATTTTGCTAGCATACTCCCTAAAGGATACTGATCATGATGGATGCTTCAGTCTTGGGCATTCTGTCGTCGGATTCCTCATTTTTAGCCCTGAAGCTCGAAACCCTAATTTTCTTGCATGTTCTTCAAACGAGCTCCGTTTGACCTTGTTTTTGTTGCATGTTGATCAGTTTGTAGTTCTGAAGTGTCGGGCAGCTGCCAGAGAGTAGTACCTGCTAAAAATAGAAAGTGGCTGAAAAGTGACCGACCGGCTGCTGGATGATTTTGCATGTTATACTGCTCGAAAAATCTTGAAAAACCCAGAAAAATCTTCAACATGCAAGCACTTGCTAAAAATAGCAAGTTTCAAAAAAGTGACCAGTTTCACTTGCATGTTACACCATTGCGCAGCTCTTGGAAAACCCAGAAGGAATATGCCAACATGCGCTGAGAAAATCTGCATGCAAACCCTAATATCGGCCTCTGAAGGCTGAATGCTGAAAGTCGTTATCCTGCTTTGCATGTCATATCACTACGAAGGTCTCGAAAAACCCACAAAGAATCTCCAAACATGCATCAGAAAATGTAACATGTAGACCCTGGAATCTGCTCTGGAAGTTGGACTGCTAAAAATAGCAAGTCATCTGTTTTTGCTCAAATTTTGTCAGAAATGGACTTGAAGTGTTCATAATGTAATGAAGTTGTCAAAATGTGAAAATCTCAAGAAAATCAATCCTGTACTGACACTTACTAAAATAGAAAGTTGGCAGAGTTCAATGAAAATTTAGGGGGTCACTTGCTGGAAGTGTTGTAATAGCAGTGCTAGGCTCGGAAGTCGACCAACCAACTCAATTTGACCCCAAAGTGACCTAAAGATGTGAAACCCTAATATCAGTACTTGGCCAAATTTTTCGTTTAAGCTCGCAGACGGGAGCATCCCCAGACAACAGATAGCAGAAAAGGAGCAGAAAGAGAGAGAGAGACCAAAACCAAAGCCAAAAGACTAGAATGGAGCAAAATTTAGGGGTCCCCATTTTGAATGGGGCGATGTGTGAAAATGTCACAACAATGAGGAAGTATGTCATTGATTTCTTCTTGTGGAACTTCTTGAGAAGTTGGGGCAGCAACATGAAGATAATCCTTCTTAACCAAATCTTCAATATGATCTTGTATGGACTCTTTGGAATCATCTCCATCATCATGACCACTAATCTTTCTTGCATCTTGCTCTAACTTCTCCAAAAGTGGCTTCAATTTCTCCTCACATTGATTAAACAATTCCTTAATCAGCATAGCAGAAATAGGAGAATCCTCTTCTTCATGTTCATATGTGTCCAAGAGGAAAGATTGGACACTAGGTGGAATTTTATCAACCTCATTAATGGTGAGAATAAGAATATTCTTTATAGCTGCAACAACACTTTCTTCTTGTTCGCTCCAAGTGAATGTGAAGAAGTAGTGAAACAAGAGAGAAATCTGATCTTGCATTCCCAAGTCTAATAGCAAGATACTTGTCCTGAGATTTGAAAATGTCTTTAAGATAGCAACCTTTCTAGAAAATAGACTGCTTTCAGTTTCATCAAGATCTTGGAAACTTCCTACAATTTTATGAAGAATCTTCTTCATAGTTTCATCATCATAAGGCATCAATGGTACTAGAATCCTCATAATTTCACTAAGGCATGAAGTAACCAACAAAAAAATTTCCTCATCTGGATGCCCTATCTAGTAAGGATGAATCAAATGCGTCCTTGCAGGGGATAATGCCTTCACCAACATTTTAGCAGGTGATTGTTGTACTTTGCTCAAACAGTGTTCGAATTCTGACAGTATGCTCACTTCTTCACCTCTTGTTTGACATTCTTCATTGAGTCTCATTCCTGCATTAAACAGTGACCTTGCCAAACTTCTTTCTTCTTCAACAACCAAAATCAACTCTAACTTCTCATGGTATCTGAACAAACGACGATACATCTTCAAAAAATTTGAAAACTAAACTGAACTCTGTTTAGACCTCAGGTGTAGAAACTGATTTCTCTGTCACTCAACTGTCAACTGAACCTTGATGGGAACAGGATGGCAGGATGCATGGCTCTGATACCATTGTAATGTGTCGGCCAATTTTTTCAATTTTTTGAATGAACACACCAGCACAATAAGCACCCGTTAAGGTTAGCTTAGACCAAAAACCAACAATTGGAAAGTAACTCTTTGCCAAGAATGCGCACTCAATCTCAAGATGAGAACAATGCTGTCATATGGCAAGAGGGTTGTCAGTAGCAACTTGAAAGTATTACAATGCTGAAAGAAGCTCAACGCCAAGAATGTGCTCTCCAACCCAAAGTGGGAATGGTGCTACCATATGGCGGAGGTACTATGAAAAGAAATCCAATGCTGGAAAGTAAACTCGACACCAAGCATGTGCACTCCCAAACCCAAGATGGGGATCGCACTATCATATGGTGGAGATTCTATTAATGACAATGCAGTGTTGAAAGTAACTCATTCATCAAGCATGTGCACTCCAAGCTCGAGGTGAGCTAGGCACTATCATATGATGATGAGGATCTAATGCATTACAAAGAAGACTAAGTGAGGGCCAGTCTCTTCCACAACTGTGGGAATACAATGTAACTTAGCAAGAAATAGAAATGGCTGAACAGTACTACTGTAACAGCCTTACAATGAGAAGAGTTGCATGCCAAGAACACTGAGTTAGAAGTCTATCAATGCTGCAATATTATATAATGTCTCCTGAATGCACAACAAGACTCCAATACTCAAACTCAACCCTAAAGAAAAAATCTTACAATCTGGTATGACTGAACAATGACTGAAAATGCATAACCAGCAACACTGTAACTCACTAAAATGCTCATAACTCTCTCTTGACTTGTCCAAATGACATGAAATTTGATGCAAATGAACACTATGAAGATGGCGACCAGATTCTAATCAAGAAATGACTCTAAAAACTTGTAATTTTATTTTCTAAACATTTGCCAGGCAAAACAAAATGGTATGGCCTCAAGAGGGGCGATTTTTACTAGATAAAATCAAGGACTCCAAAATAAAATCTGCAAACTTGCAAGAAGGGTCACCCCTAGCTGAGAAATGGATTAGTAAACTACCCAGAACCATATAAAATTTACTTAATGACTTATGAATAAAAACCTCAATCAGCTACAAAGGACCAACAACTCCAAAAACTGATTGAAATGCAAGAAAATCAACTACAATGTGCTTCAATCTGCTCTCAAAGAATAAGAACAACAATATCTCAACTAGTTGCTATCTTTCAAGCAAGAAGTCAAGCCCAAGCTAGGAGGTATGCATCCCTCGAAGCATTCACTCACCATTTCGACAACATATCGATATAATTTGTTCATGGATACCAAATGAAGAACCAAAGCCTTGTTTTATAAGTTTGAGAAGATCTTCTAGAAGTCTCTGGAAGGTATGCCCAACATAAGAAGACAAACCATTTTCAAATTTAAGTTGACTCCTTTTCCCTCCACAAGATGGCGTCCCTTTTTTCAAGAGCAAAATAAATCTTTTAATAAAATAATATCTCTCAAAGTTGGCGTCCAAATCCTCCAGCTATATTTTGGCCTTTAGAAACATTTTAATTAGCCTCCTGATGAGGCATCCACCCTTCAAGTCCCCTTTTTAAAAACAACTTAAAGTTGTAATGTTAGGCCAAGGGGTCATAATATTAAAATATAACCTTAGCAACATAAATAATTCAATATCCATCAGAAATTTCACCACAAGGCCAAAATCAACATTCTCAACTGAACCTGCCTGAAGAGGAAAACCTATTGAGTTGATGCCAACTGGGCCACTGCCAAAAATAAAATTTACTAAAAATAGTAAATTCGGAAAGTTGCTCAGATCAAAGTGCATGTGATACCATTGCGAAGCTCTCTGAAAACCCAGAAATAATCCAAAATCCAAAATCCAAAACTCCAAGTGCAAACCCCAAAAAATGCAGAAACATCCTTCTAAAAGATGGGAAACCCTAATTTCAGCTTATGCTTAGCCTACGAGTTTCCGGAAATAGGCTAAATCCAAATGAAGAGCGTAGGGCTAACTTGGGGACATTACAAAAGTCCCATTCAGAATAACTCAATGCAAAGAACATAATGCATATGAATTAGAAACTATGGAAAAAGAAGCACTGGGAATTCCGGTCAACGAAATTCACCTTAAATTATTTAATTAAGCTTGCTTATCCTACCATTGTAAATATGTTTATAATGCTTTTCCCTTCTTTCCCTTTTGTTTTTTTGGTCGGTCTTTTTATTTATTCTATGGTTTGGGGCGGAAAAGAACAAGTAGCCCATTATTGCAAAGAGCATGAAATAAACTCATAGCTGAAAAGAACAAAAAAATTAAACACCCACATGCAAAATTGATACATACATGCTGAAAAGGAAAAGATGACCCAGTTGCAAAATCCAAAAGTAGACAACAATATGATTATATAAAGATATATTTTCATTATATATATGCTTTGATATTTACATTGTCAAAATGGATCAAAGGCCATGCTTCTAAAAGGCAAAAAAAAAAGCACAGAAGTCTTCAGTCCACAACATGGGCAACAACAATGGACGTATCAACAACAACATCCACAATATCTTCATCCACAGGGGCATCATCATCAGCAGCAGCATCATTAACAGGAGCAATGACTAGAGGTGAAGGGAATACAAGGTTCCTGAAGTTTGTGTACCAGTCTATGTCGTAGAACGACACCACATTATAGATGCGAAAGAGAAAGTGGCAGGCTCGAGTGACCCTCTGGCGGTGCTCATCTTGAGATTGGAGGCAAAAACTGCTTAGAAATGGCAGCCATGGTACAACTGCATCCTCTTTTATGAACCTCTGAAGGTCGCTCCGATCGGTATGCCTCCACTGTATGCAACATTTGCCACTACCTCTCTGAGGCCATTCAAGTACTTCTTGGGAAATATTTCTTTGACAAGACGAAGAATCAGGGGCTTGGGAATTCCAATATCCAGCATGGAGGCAACAAAGTACGAGCACACATCAGTGTTAACTCGATACTTGTCCTCGTATTCGATGCAATCCCATCCCAGAACCCATTTCATGGCTATAATAGCCAATGAGTGCTTATTCTTCGTCATCCTCTTCAAACGGTTAGTAGAAATCTCACCTAAGAAGGCAGTCTGAGACTTATGACACACTAGCCTAATTGGGGTATTCATGCTGGCAATCATTCTGCAACTATCCTGAAACTATCTTTGCAAAGTGCCTGAGTCTAGCCTATGAAAACGCTACGCATCACTAATGCTAAACTACTAAGCCAATTAGCTACTACCAATTTTGCTCTAATCACTAAGTGTGATTTCGCTACTGCTTAGGTGCCTATTTATAGAAAAAGCGAGGAAATGCGTGGTAATCAACTTACCATAAATGTGATGCTAATTGAGTACCAACTTGAAAGTTGTTCTTGAGCTTGCTCGAATTTCCCACTTAGTTGCATTTGCTAAGTACGGCTTGCTGCATGCAAAACTAATAAGGGTTAATTAATTAGCCTAAGATGGTGGCAACAATCGGAAATATTATGCACGACCAAAGACCAAGGTGTCATTCTCCAGATGTTTTGCTTATTTCAAGGTAGAGCTCATATCTTTTCAAACGCTGATCGCATCTTTGGCTTAATCATTCCTTTTGGGATATTAATTGCCAACACATACGAATGCTTAAGTTGCTAGCAAATCGTTGGCTCAAATTCCAAAAAAATCACGCTATACAATACGGTTGCTAATTGCAATTATGAATTCGTCACATCAAAATGGCAAGTGATTCATCTTGCACAAGCCAAAAGGTTAGTGGTACATGCCGAATTAAATGCAAAAAAGGTAACTCTCGTCTACCACCTTGAGAAAAAATAGCTAAGTATTGCATGCGAAATCTTTAAGCACTTAAAAGGTCTTTTCAAATATGTTGCCTAGAGCAAAAGCAATTTCTAGTGCACAGCTAGAGTCGAGGTAAAATTGCAGAGAAATTCAGGCTAAGTAGAAGCTTCCCACAAATAAAAAATGGTAGAAAGTTCAAGCCAAGAAGCTAGGGGAGAGGCAATGCGAAGCTTATCTAAAGCTATGCGAGGAGCACCAACTGTCAATGTCTTTGAAAATATTTCTTATGCAACGCCTGGTATTCCCGACAAACCAAAGTGGGAAAATACACAGGAACTAGAGAAACCAAAAAACTACAGAGACCAAAACTTGATTCAGGAGGACTCGAATAATATTCATGATCCCTTTCTTCCAGAAAACCCTAAAGGATTGAGGGAAGCAGCCTGCAAAAGAATGAAGATATCCAAAAAGATAATGTTGACGACAAATAAAGTATGGTTCAACGGGCTTCCACAATATATGGTCCCATATGTGCACTACTGCCCAGAATTAGTCGATGTGGCCATTAAGCATTTCAACTCAAGCACTGACACTATCGAGGGCAGGACTCTGTCAGTTAACATCACTCTGGGAGCCATCTGGAATATGTTGTGTATTCTTGATCATAAGCAAAGAGGGATAAAAATGGAATCATTCACTCCTAAACAGAGGGAACATATATGGAATACCGAGGATAAGGCTCTAGAGTTTTATAACAAAGAAACCCAAAGGATTGAAGTAGAGCAGGGGAAGCCAACAAGAATTCTGGCACAACATGGTGCTTTCGAAATAGATTTGCAAGATGCCTTTTCAATGATGGCATTCGTTTTTGGTCTAAACACCGACAAAGAGGTGCACGCCTTTCAATTGGGCTCGGGTTTCCAGTTTCGTAGGCAACAATCTTACTTCTGGTATGATTTTGCAAAATACCTCTCAAAGAAAATGATAGAGCAAATTAACAATTACCAAGCTGAATGGAAGTTCAGATTTCCTTCCTATCTTGCCCATATGTTTTTGCATCAGAACCTTGATTTCTTTGATAAGTGGGTGAAGTTGTCTATTTTTGACGAAAAGAACAGAAGAAAACCAGTTTCTGTCTGGACTCCTCTCCTCTCTTCCACTTTCGACTATTATGCATTTTCGGATTATTTCTTGACTCCGATTTTGCAAGATTTGCAAGGAGAGGATAGTATTAATCAACTCACTTTGACGCAGATAGAGTATATGTAGAACTTTATTCCCAGATGTGACTGGTTTTTCGGAGAGGATTTTACATTCATCTGAATGCGAGGCTTCACTGAGGAACCATTCTGCCTGCCGACATGCGTTACAAATCGAGTGCTAGCCCTTGAATTGTTCCGACAGGCATGCATTATTGATGTTACTTTTTGCAGCGGAAAAGCCAAGAGGAAGGGATTCTTCACCTGCCCGCAAAACTTCAAAACAATGGCCATGAAAAAGAAGCAGACACACCCACTATTGTAGGATAAGCTGGCTCATCTAGGATTGGTAATGATCTGCGACAAATGGAATTACAACCCTTTCAATGATCTACCATATGAGCATATCAAAGTAACTCACAACTCTCAG
The DNA here is from genome assembly GCA_007258455.2 of Sequoia sempervirens. NCBI lineage: Eukaryota > Viridiplantae > Streptophyta > Pinopsida > Cupressales > Cupressaceae > Sequoia > Sequoia sempervirens. Next base: position 79,779,320 of record VDFB02109042.1, on the reverse strand, counting down.
CCTTACTGGGAGAAGAGGCGCAGCTCGTTGGAGGATGAGGATGAATTATTGGTTGACCTAATTCATATTCCCACATAGGACAACATACCACCATGGCATAAGTTCTATTTCATTATGGCTGATTATGATGAGAACTGCAAAATGGGAAAAGCCCTGTTCAATAGGTTGAGAAAAGAAGAAGAATGGAGTATAGAAAGGATCAAAGCCTTTTGGGTATATCGCCAAGAGACAAAACAACTTGATGCACCTTATGGAAGCATGCCGAATGATGAACAGTTTGACAAGGTGTGGGATGAGGAGCATCCTGCTTCCGACTCAAGCGCTAGCGGAGGCAATGACTCCAATGAAGAAGAAGAGCAGGCGGAGGAGGAAGTCGATATATTGACGTCCTCCGCTCAACAAAAGAAGTCCACAGGGCAACTTGCCTATGTTGCTTCAAATGTGCGACTAAATATATCAAGAGTCTCGCGGACGCTTACCTGGGCCTCGAAAGCAACAAGAGGGTCCCAACAACAACAACCAAAGATTGTGGAGATCGGAGACTCCCTGCCCCCTAAACGACAACGCACAAAAGCTATTATAGGAGAAGGTTCGCAAGAACCCGCTGCAAGCCAGGAGTTCGAAGTAAGTGAGGAGCCAACAACAAGCGGACCACCGCCATCATCCAGTCAACAAATAATGTTTGCTCCTTTTCTTGCTTCTCAATCTTTAGTATCTGTTGATGTGTTTTTTGTGACCGCACCAAACATCAGAACGAAATAGTTTAGGGCTACTCCATTCTCTCTTGATCAAAGTATTCCGTGTGCTAAGATTGCGAGATAGATCACACGTTCAACTCCAAGGTTCCTTAAGTGTGAATAGACCCAGTTTGGTTGATGTGTATTGCTGTGTTCTTACGAGGGGACTTACACAATTGTTCAGATTTCTTGCAGTTAGCAGCTAATGTATGATTTTGAAGGGGATTCTCGCGTGTATGATTTGGCAGTGGGGTCGTTTTCCTAAAACTAATCAGAAATATACGGAAAGTAAAAGAGTTTAAGGCCTAAGAAACTTATATTCTACTCTAAATGCAGGATATGTGGAGCTTCGTTTCAATAGACTTCAACCATATTTCACCTAGCCTCACGTCGGACAGCCTCAGTAAAATCGGTGCAATCTTCAAGGGGATAGCAAAAGGTTTTCAAATTATGATTTAGCATACATACACCATCACAACGACGCATATAAGTATACAAATCACAACCGAAGTTAGATTCAAGATAACCTCCAGTTGACCACGCAAGGCGGACTTATCATCAACAAGCCGCTAGTGGTATGGAATAAAGTGAAGCTACCTCAATAAAACACCACACATCAAAGTAAACTACTTGCATGAAAATTACGCTACTTGGATTTGAAAGGAAGAAGAGACCTTGCTAGCTATTCATGACAAGACGAATTCCACCATCAATGAAAAGATCAATTATCATAAAAAGTTTTACACAACAATCTCCTCAAAAGTTTTCAAAGGGAAAACTTTCTTTCTCTTCCACACTATGCTAAGCAAAATGACTACTATGCAATCTCTCCAATCTCTAGCTCTAACGCTAATGCTTGATCTAATTTCCTGTTCTAATGAGATACAAATGAGGGGGACTCCTCCTTTTATAGCTAGCCAAGTCCCAAAAGACGGCTAGGGTTACAATTAATAGAATGGCCAGAATCGTGCCACCTCAGCCCTAACCCTAAAAACTGCCAGAATAGGGAGTGGTACATTAAATGAATCAAAGATTCCCACTCACTCCCAAAATAGTAAATGTAATAAATGTCCACATTCAGTCTTCTAGAAGATCCTCGTCCAGCAGCGCATTCCCATTGGCCTTCTCTCTGACTGCAAACTCAACAAATCTGCCAAGCATGCCTCAACCTCATGAACTGAAATAGGCGGAATGCAATCTAGCTGAAACTCTAATATGGCGAATGCTCATGCCTCGTACAAGATTTTCTCCAAGCAGCTAAGGAGTCCTGCGTGTTCTGGATCAAAGTGGAGAAGGTAGCAGTATTCTCGAAATCATCTTGTACAAAGGTCTTAACGTCTGCAAAGAAAGGCACCAGCAAACCCCTCAAATTATCAAAATTAACTTCATCTGGATTCAGCCGCCTAGCAAATATAGCCTCAAAGGTATTCTGAACTCCATCTATAATGTTGGCCATAGCCTTATGTACTCTAGCTGAATCCGCCTGTGCCGCATCGAAGAAACCACGCCCAGTGATCGCCGAAGAATACCACCGAGAGAAATCATATCGGTCATTCTCCTGAATGACGCCTCCATCAATCAGCAACTGCAATGGCACATGCCTTAATACCTCAAGATGCTAGATCACCTTACTCTGATAGATAGAGGCATCGCCCCAAGCATGATCCACTACATCCATCCGTGTTAAAATACTAGAGGCCTGCTGAAAGGCAGAAGCAAGGTCCTCCATAAATTTCTCTGTCTCAGCACGAACTCCCGTGACCCATTTATCTGCTTCCTGTGCCATCCTCCCCAACTCTATCAAGCCGCTGATCGACTCTCTAGGTACATCTGCTGGAGGCTCTATCACTGGTACATCCTGCCCTCGAGAACGAGATAACTGCTGTACATATCCAATTAACGCCTTGTGTTCTCTTTTCAACCTCTTATACTTCCCTTCTTTCTTGAATAACCTATCCTTGAGGGCGAGGAAGGAGTTATCACACTCCTCAACAATCTGCGCACCAGTAGGGCGTCCCAAGTCTAGAGTCGTGACCACATAATTCTCAGGAACTGCTTCATTCCGGTCACACTCAACTCGTGGAACAGCAACGTGGAGAGTACGAGAGCCATCCTCCCCAGTGGAGATCTTCGAAAACTTTCTTGCTTTCTTCTTCTGTGGAGGTGCACTGATCCGGTTTAAAAACTCCTCCATCTCAACTGCTGGATCAAGCTCCTCACTAGGGCTTCTTCTCATTCTGTCCTTGAGCCAATCGGGCACATCATATTGTATATCAAAGGGATGCTGCTCCTGTGCCTCGACCTCTCTAATTTGTTCAACTTCTTCGTCATTTTGGCGAGGCTCATCGTCCTCAAGTGGCTGAGTATCACCAGACACTATATCATCATCATCGTTCATGGCCTCCTCTAACTCTTGCTGAAACTGAGGGTCAGTAATAGTCCCCTCATCATCATGCTGATCAATCCTAACAGGTACGTTGGCACTCTGGCCAACGGACTCCCTCCGTGGAGGCTGAAAATCACCCTGTACTACCTGCACCTGATTCAATGCAATCCTCTGATCAGCAAATAAGGAAACCTCTTGTATACTTGGAGAACGTGTCTCCAATGGTGTTGCCACTGTGACTCGTGGAGGCTCTGGCTGAGTAGGCTCCTGTCTAACTATTTCCTTCTTCCTAGACTCTGGACCTCTTGTGATCTGTTTCTTTCTTCCTGTGGTGGGCGTCCTGTGATCTCCCATCATGTTGTAAGTCAAGGCAATTGACCTACTCTTTAGCCTGTTCACCTGTCTATCAACCCATGCTCTAGTAAATGTCATAACTGGGATGGAGAGAGTATCCAAATCAACAACCGCGGGCTCTGACCAATCGGGAGGTGGAAGTGGAGTATCTCGAACTGCTGCATAATCCGGATGAACAACATCCATATCCTCATTGACCTGGTCCGGAACCGGCACAACTTCACACTCCCTGATCAAAGTAATAGGCAATCGAGAGAACATCCTCTTCCTTACTTCAATCTCATCAACTGCATCAGCCCAATAATCCTATATGGTGGCCTTATGTTTGAACTCCTCTGACAGAACCCAATTGATGTTATGATGTGGGTCATAGTGCTGTCGGCTAGTATGATATGAAAAATGATAAAATTGAAGCTCACTTTCAGCCTCTCTAGTTGCCTGCATCGAAGGACACACCTCATCCGAGTTTCCCATTACAATTGGAAATTCTATCCCTCCTTTCTTTTTCTTCTTTTGGATTTTATCAAAGGCCAGCAACTGTCTAGATATCTCTAGCATCAATATTCTATCCGTTGGGTATTTAGGCAGCCTATATGGGTATGATGAGAAACCTTGCAGCCTAATGTAAGAGAATCTTGGAAATTGTATGAACCAACACCCATACCTTTCAATTAACTCCTGGGCTTCCTTCGAGATTCTGTGTTGCAATCGCTCCTGAAGCAGCCTCGTGATGTACATGGTGAATGAGTCATTGACACGCTTGTAGTGGGTTGTGCTCGAGAGGTGCAACTGTGGACAGGCATCATAGATTTTGAACTGATGAGAGCCGCATCCAACAGGTTCTTTGTAGGATATCCCCCTATACTTCGTCATCCGTGCCAACATATAAATGACATAGGAGCTCATATAAAATGTTTCCGTTCTCCTCAAGCCCAGGAGCTGCTCGTGCAAGTTGTCACTGATCATTGCAGCCCAATTGACGTAATCTTTTCCTTCCAGCACGAGGTTGATGTAATAGAACATCCAAGGCTCAAAAATAAATGATTGTGGGCAACCTCCAACCCTGCTCAGCATCATGATGAGATCACAGTATTCCTGCTTCAAGTCATCCGCTATGATCTGCTTGGGCAACTTCGTTCGAGAAGGCTTGGGAGTGCTCATCCAGTGGGTATTAATTGTATCCATGCATCGCTCAAAAGCAGAAGCATACATCCGCTCAGCCCGTTCCCTGGACTTGTAGATCATATTCACTTATGTAGGGATCCGCTTCGCCAATGGCTGCCGGAGTAAGATTGGCAAGCACTTGGCCATCAGGTGACATGATCGACCGGTGTTCCTTCTTAGCAATTAAGCGCACTCCATTATCAGCTCGAACACTATATAGCTGGCTGGAAACCAGCAGCTGCATATAGTCCACTTCGGACGATGTTGTGCGAAGTGACTGAAGCCCGATGACTTCCAATTCCAAACATCCTGTTCTTGAAGGTTTCTAGGTTGACGAAGCCCAAATTGGTGTCTGTCAACTTGCCCAGCTTTGAAATAAACTTCGACTCTGGCATGAATGTCTTGCTCAGCTTCTTGATCGTAGCCTGTCTTGAGGCGCCATTGTCCTTTCCGGTTGTCCTTGCTTCAGCCATCTACAAACAACAACATTCATCAGCAATTTAATTTAGTTAGAAAAATATTATTTTCACCATTTTAAATTGATTCTTCGCCTGTGATCATTCTGGGTTGCTCTGACTTGAAGAACTTGAATTCATCTGCATTCGACTTCATTCTTGAGAATTTAAAGCGGCGGAAAATTTCATCACCCTGAGGCTCCAGGCGTATTTTCTAAGAAAAAAATATTTGCCTTAGAAAATATTTTAATCACCACACGTTGAGAATTTTCCTTAGAAAATTTTTATTTGTTTGCCAGTGGAGGAGAATTTTTATCAACTTCACTTAGAAAATTTTTATTCACAGAGGCGCCTTGCATATTTTATCTTCACTTGCCACTTGCATTTTACTAGAAAAATATTTACTTGAAATCCCAACGCCTTAGAGGTATTTATTTTTTTATCTTGTCATTCAAAGTTTTAGGCGCATTTTACATCTGAAGGGAGATACTCACCTTGAAAATTCTTCATCACCTAGCAAGTTGCTTTACTTCACACGCCTTAGGAAATTCTCCAACACCTTATAACTTTAGGCGCCTAGCACTTAGAAGAAATTTGAAACCACGCCTTAGTAATTTAATTCCACCCCCACATGCCTTAGGAAATTTTCTAACACCCACCACCTTGGGCGCATTTTGAGCTTGATGGAGGATAATGCCCATCTTTTACCTTGTGTTTACCACGCCATGAAGTGTCTTTCACTTCATTTACCACCTCTATTCACCATTTTACACCTAAACTTGGGCGCATTTCCATGTGTGTGAAGGATGACTCTTCGTATTCCAATTTTTGTCTTCACATGCATGTGTTTGGGCGCATTTTGCCCCTTGAGGAGGACGAAATCCTTTGACTTGTTGACCCTTTTCCATCTTGAGCGCATTTTGATGCATGAGAAGGACGAACTTTTCAAATGCCTTCATGTGACTTTTCAACATCCATTTTTTGTCCTGACATGGCCTTGTTTGGGCGCATTTTGCCTAGGGGGAAGGATGAAAACGTTTGACTTGTTGACTTCTTTGCAAATTGGGCGCATTTCACCCTGTGTGAAGGATGGCGCATTTTTGATGTGGAGGAGGATTTGAGTGTCGACCTTGCTTTGACCACTTACAACTTTGGGCGCATTTTGAGGGCGGTGGCGGATTTCTTTCATGCCTTAGAAAAATTTTCAACCTTCTAAGCTTTCCTTGGGCGCATTTCAGCATGCCAACAGGATGAAAACCTTTGATTTTCTTTGACTTTCTGGTGCCTTGGGCACATTTCACCCCCTGAGCAGGATGAACGCCATACTTAGAATTTTTTCCATGCTTTCTTACTCACCTGGCGCATTTTCTATGTCTTCTGGATGAAGTTCCAGACTTAGACAAATTTTCTCGTTCCTCGCCAGTATTTCATACCCTGCCATTTATAGTAAGTCCTCTGAATTTGTATCTCTGAAGCCCGGAATGGCTTGAAACTTTGCACACGGCATCCTCATAGCCTCGTTGTCCTGTCGGCACTGCCATTTTTGGTCACCCTGCTATTTTTAGCATGTTTCTGAAGGTGGTTTACTATAAATAGTAACCTCATGTTTTTGATAGCTCCCATGCTCCGATCGAGTTGAAATTTGAATGAGGCGCTCCTCACCACGTGACCCGTCGGCTGACACTGATGCATGCAGCTGATTTACTATTTTTAGCCAGTTTCCAATTTGACTTATTATAAATAGTAAGTGCTCTGTTTGACTTGAAATTTCACTAGCAGATAGCCTGAAGAATGCTGATCGCGGTGGTTTACACCGGTTTTCGAAATTTTTGACTTTTTACGCCTATTTTTAGGCTCTGAAGTTGGAAACCCTAATTCGCTCTGCATGTATATCAAATGAACTCTGTTTCTCTTCGTTTCTGTGGCACTGCGATCGGCTTGTAATTTTGAACTGCTGGGAGGCGGCCGCCGGGACACACCTGCTAAAAATAGCAAGTTCCTTACTGAGTGAGTATCTTTGTTTGCATGTCACACCATCGTGAAGCTCTCGAAAAACCCACCAGGAATCACCCGACATGCAAAAGAAACCCTGACATGCAAACCCTAAAAATAGCCTCGGAAGACTGAATTCTGAAAGTGATCGTCTCGTTTTGCATGTTACATCATCGCGAAGGTCTCGAAAAACCGGAAGAATACGCAGACATGCAAAGAAAAACTCTGCATCTTACCCTGGTGGTCGGCTGGTGCTAAAAATAGAAAGTTGTCTGTTTTTGCTCAAATTTTGCACGCAAGGAGCCTGATGCGCTCTGAATGCAGTGTGACTGTTGGAATCTCAAAAATGCTGACGGAATGCCCTGAATTGCACGCTTACTAAAAATAGTAAGTTGTCAGAATCTGATAAAATTTTAGTGGAAGCCTGCTGGAAACACACTGACACCAATGTTAAGCTCAATTTTCAATTTATTGACTTCGTTCGACCCCAAACTGACTAGGAAGATTCAAACCCTAATTTCCAAACTTAGCCAAAATTCACGTTTTAAGCTCGAAGGCGGAGAAATCCCGAAAAGACAGACATCAGAAAAGAGACAGAGCGAGAGAGAGAGAGAGAGAGAGAGAGAAAAACCCAAGCCAAAAGACCAGAATGGAGCAAAAATTAGGGGGTCCCCATCTTGAATGGGGCAATGTGTGAAAAGGTCACAACAATATCCTCTGCCATTCCCGCAACGCCCCTTACTGCAAGTGTTGGCCCTACCTTCTCTACCCCTACCACAATGTTTGCGGGAGGTTTCTCCCCATTCGCCCAGACAGGGCCATCTATCTTAACGCCTCAGCGAACCTTAACACCAACTGTCGTTGCTCAATCTCTCCTCGCCTCTCTTTCTAAAGGCTCAGCCGCCATTGGTACCCCCATTGCTACTACTACCTCGGGTCCGACCCAATATGCCCAGCAAACGGACTCTATAATGACTACCCCCATCACAACAACAACCGATGAGCCCTTTCGCCGGTTTGCAAACCGAACCTTGGCAAGTCCCTTATTTCTCTCCACAAATTGTTACTCTCTAGAAGAGGAAAATGCAGGGGCCTACCACACTTACATTCCCTTTTTCCCTACCTCTCGGTGCACCCTTTGTAGGCGGGCTAGTTCAGTCGCCATCCAAATTCATAGCCTAAGGAGAAGCCACAAAGCAAGCGCGGGCTCTCAGAATGCAAAAGAAAAAGGCTAAGGATGACAAAAGGGATGCGGAGCCGAAAGTATATATGGTGTACAATGAGGCGCAAGTAACGCTGAATTTTGCCACCATGTACCCAAACACTACCAAACTACAAGGGGAGATGCTGTCGAATGATTACAGCAAGTATGCTGTGGGACTTGATCTGAATGCAGCCCGACCGCAAGACAAGGTAGAACTCATGGGAGAAACGCAGCGGGTGGTGACAACAGACTTCCTCAAGTCTAACCATCAGCTAAAGAAAAAGGAGCAGCTGAAGCTTGTAAAGGAAAGGGTTAGTTTCCTGGAGACGATGGAGAAATCGTTGGAAGCAGAAGTTGCGCGCTTATCAGAAAAAGCGTGGGAAGAAGAGTTGGAGCGAAGCAGATTCCAAGAGGAACTCAAGAAATCCCAATTTGTCGATCCCATCGTGATCAACGAGTTGTGGGCGAAGAACCAGGAATATCAGAGCCAATTGGCCCTGACAGAGTAGAATTTGCAACAAAAAGATGAAGAGTTAGTAGCTCAGCGCGCTCAACATGAGCAAAAATTAGAAAAGTAGAAAATGGAATTTAAGGGCCAAAAGGCCCAATTTGAAAAAGAACTCCAAGAGATGAAGTCTTCTCTTGACACAGGGTTGGCAAACCACACCCAGGCCGAGGAGAACTGGTTTAAAGAGCTAAGTAGCCTCGGGGAGCAACCTGCATTTGCAAAAAAGAGAATTGCAGAATTAATAGAGGATGCCAGTTCAAAGAATGCGAAGATTACCCTTCTAAAGAGCACTCCCCAGGCCTCCATTGTGTAGCCGGACCTCATCCCAGTAGCTCAACAACTATACATTTCTTACTGGGAAAAGGTTAAGGCCTTCTGCCTAACACTGCAACCAATGCTCCGATTCATATCAAAGGCGACAAAATTGAGTTAGGAGGTTCACGAAACAATCGAGCAATTCCCACGATTCATCACAAAGAAGGTTCCTGAAGCAAAGAGTTTGCTAAGTAAGCTATACATGGTCTATAATGAAAACCTTGTAAAGGCAGGGATCGAGGATCGAGATATTGCTGCCCAGACGGCAAACAAGTTCATCCATTGCCACTCGACCTTCCTGTGAACTAATGCTTGTGCAGCTACTTTGAACCAAACTATGGATGACATGCGGGAAAATTTCTCCCGGCTAAGCGAGATGGGCCTGCCATCCCCGTTTCTTGAAGATGGGTTGATCGCCACAACCGAGCAAATTGCAAGAAAGATTGAAGAAAAGGAGCAAGACCCAACCGCTTTCTAGAGTTTCAACCAGCCTCCTACCGTAGCAGACATTGAAGGTGTCATTCATCCTCTTGCGCAACTACTTTTCCATTGTGAAGCAGGGGCCGGTTTACCTGAGGTGCTGCCTTATAAAGAAATGCTCAACCTGGGAGGAGCGCAAGAAAATCTGCACAATGTATCGAGGCCATCCGAAGATGACTGGCCGCCCCTACAGGCGGCCCTTTCTAAACTCTAATTTCGTCACCCAATGGATGGCGCTCTGGTCTACGAACTAGAGAAAATTGTGGGTTCCTCGTTCCTCAAGCAAAACACCCCTAATAGTCACCAGAAGCTGTGAATACAAAATTCATCAAGCTCCCTTCGGGTTTTGTTTTTTGCTAGATACCGATCCATGCCTTCAATGAATATCGATGGCCCTTTTTGATAAATGACCATTGGCTTCTGCCACGTGTCCGCTCAAAGCTCTCTGAGGGAATTCTCTCATTTGCTCTTCTACTGGCCTCCGCTATGCTCCCACGTGTCTTCATCGCGGGCTATTTTAATTACTTCCCTTCACTTCCTCATCGGGCCCCGCCCGCATGCTACGTAGCTCCCATTTGCGTAAAGATTTGGCGGGCCCCACAAGCGGCGTCTATAGTAAACATTGTTGCTATGTGTCACCCCAGAGCAAACTTTCAACGAAGGGAGGGGAGAATGAACCACGACCTGCGCCATGCTGCCATTTGTCTCCTTGTGGATGCTTCTTCAACATAGGATGGCGCAAACTACGGGCTGTGAGATGCTGCCACGTGTTCTAACTACTTATATTGGGTGGCAACACTTGTTTACACAAGACCACTGCTATCATTTGCAGGGGATGCACCTAGATAGGAAGTGACCAAATGCTATGGCTCGAACCTTTTCTGTTACAACAGCCGAGGGGAATCATTGTTGCGACATCATTGCTCAGGATTCTAAATCTTTTCAATTACTGCTTGTCAAGCGGTGGGAATGCTGACTATATATACTACTCTTTGCTTCTGAAGAGGAGTTGGAAGATTACATGTTACATGTTCCAAGTTCCATAGGTTCAAGAATTGCAGGATTTTAGAGAGACACCAGGGATTTTTATTGTTTAGATTATTGCAAGAACTCATAGACTGTGCCATTGTTCAGCCTCTCTGTTTTCTTATGCTATTGATAAAATTTATACTGTGTCATTATTGTTTGAATGGTTTATTTGCCGAACTTCTATAATTTGAATGCAAGTTTGCTGGTTTAGATCATGTCTTTTGACTCCTCTTTTCAGTAGATGGGTGTGAAAATTATTTTATGTCATTGTTCATGCTTCAATCTTAATTTCTGTTATTCGAGGACATAGTAAATTGCTGAGCGGACCCTTAGATCATATCCAAAAGATAGGTTTATCGTGTCTTTTATCTAAATTCTTGCGCATCACCTTAGTTAGATCCTTTATTTTTGTATCTGTTTCATTTTCCCATTCCAAAAAACCAATTATAGAAGAAGCCGACTTCTTTAAAAATCCGAAGGTCACTCAATTTAGCACAATAAGTCCCCCATAAATTGAGTTTCCCACAAATGGCTGTTACCTTGCCAATTTTTGGCATCAACACCTACAAACAATCATGTTGAGGCTGGTTCACTTTCCTATATAGATTCATCTCTCCTCTTCTCCAACATGCCATCTTTGACAATAATTCATCTTTTACAATCAATTCTTGTTGCTTTCACTCAAGGATTCCAATGAAAAAATCTTCTTGGTTCTCTTTGCTAGCTTACAACTCTCTTTCTTCCAAGTTATGCACTTCTTTCCAAACCTATTTTCTCTGCCAGCAACTGCTCATGGGATGCTTGGAGATCCTCAAGCTTCTTCTTTAGTGGCTTTATCATGGTTTAACAATGAAACCAACAATTCCCACAAAACCTTACATTTACTATAAAATGCCTCAGATTACCTCAATTAAACTTCATTCTTATATAGATGTTGGAGGGTCCTAGTCATGCATACAAATACTCTAGCATCAAAATTAGAAAAACAAACTTCAAATTGTCTACTTTACATTATCATTTTTCTTATCAGGGAAAATTCGCCCCCTCCAACAGATTGGCAAGTTTTCTAAATACCCATTAAAGGAACCAACAGTTTCAAAACTACTCCATGTAGGAACCGGCAATTTCATAGTACTAGTTCCTCGGGTGGATTTCTAAGCCTGAATTTTAAAAAGTGACTCCTTTTGTTGATGTATCATCTTTTCTCAGGTCATTATGGATCAACATTGTGCAACTAGCTCCACTAGATCTGCTCTAAAATGCATAAAATGGCTGGTTGTTTAAAGGTGCATGCAAGGAAAAATCACTCTCTTAAGGCGCTTAAGTCCTAAATGTCAACTTTTTTCTTAGCCAAATCATATGCACATTTGATGATCAAAATATAATTGCCAAAGCAAGCCAACCAAAGAGGGTTTCAAGAAGCCAACATTTACATTCAATCTAGTTGTAGGATTAGACATGAAATGCTTACATGCCATCATGAATGCATGAAAGCAATAAAAAACAGCAGTGACTGGAGAGACATGACATGATTGTTTGTCTTCTATTTTGTTAATTTTTTAATGTATAAACTACCTTGATTTATGTAGATATATTATTATTTTATCAACGATTATTAATTATATATCATATGATAGAAGGGATGCAATACCAAATTATTCTGAAATGGAAATGAAATTTTAGACTAAAAAAGGAAAAGCTGTTTTTATGGATAATGGCCAAACCAAACGCCAATTTGGCATATAAGATACCCCTAGTATAAGTCCACAAGGTGATTTGTTTCCATTTAACTCGAGGTTTTGAACTCATAACAAAGGTTGGAAGCAAACCCAAGCTTGCCAATCTACCTACATATAAAACAGCAAAAACACCATTTAGCTTATTCTCCCTCTAATACACTCACAAGACAACAAATTGTAATTCTGTAAGATTTTTTTTTTTGATAGCAAGGGGAATCAAAGGTAGCCCAGCAATCCAGAATATACGTGCTCTTTATCAAAGGGCAATCCCCCACAATGACCTCTGGGTGATATGCAGAAGCCCCACATCATGCATATGCAGGATTCAAAAGCAAGACATGAGGGACTCTACTCAAAGAGCCCAACTGTTCAACCCTACTCCTGGAGGCTATAATCCAAAAGATTATTACAAATGTCCACAGAAATAATTACTGCTTATAATATTATTTCGTGAATTGATGCCAAAATAATTCAATATGTGTTTTGCGTTTCCTATGTAAGAGGAAACACAAATGCAACTTTCTCCAACTTGGGATTCCCACGGTAAATTGATAACATTTTTTGGTCCAGGTCAATCACAGCAGTGCACAATGTGCAAAGAATGGGCCCTGCAAATTTCAATTCAACTCATAATCAAGTCAAAATGCGTTCAGTTATTTTTTAATTCTAGCATTTAAAGTATTTTGCTAAATTCGCTAGAGCTTCACACACCCACAAACATATATTTTAGGAACTTCAATTGTATAGGAACAAATATTTAAAGATACAAATGGAATAAAAAAGAAAAACTAAAAAGCAATGTAAATGAGACAAAGGTTAAGAAAACTCGCTAAAGGTTTCAGGTGAAAATGGAATAACATAAAATTCTAAAAAATGCACATATGAAATGCTGAGGTAGAGGTTGCTCACTGATATAATCTTGAAATAGTACAGCACGCTTCTTATGCCACAATGGAACTGAGGAATTGGAACATTTACCACTCAAAATACATTACACATTTCAAACATAAGCTGATAAAATTTGGGTACTAGCAATTAGAAGATTCCTTAAAAAATAGAGGTGCTATCTTTTAGAGAAGTATCTTTTAAATCTGATTGATGAACAAATGATACGAACATCTGTTGATGTCCTAATAATATGCTACCAAAGTTTTATGACAGTATCAACTGAGAATTGGTTTTTTAACAAAATTTGTTTTGCATCACTTTTGGAGACTTTCATGGGAGGAAAAAAGAAAAACAAACTTGATTCACAACTTAATGCTAACCACAAAAATAGGTTGGGAGGAAACAAACTGCAGTATGAATTAAACTTTCCCTGCCATATTCTTATGAGGCGATGACTGCAAATACATATAAACAAATCTAGATTTTAAAATTACACAAGGCATGGCACATAAGATATATCTATATATCTATATTGTTTTCTCAAGTCATTTTTTAGTGTTGACAAACAAATAAACACTATTTTATATTTTTGTAACTAGTTTTATACAGGATTTCCTATTCTAGTTATATATGACTCGCTATCATGTGATCCAAATCTGGGAGAAAAAATCTCAAATAGTAGTCAAATGTCCATTATGCCGAGCTTTTGTAACGGGGAATAACGATGATATTTAGTACCTAGTGTAGGCCACTATAGTTTATCCGTTCCTTTCTGATATCTTCATACATATTAGAAACTATTAACCTTGAGCAGCCAGTAGCTAATCCTACAATTAAGTTGTTTAATGGTAGTTAATTCATGACTAAGACTAATTTAATGGAGCATCATTTATTTAATGGCAACATTGGGCTCATAAATGTGATTAGGTCCTCTTTCAAGTCCACTTAACACAATAATATGATGAATGAAAAATTCATCAGCAATATTTCAGATTGCTCCAAGCAGGACAAATTCGAAGGGGTTGCATGAGGTCAAGATTAAAGATGACGTTTAGAGATAACCTCTTTTTTTCTGAAACACATATAGTTAACTCACTATTTTATTTTGCAAAACATTGTTTCTGTTAAGTATTCATTCTATGCCTATTTGTGAATAAGATGTAAATTTTACCATATCTAGATTTGTCCTTCACTAATCTGTTTAGGACCTCATATTGCCATTAGCATAAACTTGTTGATATGTTATCTAGTTCATACAAGAAAGATGGATATATGTTCGTACATTGTGTTAGGTGGCCAATAGTTGGCCACTGCTTTTTATTTTAATGTATTTTTAGTAATAAAAATATCTTTTCAAATTAGAAAGGGACTTCTATGAGAAACAGTAATTTAATGAATTGAATATGTGAAAAGTGCAGAGTACAGAGCTTGTTCTAGTTCTGGAAAGAGAAGAAATCTGTAAACAGGTTCATAGAAGGATCAATGGTGACTGCATCCTAAATATAAAAAGCTTACTGTTTTTCCGAAGAACTGACATACTAAAGGTTATCAAAGCAACCAAAATACCTTGCATGAAAATAGGATTTTTCTCATCACTTGTGTCTCCAAGAAGAGAGAGTGATTCTAGTAGACTCGAATTTGGGAGCTGAGCTGCTCGTCTCTGTCTGTTTATGGAACTTTCATCATGTGCCTTATTACATGATAAGACCACAAAATGCAGTTAGCCTTCACATGAATTAGCACTTCCAGATTTGTGTAAAATATTCAGAATTAAGCATTGCCACCAAACACTCTACTAAGCCATTTTGGAAAGATGTGCTGAAATGTTAAGCTGTAACATACTATAATATGTCATAAAGCATGACTATTTCATGACATTTGTTCCCGTGTGAATTACAAATATCTTGTCTAAAAACTTGAAACTGACTATAATCTTGAGAAAATAGTCATGTGTTTTACAAAAACTATTAATTGACACAAAATTTGAAACAGTTATACCTGTCCGATTTTAAGGTGCAAATACATGTTTGCATGGAAAAATGGATTTGAGCCTACTTCCAGCACTGAAATCCGATTTTTTGATGCAGTTTCAACATTCAAGATTCTACGCTGTCTAACATCAATCAGATTATAGCTATGTCCGACTGAAATATTTGGCAAGTGAACACGCTGGAAAATGGAGAAATGGAAATCAATCTAAATTAGTGCTCTTTCTGAAATTCTACTGGACTGAATAGGAATCCAGTAAGCAAAGAAAACAAGTGTGACAAGTTAAGTGTATGAATATTTCCATGAAGCAAACAACACTACTAAACCTGGACAACATAAATAACAAATGGGATTACATAGACCAAGTATCAGAGTTGTAGAATATTAATTTTGAATCAAACAAAAGTCATTAAAACTTAATTATGTTTAAAAACGAGAAAATCAGGCATCGGTTTAAGCAATGAAATGATTAAAACTTAATATGATCCTAACCTGACCAAAAACAACAATTTTATACACAAAACTATTTGTGAATGTCATGTCCCCCCTAAATTAGGTCGGCTTCCAGCAGTTTTAACAAGAGTGTTTTTAAACACCATCTTAAAATGTAAATACTAAAATAATAAATATAAAAAATAAAATAAATAATAATAAATGAAATAAAGTTATTTTGGGCACCCACTTTGGATTTGAATTGAGGTGCAAACTTGAAATTAAATAATAAATAAAATAAAGTTATTTCAGGCGCCAGTTTGGCATAAAACCAGATCCAGGTCTTTTTCTGTAGGGCACCTTTGTGAAGATAAATTTTTCAATTGCAAACATTGCTGCACATCAGAGATGAAAACCCCTGTACAGCGCCAGAGGTCAGGACAAAACCCCTGCCTCATTATATCAGTCTTTATAATATTTTTCGATTTTTATTCTCACAAATTTGCTGTAATATCCCCAATGGGATCTGCCCTAAAATTCTGATTTTAATTTTTGCTCAAACCCTAATTCTGATTTTTGATTTTTGATTTTCTGATTTCAAACAAAATATCACAGTGAACATACAAGTGCCCAAACATGACAAATAAACATGCCAAATGATTCTACCAATTGATATTCATATCAAACATCCACCATGAAAAACACAATATAGGGCATCCAAATGCAACATACATATATGATTTTCTGTAGATAATTTCTGCTGTTATAAAATTGAATATTCTTGACTGATTTTACAAAGAACTCAAAGGCTCAAACATGCCAAACATATGACCAGATTTCTGCTCTACAAATCAGATCTGAAACTATGATTATACATACCAAATATATGAAAAATAATCTTCAAATATCAAACCCTAGATGGGTGAAATTCCTTCTTGGCAAGTGTTTAGGCTTTGCTGCTCCAAATATGCTCCAAATAATGCAAAATCACCCTCCAAAGGTGGGCGCTCAGGTCTGCTCCAAGTGGCGCTCCAAATTAGGGAAAAACCCTAATGCAATCTGCTCACAAAATGCCACAATAATTCTGCTCCAAATCTTCAGCAGCATTCCTCACTGCAGGGCGATTACCATTGGAAGGCCAAACCACCATTAAAGAGGAGATTCCAAAATACCACCAGGCACAGCCCTAGATCTGCTACCAGCACACCTGATTCAGAGCGCCAGTCACCTCCAGCAGCACTATACTCCTCTTGGCATCCTTAATTTGAGTTCCACATCTTTAAAGGAATTTGGCACCTACCAGTAGCAGGCACTAGGAGATTATTGGGGTTTCTGGGGAATTGAGTGGTGTAACAAGCTGCTGGGCATAAATTTTTGAAACCCTCATGTAGTTTGCTGTTTCAATAGTCATTCTTGGTTCAGATCTACATCTATCATCATTTACAGAGTTCTGATCAGCATTTCAAGTGAATTGTAAGTTGATTTGATATTGAAAAAATCTGAATAATTCATGTATGATTAGCATTGTACCTACTGAAGGCATGTAAAAATCAGATCTAGGACTTTATGAAGATGTCCTCAGTCTTGTAGATTAGTACGAGAAGTTGCTTAACAATAAAATCAAACTTTGGATCATTTTAATGTTCATATTCCACCCAGATCTGCAAGTTTGATGTGATCTAGGGTTTGTACCAGCAAGCATAATTAATTTTATTTGGTTCAGTCTTACTGTCTAACGTGTCTAAGGGGTGTTTCAGTATTTACAGTTGATTGTGTGTCTATTTACTTTGCTGTCCCAACTGTTTTCATTTTAAAAGTCAGGACATAACAAAAAATTATTGAAAGGGGTCATCACATCGGTATCAAAGTAGAAAGTCCTGCTAGCCTGCTGGGTGATTTTTGTGCATTCAGTTAAGTCAAAGAAACCAGAGAGCCTTAGAGAGAGAGAGGAAGAAATTAGAAGCAACCATGCAAGGCATCAGCAGTGGAATTGAAAGCAGAGGTCAGAAGAAAATGGCTGATTGGGAAGATGATTTGAAGGCATACCTGAAAAGGCAAGAACAAATGACACAAATGCTAGTGCAAACGATGCAAAACGTAACCAACATAGTTACTAACAGCAGATCTACACCAAACAATATTGGAGAAGGGACTAATTCAAATCAGTATGAGGCTGGAAATCACATTGATAACAATAGGACCCCAACTAGATCAGCCCTCAGACCCTTCCAGCCCACCTTTTTTCCTAGAGTGGAATCACCACAAGAAGAAGAAAGCAAAATCAAACTGCAAATGACTTCACTGCCATTGTAGATGAGTTTATGAGACTTGATCCAGATTCCAGAAGGCAGATTCCATTTGAATAGTACAGTAATGCTAAATCAAGAAGTGATTCAAGGGGTGATAGGAGACAACGTCTGCAACAATTTAATAGAGATCTTCAACATCGAGTGAATAAATTGACACTTTGTACTTTTAATGGCTCTGGAAATGTTACTGCACGGGCTTGGGTTCAAAAATGAAATTCATATCTTTCACTCAACCCTATGACAAAAGATGAAGCTATCAAGTTTTCCATTCTACATTTGGAGGGAGTGGCTCATGAGTGGTGGCATCATGGTCTGATAACACAAGGGCTTAACCATATTGTGACATATGCTGATTTCACACAAAAGCTCATAGAAAGGTTTGATAGAAGAGATCCGGGGGTGTATTTCAAGGAGCTGACACATTTGAGACAACATGGTTCAGTGGAGGATTATGTAATAAAATTTCAAAGGCTTTCAATCATGGTTCCAGATGTGATGGATAAGAGATTCATGTTCTTTTTCATTGAGGGATTATCAGAGTCATTTCATGGTTTGGTGAAAGATTTTGAGCCAATGACCTTGGAGGATGCTATCTAAAGGGCCTTGAGCCTAGAGGGCTCCGCAGTGAAGAGTAAGGCTCTTCCCAAGAGCACACTAGCAGGGTAGCAGAGGAAGCCATTTCATAAGAATGTTCCCCAACATAAGACCTTAACTCCAAAGCCTAGCAGGGTGGACGAAACTAAAATGAGCTACGAAGGAAAAAACTATGCTTCACTAGTAGAGAGCCATGGGTACCAAGTCACAAGTGTTTGGGAAAAGGACAAATCCACTATGTAGAGGCAGTTTTTGATGAAGATTCTGAGGTAGGAGGATTTGAGCCTGAGGATGTTGCAAATGAGGTTGAGAATGAGGAGAAGATAGAGGGAGAGCATTCTGGTGGCACACTTGCAGCACTTTCAGGAGCACCTAGATATCACTCTTTTTGTATTAGAGGAGTCCTACAAGGACAAAGGGTGATAGTTTTGATCAATAGTGGAACCACCCACAATTTCATTGATGAAAGATTGGTGGCTAAGATAGGGCTGAGGACAAAAAACTTTGAAGGGTCTAATGTCACAGTGGTGGACAATTATACTATTCCATGCAACTAAAGGATTCAATAGTTGGAGATGACTCTAGGAGGACACAAGATGCGATATGATTTCTATGTGATTAGCATTGGTGAGACAGAGTTGGTATTAGGGGTCCAATGGTTGCACTCACTTGACGAGTACATAAAAATTATTAGACATTGGAGTTGAATGGGAAGGAGGTAGTTCTTCATGGCCTTTCCAATGGGGCTCCTATGATGGTTTCAACCAAGAGGATGGAGAGAGTCTTTCGTAGAGACCAAGTGGCTTGGGCAACATAGTGTTTGATTATAGATACAAGTCCATCCAAGGATGGGAGGTCTTATCATGTTGACATCTAGTCCATCCTAAACAAATGCTGCAAGGTGTTCTACCAAATTCCCCCAAGTTTACCACCAAATAGGGATTTTTAGCATGTGATTGAGTTGGAGGGAGAAAAACCGGCCATCACCACACCTTACTATCATCCTAGAAGGTACAAGGAGGAGATTTGAAGGCAATTAAGGAGTTGTTGAACATGGGGCACATTCAACCAAGCTCTAGCCCATTTGCCTCTTTTGTTGTGTTGGTAAAGAAAGACGATACTATGAGGATGTGTATTGATTATAGAGCCGTCAACAAAAAGACAATCAAGAATTGGTACCCCATACCCAGGATCGATGAGTTGATAGATGAGCTTCATGGAGTAGTGTACTTCTCCAAGATTGACTTACAGTCAAGGTATCATCAGATTAAGGTTAAAAATGAAGATGTGCACAAAACAACTTTCAAATGTCACTATGGACACTATGAGTTCTTGGTTATGCCATTTGGGTTGACTAATGCTCTTGCCACTTTTCAGTCATGCATGAATTAGGTATTTATTCTACAACTGAGGAAATTTGTGCTAGTTTTCTTTGTTGACATCTTGATTCACAACAAAGACATGGGAGGACCATTTGAAATTTTGAAGAACATAGATGAGGTGCTTGGAATACTTGAGAAGCATTCATTCTATGCCAAAGCATCCAAATGTGAGTTTGGTTTGACTGAAATATTAAATTTGGGGCATAAAATTAGTGCCCAAGGGGTTAGCGTGGATGAGGAGAAGATCAAGGCGACTCAAAATTGACCAAGACAAAGAATTTATCACATTTGAGAGGATTTGTGGGTACTTGCAGCTACTTAAGGAGTTTTGTGAAGGGGTTTTCACAACTTGCAACCCCATTGACAAATTTGACGAAGGGGGCTTTCACTTGGAGCACTGCAACGCAACGAGCTTTTGACAAGCTCAAGGAGGTAGTGAATTGATGAATTCATATCTATTTTGGCTATTCCTGATTTTTCACTTCCTTTTGTTCTATAATGTGATGCTTTGGGAGAGGGGATTGGAGCAATTTTGATGCAAAATAGACACCCCATAGCATTTGAGAGTAGGAAACTCAAGGAGGCAAAGAAGAGCTTCTCTATTTATGACAAGGAGATGTTGGCCATCATGCATGCACTAGAAAAATTCAAACAGTACTTGGTTTGTGCGAAGTTTGTTGTTAAAACGGATCATAACAACTTGAAATTCTTCCTCAATCAGAAGAATTTGAATGATAGCAAAAATGGGTGAGTAAGCTACAAGCCTATGATTTTGATATTGAATATGTTAAGGGAAATAATATTGTGATGGTTGATGCTCTCTCTAGGAAGCCTATTTCTGCTCTATGACTAATATATTTGCTGATTGAAAGGTTTCTAACTTTCTATAATAGCTGAATATGCCAAAAACACCTTTGCTATTGACATTTTTGGAAGGGAAGTTATAGGTGACAGGTACAACTACAAAGTGGTGGACAAACTCATTCTCTATAAGGATTGGGTATACCTTGTGCCGGAATCGAAGGTGAAAGAAATTTTTTTGAGGGCATGTCATGACACACCACTTGCTGGCCACCCAAGGTACTTCAAGACATACAAGTAGGTAAGGGAGTGTTTTTCATGGAAGGGGCTCAAAAGTGATGTGTAGAGGCATGTTAGGGAGTGTGTGAGTTGCCAACAAAACAAAACAGAACATGGATTGCCAGCTAGCTTGTTGCAGCCCCTACCCATTCCAAATAAAAAATGGGAGAGTATCTCCATGGACTTCATTACTGGACTTCTGGTGCAGGAGCACCCAAGCTCATTAGGAGTCAGTTCAAGAGCTAGGAGAGTGCAGGGGTCAGGAGGGCCTATCCATCATATCAAAACATCAACTATGACCTTTTAAAGCCTATAATGGCATTTGGAAAGGATAAATGTGCTAAGAGAGTCAACTATCCTAAGGGTCCTGATAAGGACCCTAGGACCAAAATGCTATGTAATTGGAATTATCATGTTATAGGGCTTTAATTAGTAATCTAATGCTTTAGTTAGGTCAAATAAGGTTGGATATTGATGATCCAATAGGTTTTAGTTTGTGGAGTTCAATAAATTTCAAGATTGGAAATTCAAATTTTTGAATTCCAATTTGGGCGGGTAAATGAGTTTTGTGAGTTTTAATCATTTTTATGTAACCTAATCAATGCAAATCGGTTGGATCAGTTGGGGAATGGTTCTATAACCCCAAAAAGATCATTTGTACGGAGGTTGGGCGTTTGGAGCAAGTACTGTACGGACTGTTATCAGAAAACTCAATAAAATTTCTGTTTCTTGCATTTTTTTCTGTGTTTTCTTGATGAATTACTGATTCCTATTGAAGGTATAAGCAGTTGGATGTTCTAGGAGTTTTTATTTGCATGTTTTATCACCATTGAATGCTCTGAAGACAATAATAATCAATTTCTTTGCGTTCTACAACTGACTGTCCTCAAGGTGGTGTGGATTTTCATTGGTTTTGAGAGGCTGAATGGATGATTGATCCATTTCATGGAGTATTTTGACTGAACACCTATGAAATGGATCACATTTAACATGTACCATAATAAACTAACAAAGTAATATGCAGGGAAGAGGAAAACTAATGTGTGCACAGTGATTTGGCAAAGCAAAAAGCATGAAGATGGACCCTAGGGTATAGCAGTGGAAGATCTACCTGAAGGAGGGGTAAGTTTTTGAGTTGGTAATGATTCAATATGTTGTCTTAATGGTGTAGAGTCAATAAACAAGTTCTGGAAGTGTGTGCAAAGCCAAGATCCAAGAAGCCCTAGTTTTGAGACATTTTATGGAGGGTTTTGTGATCAGGGATCTTAGAGGTGTCATAGAAGGTTAGGACCTTGAAAATCCTTGGTTTTGAGACAATTTGAGACACTATTGAAAGTTTCTTAATCAGGGGATAAAGTTAGAGAGGGGTTGCTTTGTAAAAGTAGGCTAATTGAGTAGCCTTGAGCAGGGTAGGTGTATTGAAAGTGTATGTTGGTCCAAAAGAATCACTGTTGGTTTTTGGATATGTTGTGTAGGCCCTAAAAGGGTATCTCAATCCATATTTTATTTGGTAGGTGTTTTGGAAAGCTTGAGTGTAAAGTGGCTTAAACTAGGTTGCCTATGCTACAAGGGAGGACATGCTATATGGTGGAATTTTGATGAGTTCTTTGAAACCCATTTTGAAATTGATCTGATGTTCATTTGTGAGTCATTTTGAGAAGGTCTCCACCTCCCTCTGCATCAACTTCCAAAGGTGCAAAGTAAAAATTGTATCTATGTGGTTATTGATAGGCTCACTAAATATGTCATACATATCTTCAGAGTACAAGGTTTCACAAGTTGCTGATCCGTTCTTTAGAGATATTTTTAGATTTCATGGGCTGCCAAGGAACGTTGTGAGTGACAAGAATAGCATATTTGTCAGTTTGTTTTGGCAAGAGCTCTGTCATTTGACAGGCACAAAATTAACCCCAAGCACTAGCTATTGTTGAAGTTTATGATCAGATGTGAATGCACAGAAAATTAAATCAAAATCAGACAAAGTAACACAGCATGTACCCTGGGAAAACCCTCCTCTTGAGGGAGAAAAACCCAGCAACAAAGATCTCTCTTATATTTGATGTAACAGTAGTAGATTTACAAAATACAATAAGGTCTAACACAAGACCTATAACAGATGTCAAGCAGTAAGAATGACAAATAGCATGCTCTAGATCACACCTGAGAACCAAAATAGAATACAGATCTGATAAGGTTTGCTTAGCACTGTAGTCTTCAATTCTCAACCTTTGTCAACACTTGACAGAACCAAACTGGTAAATACACAATTAAATCTGGAACCTGTTCGCACTTGAATGGGATCACAAAACCAGTGACTGCGCACTCAGATTTCAGGTGGATTCGCAATGATCTTTTGCATAGATCCGCACCTTGACACGAGCTCAAATTGATGGAGATGGAATGTGTCTCCTGTATACATCTAGAACCTATTCGCCTTTTATAGAAATGGTGTCGAGCTTCTTTATTGTGATCGCACTTGACTTATAGACAGATTCGCATATGTTCATAATCTGAGTTCGCACTTATCATTGGTTGTGTTCGCACTTATCATAGGGAAGGATTGAATTTTTTCGTCTATATTTCTTCCTGCTCGAATAACTGAATATATAGATACAAGAGAGTAGATATTAACTTAATCCTTCATGTCGGCTTTGATAAATATTATACAAGCCTCTTCATAGGAGGTCGGCCTTAAAGAATAACCATGCATTAAATCTTCTTATGTCGGCTTAAGAAGAAAACAAGAAGAATGTCGGCCTAGATAAATGAATGCCTCTTCACAAGAGGTCGGCCTCAAATCATAACAACAGGTATAACTTGAATAGCCAACGGCTATCATTCAAGTTTATATCTACGAAGGGGCTGAGCTGGAAGGAGCTACCGAAGCTGCTATCATTAACAGCTATCATCCTCAAACTAATGGGAAAACGGAATTTGTGAACAAATGGATAGAAGGTTATGTTACAGGGAAGCAAACGACATGGGTCAAGTGGCTGCACCTTGGGGAGTATTGCTACGATTCTACACATCACATGTCTATAGGTATGACTCCCTTCAAGGCACTTTATGGTTATGATGCTATTTCATTCATGGACTTGATTCTTTCGAATAGTAGAGTACTAGGGGCTAAAGATTTGATTCAACAAAACTTGAATATTGTGAATGCAATCAAATAAAACCTACAACAATACCAAAACCAGCAAAATTTTTATGCTAATCGCCACCAAACTAAGAGGGTTTTTGAAGTGGGAGACATAGTATTTTTGAGATTACAACCCTATAGACAATCTTCTCTCAAGGGAAGTAGTGCTGAGAAATTGAAACCATGATTTTATGGACCTTATAAGATCATAAGGAGGATTAATGAGGTAGCATATGAGCTAGAACGTTCGGATAACAGCAGAATCCATAATATTTTTCACGTGCCATGCCTTAAGAGGTCCCTTGGACAGCAAGTTACTCTTTCATTAGAGCTGCCACCACTTGATGATGAAGGGAAGTTGATTTTGGAGCTCGAAGCCATCATTGATATGAGGGAAAAGAAGTTGAGGAACAAGGTTATTCCAAAATATTTAGTGAAATGGAAGAATCTTCCACTTGAGGGACACTACATGGGAAGGAGTGGAGATATTTGAGCACCCAAAACTGAAATTGCTTGAACGTTCGGATAACAGCAGAATCCATAATATTTTTCACGTGCCATGCCTTAAGAGGTCCCTTGGACAGCAAGTTACTCTTTCATTAGAGCTGCCACCACTTGATGATGAAGGGAAGTTGATTTTGGAGCTCGAAGCCATCATTGATATGAGGGAAAAGAAGTTGAGGAACAAGGTTATTCCAAAATATTTAGTGAAATGGAAGAATCTTCCACTTGAGGGACACTACATGGGAAGGAGTGGAGATATTTGAGCACCCAATTTGGGGAAGGGAGGACTGCCATGTCCCCCCTAAATTAGGTCATCCTCCAGCAGTTTTAAAAAGGGTGTTTTTAAACACCACCTTAAAATGTAAATATTAAAATAATAAATATAAAAATAAAATAAAACAAATAAATAAATAATAATAAATGAGATAAATTTATTTTGGGCACCCACTTTGAATTTGAATTTAGGCACAAACTTGAAAATAAATAATAGATAAAATAAAGTTATTTTGGGTGCCCACTTTGAATTTGAATTTAGGCGCCAACTTGAAATTACTTTGGGCACCCAATTTGGTATAAAACCAAATCCAGGTGTTTTTTGGAGGGCACCTTTGTGAAGATCAATTTTTCCATTGCAAACATTGCTGCCCATCAGAGACAGAAACCCTTGTAGAGCACCAGAGGTCAGGACAAAACCTTTGCCTCACTATATCAGTCTTCATAAATTTTCCGACTTTTGGTCTCACAAATTTGCATCTACAGTTGCTGATTGCAGTGACATCTAATCACATCAGCAGCATTCCTCGCTGCAGGGCAATTACCACTGGAAGGCCAGACCACCATCAAAGAGGAGATTCCAAAATACCATCAGGCACAGCCCTAGATCTGCTACCAGCACATCTGATTCGGTGTGCAAGTCACCTCCAGCAGCACTATACTCCTCCCAGCGTCCATAATCTGAGTTCCACATCTTTAGAGCAGTTTGGCACCTACCACTAGCAGGTGGTAGGAGATTATTGGGGTTTCTAGGGAGCTGAGCTATGTAACAAGCTGCTGGGTATAAATTGTTGAAACCCTAGTGTGATTTGCTGTTTCAATAGTCATTCTTGGTTCAGGCCTGCATCTATCATCATTTACAGAGGTCTGATCAGCATTTCAAGTGAATTGTAAGTTGGTTTGATATTGAAAAAATCTGAATAATATGATTAGCATTGTACCTACTGAAGGCGTGCAAAAATCAGATCTGAGACTTTATAATCATGTCCTCAGTCTTGTAAATTAGTTCCAGCAGTTGCTTAACAATAAAATCAGACTTTGGATCATTTTAATGTTCATATTCCACTCAGATCTGCAAGTTTGATGTGATCTAGGGTTTGTATCAGCAAGTGTAATTGATTTTATTTGGTTCAGACTCACCGTCTAATGTGTCTAAGGGGTGTTTCAGTATTTACAGATGATCATGTGCCTATTTACTTTTCCATCCCAACTGTTTTCATTTTAAAAGAAGAAATAACAAAAATTATTGAAAGGGGTCATCACAGTGAAAATTTATAAAAAAGACAAAAAGGATATGCAAACTAAGTTCATTTTCTAGACACATACTCTTAATGCATCTTCAATGCTGACTGCTTCAAGTAAATCACGAGACATAAAATTTCTCCCAATGCCCCCCATTTCAACCTCCTCCTTAGTTGGAGGAACAGAATTCAATGTAAAAGCCTGCAAATGAAGGTTTCAGTTTATTAAATCATTGTAATAGCTTGAAAACTAAGGCTCACGATACCTTGTATAAACAGACTTACCACCCCATGACTATTAAACCCAAACGCACAGCTAGGAAGCTCACCAGCATATGTGTATGCTGTGAATGAAGCTCCATTTTGGAGAGTTGCTTTTACCAAATACCTGAATTCTCAAAAAGAAAACTGTCACTGTATTCAGTATGTATAGATATTAGAACCAGTATTCAAGAGTAAAATATAGAAAAGGAACATATAAATTAATATAAAATCAGCAAGAATTCATTGAAGCTATTTGGATGCCTATAAAGGTATCAGTATGTGTGTGGTACATTACACATGATCTATCACAGATATTCTTGCATCCTCATTATGCACAACAATTGCTGTGGAGCTATTAAGGACAAGATTGTCTGAGCATTCTTCAGCATTTGTCAATTCTGAAGCCGGTGTCTTTTCAGGTAGAAAGAGGGTTATCTCCTTTCTGAAGTTTAGTAATAATACCTGCATTTGTAATTTAGAAGATTAATCAGATGCCCCTACATCTATGTAAGTTTTGTATAGATCTCTCTCTGAACATGACTATTCATAGCAACATTTTTCTAATGTATATGTCTGCACTCTCTTTCATAATCATTGATCAACTTCTTATTAACTGGTATATTGAAGTTACTTTACTAAATTGCTTTGACACAATTGGACAAGACTGTTACTACTTACACAATAGGTTCATCAATGAGAGACATGATTCTACAAAAACTAATTTGCATATTACATATGATCTTTTCCACAACAACTATTTTTATGTGCTGTTTCTGACAGCTAAATAATTTTATCATTTATGTCAATTTTGGAGGCAGAACACTCACTGCATCTTGAAGTTGGCAAGTTTAGATAAGACCTTGCATTAGTTACAATACTGCAATAATCTAATGCACATTTTGAGCTTTTTGAGAAACATTCAAATCTGATCGCCTTATTGAAATTTACTAATACATTACATTTAGTCATGATAAAGGGACAATAAGTGTGAATCCTTAAGTGTACCATTTAGCACTAACTTAACACAGTATTATTTCCCCTGGAAAACATAATAAAAATATTTGCAAAAAATTGCTGTAAAGATTGAGATTCTTAACTCCCCATACTGTTCCTACTGTTGACCATAATCCCAAGCACGCTTCTGCATTTTTCAGCTCTCTATGCATAGAGCCTTAGAAAATATATCCAGAGCAATAAGCTAGCTTAATATCTCCAGTTTTTAACTTTCTCTTGAATTAATCACTCAGGTACATCTTCACAATACACACAGTTCTTTGCAAACATGGTGAATTCTCATGAAACTTGTGAGTAAGTCTACAGGCCAAGTAACTTGTAAATGACTTGTGAGACGAGCACTGCAGAAAATCTCACAAATTACTCAGCAAGTCTTGCCTCAGAAATCACTCAATCTCAGTGAATTTTCCTGCAATCGGCCAGTGAAAAAAAAAGGCACTGGAAGTTGATAAAAAAACAGATTTTTTTCAATTTTTCTTCATCAGCAATTGTAATCTCGGTGGATAAACTTGATTTTTGATGGACTGGAAATGCGAATTAAAAGATATATCAGTGATTAGAGTGTAACTGGATAGTTATTTGCTTTGCTTTCTGTTCTTTTTGTCCATCTTTTTCCAGATTTCAAATTCAAAAGAATGAAAACTCTGCTGTTTAACGCTGATTTTTTTTTCAATGTCTAGAATCTACAGTGGGCAATACAAGGCACAGGCAGAGACAACCCTGCATGGAAGCATGTCAAACAGGGTGTGATAAAAGGAATGGTGACCTGCAATTATTACATGTTTGATATAAGAGAAGGTATCAATCAATTGAAATACCACCTTGCCTGACTTGCTCACCGGGATGTTAAGTTGTGTAGCCAAGTGGAGGAAGAGAAAAGAGAATTGAATGACCTACTTTCTAGTTTTGACAAGAAAAAAATTGAAAGGAAGAGGACAAGAGAAGTGGTTGCAACAGTGATGAATTCCAATTACCCTTGAATCATCTGGAAATTCTCTGCTTGTCCAGAGATTTGGCAGTCTTCCACTCAAATTGAGAAGAGTTCAACCAATGTAAACTACCCACCTAATTTCTCCATTCATCACAATGTTATAAGCACACAACCTTCACTTGAAGGTACTTCTTGGAACAGAGAGAAACACCAAGATGTTATTGAGAAATTGTTGCAGACAATTGAAAGATAAACAGCAGAAATTAAAAACAAAATAAATGCAATATGCAAAACACACAGAACACAAGGATTTTTATAGTGGTTCACCAAATGGCTACATCCACTTTCCAGGCAGGGGAATATCTTTTATTAAACTCTGTATTTTTTATAGTTCTCCATATGCTACAGCATACTGGCTTCAATCAGTAAATTTCTTACATATTCGGATGATTAATAACTGCCTTCAAAAAGGAATAAGAAAAGGACAAGAAGTCCGTTGGACTTCATATCCCAACAATCTCCCACTTGAAGTCCAACGGCTGCTGCAACATACCAGACCTTCCCCTATTTCGATCTTATTGCTACTTCTTCACAATGCCGAGAGAAGCTCTACAGTACTCGAACTTCTCCCGAGGTACAACCTTTGTCAAAGCATTTGCCGGATTGACTTTCGTGTCAATTTTCTCCACCTGTAGCTTACCCTCATCAAGAACATAACGAATAAAATGATATCTCAATTCTATGTGCTTGGTCCTATTATGAAAGGCATAATTCTTGGCCAAGTGAATAGCACTATTGCTATCACAAAACAAAGTGAAAACTAATTGCTTACACCATAATTTTCCCAAAAACCGTTGTAACCATATCATTTCCTTTGCTCCTTCAGTGAGAGCAATGTATTCCGCCTCAGTAGATGAGAGTGCAACCACCTGTTGCAAACGTAAAACCCAACTGATCGCTGCCCCGACAAAGGTAAACACATAACCTGTCGTAAACCTCCCTTTATCCAAATCTCTAGCCATATCCAAATCAACATAACCTCGCAGCTAAGTGTCATTACCTCCAAAACATAAAAACATGACTGGATGTACCTTTCAAGTACCTCAAAATCCACTGTACTGCCTGCCAGTGAGTTTTACCTAGATTACTCATAAATCTACTCACAACTCCCACTGCATGAGCAATATCCGGACGAGTACAAACCATGGCATAGATGAGACTCCCAACTGCTGATGAATACTAAACACCCTTCATCTGTTCTTCCTCTTCTTGAGTTTTAGGACACATAGCTGAAGATAATCGAAAGTGATCAGCCAATGGAGTACAAACTAGCTTGGCATTTGTCATATTGAACCTATCCAAAACTTTGGAAATATATTTTGCTAGAGATATTATGATTTCTCTCTTTTTTCTATCCTTGATTATATTCATCCCAAGAATCCTCTTCGCTGCTCCTAAATCTTTCATGGTAAAACGTTGAGCCAAATGATGCTTCAATTCACGAACTATCTTCACACTAGTGCCAACAACCAACATATCATCAACATAAAGTAAAAGAACAAAAAGCTCACCATTAGCAAGTTTCTTATAATAAACGCATGGGTCTGATTCACAACGAGTAAAATGTTGCTGAGTCATGAAGCTATCAAATTTAAGATACCACTACCTTGGGGCTTGCTTGAGCCCATACAAACTCCGCTTCAATCTGCAATTATAAATGCTCCTGACCCTGCTGTGAAAAACCTTCAAGTTGCTCCATTTATAACTCCTCAATATCCCCATGAAGAAACGTTGTTTTGACGTCAAGTTGCTCAAGCTCAAGGTCCCAAACAGCTGCCATGCCCAACACAGCACAAATTGTTGTCATCTTCACAACTGGCGAAAAAAATTCATTGAAATCAATCCCCTTTTCTTGATCAAAACCTTTAACTACCAATCTGGCCCTGTAATGTTGATGACCTCCTCCTTTTAGTCAATACACCCATTTATTTTTCAGAGGTTTTCGATTTGGTGGAAGTGTAACCAAATCCCAAGTTTCATTTGCCATCAATGACTCCATTTCTTCATGCATCGCCTCCATCCATTTCACTGAGTTTTCATCTTTGCAAGCCTGTTTAAATGTCGTAGGCTTTGGCTGATCGGAAAGCAATAGCTCATAGTCTTCATATTTTGTCGGACGCCTCCTCCTGGGTAGATCTTCTTAACTGAAGA
Source organism: Sequoia sempervirens (assembly GCA_007258455.2). NCBI lineage: Eukaryota > Viridiplantae > Streptophyta > Pinopsida > Cupressales > Cupressaceae > Sequoia > Sequoia sempervirens. The sequence continues at coordinate 79,748,703 of VDFB02109042.1, read as the reverse complement.
CCCCGTTCTTGCTAAAAATTTGTTTCTTCCAACTTCATTCTTTGTAACTGATTTTGAATATTTTCTATGTCAAATTGAAAATTACCCTGTTACACTCCCGTGTGGTAGCACACTGCCCTATTCCTTGTTACTTAGCATACCTTGTCTCTAGATATGAGAATTTGACTGTGTAGTAGATGATTGCGCAACGTTGTGAGCATGAGTTGAAACAGAGAAAGGCAGCGATGTTGATTCTAAATGACCTGGCAAGGACAACATTGGAATATTTCCAGGCTGCGCAAGAGCTAGAGGAGGTGGCACATTAAAAAGTAAAGGCTGCATGTCAACATGGAGGTTGGGCGCATTAAGAATTGGAGGAATCAATGAAATTTGTAGAGGCAGCGAGGCAGTAACTTTGTGGATGCCAAAGGTAGAGGGCTGCAAATTATATGTAACTTGCTGCGGAGAATGATAAGGCAGCGATGATCCAATCAAAGGCTACTCGTGAACAAAGGGTGGGTGTGTAGAACCAATTGTATGAGGGGCACCAGAACTCAAAGGCTGCATAGCATTTAAATCAAACAAAGACTCTGTATTGACTTGTGAGGACGTTTGAGCAGATTGTGGGGTTCCTAGAGGAGGCTGCAATTGAACTAAAGGAGGTGGCTATGAAATAACAGGTGAAGACTGTGTAATAATATTTGAAGGCTGAGTACTACCAGTGAAAGGATGTATAACATTTCCCAAAGGCTGTGAAGAAACATTAGGTGGCTGTGAAAATGAAACAGAGGTTTGCCTAGCAGTTCCATTATCAAACAAATCAACTTGTATATAATCATTGGAAAAGGTGTTTTGTTACTGCAAACCTGGGAAAGTTTTCTCGTTAAATACGACATCCCAACTATGAATAATCTTTTTGGCAACGGGGTCCCAAAGCTTGAAACCAAATTGATCCTCACCATAGCCAAGAAATATACATCTCTTTGATTTGAGATCGAGTTTTGTTCGCTGCTCCTTAGGAATGTGCACAAAATATTCATAGCCAAACACACGCAAATGATGATAAGAAATTATTTTCCTGAGCCATCTCTCCTCCGAGATATCAAAATCCAATCGAGATGAAGGAGCTCGATTGATCAAATAAACTGCAGTATTACAAGCCTCTGCCCAAAAATCTTTCCCCAATCCGACATTTGAGAGCATACAATGAGCTCTCTCAAGAATCGTTCGATTCAATCGCTCAGCTGCACCATTTTCCTGAGGGGTGAAAGGAACTACCTTAATTCTGCAAATGCCATTATCTGCACAAAAAGTGTCAAAACTCCGAAGAGAAAAACTCTCCCCCATTATCTGTTAGTAGGCATTTAATTTTGTGCCCAATCTAATTTTCAACCATAGCCTTAAAAGTCTTAAATTTCGAAAACACCTCTAATTTTCTATTCAACATATAAATCCAAACTTTGCAAGTGCAATCATCAAGAAAAGTAACAAAATAATTAGCACCTCCAAAAGAGGTTACCTCTATCGGACTGAAAACATCAAGGTGCACGAGCTCCAAATGTGTAGACTTCCTCTCTTGACCAATCTTCAAGAAGCTGGTCTGACTCTGCTTGCCATAAAGGCAATGCTCACATAACTCCAAATCAACTGATTTTAGGCTTGGAAGTTTATCCTTTGAAGCACGAATTCAAGTCCCCTTTTGCTCGTATGTCTGAGCCTCTTATGCCAAAGCTCCGAACTGCTGTCCACAACTGCCATTGCAGATCCCACTTCACCATTGCACTCTAAAACATAAAGATTACCCAATTTTTTTCCCTTGGCAATCACCAAGACGCCTTTGGTTACTTTCCAAGTATCTAAAGAAAAATTCACATTGCACCCTTGAGCAATAAGCTGGCTCACCGATATCAAATTTCTTTTTAATGTGGGAACATGTCTTACATCTTTCAAAGTCCATTTATTTCCATTTTTCAAATGCAACATCACATCACCCTTTCCTACTATCTCACATTCTTTGTTATCACCAAGAAAAACTCTACCAAACGTACCTTCTTGGTAATTTGTGAAAGCCTCCCGGCATGGAAAGAAGCACCGGAATCGAGCACCCACAAATTGGTAGTCGTGTCACTTGCTGATAAAACCAAAACATCATCATCTACAACATTTACTTCATTCTTGTTACCTTGTCTTGTGCCTTTTTATAATTCCAACAATTCTTTTTAGTGTGACCCGGTTTGCCACAAAACCAACAAGCACCATTTTTGCCCCTGGACTTCGATCTTGGAGCAGATTTGGACATCCTTCGGTTATTATTTCTACCTCTTTCTTGACTCCTTCCCCTATTGTCAATGCTTACAACAGTTAAGGCGTCACCAGATGAGGGCTCTTGATTCTTTCTCCTCATGTCTTCACTAAGAAGTGTGGCTGCAACATCATTAAATTTTAATTTACTTTTGGCAGCCACCGAAGTGCTAACTTCCATCACCACTCCTTCCCAGCTATCCGGTAAAGAACATAATAACAAGATTACCTTAATTTCATCATCTAAATTGATGCCTACTGAAATCAATTGAGTGACTAAGGTATTGAATTCATTGGGGTGGTTCGACATAATTCCACCACCTCTCATCTTCAAATTATATAACTTCTTCATAATAGAAACCCTGTTTGATGTCGATGCCATCTCATACATTGAAGAAAGTTTATCCCATAGCTCTTGTGTTGTCTTCTTATCTGAAACATTGAATAGCATGTTGCTGGACAACAAAAGAAAAATAGTTTCCCTTGCTTTCTTATCCAATTTCTCCCACTCTTCGTTTGATAGAGAACCTTTCCCTTTGGATTTCCCTAACAATGCGTTTGAGAGATCCTGCTTAATCAGCAGCGATTCCATTTGTACCTTCCACAATCCAAAGTTCTGCCCCGCGAACTTCTCAATCTTCCATTTATCTGCGTTGTCCATAACTCTGGAAATTCTTCACCGATTTCCAAAGAACTGCTACAGCACTGAGCTTCTCCACCAAGCTCTGATACCAATTGTTGAGAAATTGTTGCAGACAATTGAAAGATAAACAACAAAAATTAAAAACAAAATAAATGCAATATGCAAACACACATAATGGAAGGATTTTTATAGTGGTTCACCAAATGGCTACATCCACTTTCCAGGCAGGGGAATATCTTTTATTAAACTTTGTATTTTTTACAGTTCTCCATATGCTATAACATACTGGCTTCAATCAGTAAATTTCTTACATATTCGGATGAATAATAACTGCCTTCAAGAAGGAAAAAGAAAAGGCAGCCGGGAGAGTAACGGACAAGAAGTCTGTTGGACTTCATATCCCAACAGATGTAAGGATGGCAGTTGCAAATTTTTGGCACTACAATAATATAACATTTAATGTGGTGAACAACCCATATTGGGATGCATTGGTATATGCATTAACCATTATTAGTATCACCCTTTCATCTTCTACCATGTCACAAACAAAATGATACTAGACATCCATGTATTTTATTCATCATCACATTAAAGATTGAATTCTTTGCCAAAGATACACTCTAACTATCACAAAAAGCTCTAATAGCTCCCTAACTCAACCCCATATCTAAACACAATCTCTTAAGTCAAATGGCCTCTTTACGAGAATGAGTAGTTTCAAGTAAGTGCAAGAAGTTGGGCAGCCAAAAAGTGTTAGTTTTTTTCTTGAAAATCAAAGTTAACATTTACACATAGACTCTTAACATGGTGCAAAAATATGAAATGTAGGATTTTGTGTCTAGTTTTCAAATATGTAATTTATTCTAATACTAAGATGATAAAAGTTAGTTTTATATACAATGTACAAAATTTATATGATGTACAAAAATGACTTTTTTAAAGTAATGTTTTGACAAAACATGCATGTGTACATCCAACACAATTTGACCTAAATAAAAGTATTTTTCTAATTCATTTTGGAGAAAAATGTGTATTATGGTGAAATTTGGTCAAAATAGATTTTTATAAAAAAAAATTAAATTTTTTTTAATTAATTTTTATTGGCCCTAATTGCTATTTTTGAAAACCTCTCATGTGGGACCAACATAATTTGACCTAAACTAATCATAAAAAAAAATAAAAATCATTATCACAAACAAAATGATACTAGACATAAGACATCCATGTGCTTCATTCATCCTCACATGAAAGGTTGAATTCTTTGCCAAACGCACACTTTGACTATCACAAAAATTTCTAATAGCTCCCTAAGTCAACCCCATATCTAAACACAATCTCTTAAGCCAAATGGTCTCTTTACAAGCATGAGTAATTTTGGGTAAATGGAAGAAGTTGGGCTCCCTTTTTGGCCAAAAGATGTTATATTTTTTCCTAGAAAACAAAGTTTGTCATAGTTGAAATAAAAATTTGAAACATTTACACAAAATCTTAACATGGTGCAAAAATATGAAATGTAGGATTTTGTGTCTAGTTTTCAAATATGTAATTTATTCTAATCATAGTTGGAAAACTCACCAATTGCAAGTACTTAGCAAGCCCGGAAAAATCGGTTCAGAAAAAAACTCGGCAACTTAAAAAATTGCTTAAACTTCACTAAAAATGCATTTTTTTTGCAAAATTCAAAGATAAGATGCATCCAATGAGTCAATAAATGAGTACATAAAAGAAACAAGTTGAGTCTAGTTGTATTTGATTGATTTGAAAACAAATTGGGTACAAAATGGCATCCTCATGTGGAATGCGCTGACACTGATAGTCTGAAACAAAATGAAAATAGCAAATTGTTTTTGTAAAACTAAAAGTAAATACTATATTAATATATTTTACAAATTTACATCTTCCTCTTCCCATGTCTAGTGAAAACTAGGGGAGAGGTAGAACTAGACAATATTATAGATGAAGACTTGTAGGAAAACTTGGAAACTTGGACTTGGAGAGTACCTAGAAAATCAAATGAATTCAATGGGAGTTTGAGGGCAATGCCCCCAACAGGGTCAAGGGGCAATGCCCCTTGTGGGGGTCTGGGGGCAATGCCCCTAGCGAGGTCGAGGGGTAGAGCTCCTCGTGGGGGTCTGGGGGAAACTCTCCCATCGAGGTCGAGGGGTAGCACCCCTCATGGGGGTTTAGGGGCAATGCCCCCAACAAGGTCAAGGAGCAGCGCTCCTCATAGGGGTCTGGGGGCAACGCCCCTAGCGGGGTCGAGGGGCAGCGCCCCTCACAGGGTCCCAAGGCAGTGCCCTGGGCGCGCTCCCTGTCACGATACAGGGTGGGGTCGAGGGGTGGAGCCCCCACCACCAAGCCCAAATTAAGACCTCCAAAACCACACAAACCTTCATGGTAGAGTGTTTTTGCTGAGAAAGAGCAACTGGTGGAGGAAAAAAATGAATCGAAATTGCCTTTATTCTGGCCGCGGGGATCTTTTTGCTGAGCAGCCGAGTTTTTTTGAAAAACTTGCCAAAAAACTCAACAAGTTTTCCAACTAGAATAGCACATTCATCTTAAAATTTCATGTAAGAGTAGAATCTTCGGAAATTACAAATCAATGTCCTGGTTTAACCTTGTTCAATGTCATGTCCCCTTCTTGAGCATAATTTCGCTGATGACCATTAGCCTATTTTTCATATTTTTTCCCATGGGCTATTGGAGTGGTAGAAAAAAGGAAAATTAATTAAATAATTAAATTAAGTAGTTAAAAAGTAAAAATTAAAAATATATATATATTTAATTACTTAAAAAGTTGTTTTTAAGTGATTAAATTAATAAATACCTATCGTAGACCCATGGTGCAAAAAAGTGATTAAAAAAACACTTATTTATATTTTTATAACTTTGATTATATTTGTCAAAAAAAAAATTATTTTGTTTCTTTAAAATAAAGTTATAAAAGGAACAATGTCTTCGAAAAGAGTTTTCTTGCTTTTTGAAACAATTTCATTTATTAAGAATGAACATGCATTCTTCTTCTTTCATTCTTGATAACAAAAAACCTTTGGATTTGTAAAGCTTTGAGGACAAAAAAACCCTCCTAGTTCTTAGTGTAGTTCTATTTAGGAATTGAGTATGTGTTTCAACAATTTTTTATTTTAGCGCTTTAGTTTTGAGTGTGAGGTTTTCAATGTTTATTTCCACTTTTCTGTGATATCTCAATTATGGTTTCAGTTTTGGGTTTATGGTGATTAATCGTGTATATCTTTTCTATTATTTATGTGAGTTAATATTCCAAATACCAGGCTGCACCTGCTGCTATATTTTTCTCATTGCAGATTAATATATATTAATGATGCTCATAATATCATTGTTGGTTCCTACCTCTTCCTCATATAAATCTATACATACTAAATTTGAACAACATTATGGAACTGTACCAAGTGGAGCAATGGCTAAAATGGTGCAATCCATTTCTTATATGTTGGCGTTACAATTCGCACCTCAGGAGTGCATATTGGCAACAAACGGCTATGCACAGTTGAATTGCTCTTCAAATTAGGAGGGGAAGCTCCCTCTTTTGCTAATATGCGTGAAAAAGTAAATTATTCTAAATCCTATCTTTTTGACTCGGCTGGAAGAGGCACAAGGTTAAGAAAACCAATACATTGCAGCTAAGGTTTTTCTTTGGTTTCCGCAGATCTTAACTACAACTAAGCTAATGCTAAAACTATCCTATTTCCTCTAGATAAACAGAGCAAGAGGAATTAAGAGCAGGGAATTGGTATACGATAAAATTTATCATAGGAATCCCAAGGAGGTAAAATACTCTATACGAGGTGTAGGCTGAAATAAAGGTTATTGAAAGCGACAACGGTAAACTAGTTCTTAGGATTCCTAAGGGGTAAAATACTCTATCCGAGGTATAGGCTGAAAGTAGGTTACTGGAAACAAACATTAAACGGCAAGCTCATTCTCAGGATTCCCAAGGAGGTAAAATACTCTATCTGAGATGTAGGCTGCAAACAAGATTACTAGAAACGACATCAAACGATAATCCTCATCTCTAAATTCCCAAGGAGGTAAAATACTCTATCCGAGGTGTAGATATGAAACAAAGCTTATTAACCACAACAAGAATAAAACTGGGACAGTAAATTGCATATCGAGACACACACACAATGAACAATCAAACCAGCATTATATTTAACTAAGTGAACAGATACAAAATAGCAATATTGCATGGCAAGGTGGCTCAACAATTTGTTATTGCAGCAAAAGTTAATTACAAATGAGCAAGGGTGCTCTTATTTATAGAACTTCAAGGAGTAGAGAACCCTAAAATCTCCTTGAGTTTACAAACTATCTTGCAAGCATGCAAGAGTTTATTCTCTAAGTCTAATTGTAAGAAACTAATCAGTTAACTGGAAAACTACCATCAGTTAACTGGACTAAACTAAACTAAAATGGACGTTTGCAACATGCAAGTCCTTATTGAAATGAAAGTCAATTGATAACTAACATTAGTTAACTGGATCCTAACTGAAAGTCTGACCTCCTCCAATAGATAACCCTGAAGATGAGATAAGCGTGCATGAAATCAGCAATCAGAACTCAAGAATGATGTTGAGTTGACTATTGCTTATGACTCTATTCTCAGAAATAACTGGGAGATCCATCTGTCTGTCTACTCTAAGTCGTCTAGAGCAATCATCTCCTCCATGAACTCATTAACTATCTCCTCTTTTGGCACTTTGATACTATCCAAGATGATAGATTGCTTGCACAACGCCGTCTCTCCATCCTTGATCATTCTTTGGCACTCTTTGATTTCTTCGGCTAACTTGTCGAAGCTTGTTGACATCACTGAGAAGTGATTCAACTTGGATGCCACAGGCTCACCATGAAGACTGTCATGAACCAAATTCTGGAACTCAGTTTGCACAGCCTCGAGATCAATGTAATTACCATTCTCATGAAGATAATGGCATGGGATCTAAGTGACGAATCCGCTCACAAGTTTGAGTGCTCTGGCAACATCTTCTTTGATTCCATCCAGCTTTGTAGAGATTCTTTCATATGTTTCCACTTTGAAGAGGTGTTGTTCTCTCCAAGCAAAAAGCTTTCTTTTATCCTCATCTACTACAATGGCGTCGTATGCAACTGCCAACTGAGAAATAAGAATCAAGTCTCACAAGTTTGAGTGCTCCGACAACATCTTCTTTGATTCCATCCAGCTTTGTAGAGATTCTTTCATATGTTTCCACTTTGAAGAGGTGTTGTTCTCTCCAAGCAAAAAGCTTTCTTTTATCCTCATCTACTACAATGGCGTCGTATGCAACTGCCAACTGAGAAATAAGAATCAAGTCCTTCAGTTTGCCCTCAGCCATAGTCAATTCAAGCCACTGGATTCCCTGACGAAGATCATGTGCCTCGTACCTCAGTTGATACAATGAAGTGAGAAGGTATCTGCTTGCAACAATGAAATCTCGATCCAATTGTCCAAGAGCTTTCCACGATTGACTAACCGATCCAGTTTTTGTTGATCTGTAGGCGTCTCTCGAAGCTATGGAAGAATAGCCCTCTTGTTGGAGGTTCCATGAAGAAGATCCGAGATGTACTATCGCAGCTGCTTATTCTCAACCTTGAGGGCTGCCTTGTCTTCTTCGTCCTTCATGACTCGCTCTTCAAGATTACTCGCAGCAACCTTAAAGAGGCTCACATCCATGTGCCGAGTGCTCTTGCCAAGATTAGCTTTGACAAAGGTGAAATCACCACCTTCAACTTCATCCAAACTCTTGCCCTCTGATGGTGTAGCAACTTCAACAATGATCTCTGCTTCAAAAGTCTTCTCTATATACACCTGCTTCTTGATCTTCTTGTTTGACTTATCCTGATAGGGACTACCAAACTCAGATAAATCAAGCTGATATGAAGGCTTTCGCCTCCTTCCCAAAGTCTTCTCGAGCCAACATGAGCGATCAATGTTATCCTCTCGAGGAGAAACTATTGCTGCTGTGTCAACCTTTGGTGGATCAACTGGTACTGAAGTTTCACGAACCGGTGATTTTGGCTGAGTCAATATCAATGGGAGGTGACTGTGGTGAAGATGGCGAACTAGGAGATGAAGAACCGGCTTCAACTTGCATCTCTGGCTCTACTGGAACTTCCAACGCCTTCTCAATCTGCCTTTGCTTACTCGTGCTCCTTCCCTTAGTGTTCCCACTAACTCTGACACCTTCAGGAGGTTTCATGATAACCTTAACTCAAGGTCTCGACCTTGATGTAGAAGGTGGTGAAGAAAACCCCACTGGCAGCTCTGCAACCGAAATTGTATTTCACCTTCTCTTGTTGTCCAAGAAGTGCATGCTAGTCTTGATAACCCCTCTTGACAGCTCCTTCACTGAAGTACTCTCTCTGACATACCAATTCGGTTGGCGAAGTGGCTGGGGAGCAACTTGATCCTTGACGAATGTGCTAGGTAACACCTTTCTGTCATCATCTGACAAACCCTCAACGTCCTCTGATAGGAAATCAACAAGCTGAGGAAGAGTAATTCTGCAGTAATGACATCGGCGCACTTCAAATTCATCTTCGCAGTTGACCCAAAAGTCCTCAAGTGCTGGCCTGTGTGAATTACTTCGCTCCAACTGAACTGCATAATGACCCAGAGGATCATGGGAGCACTTCTCGCTGAGGTACCTGAGATGGAGTTTTAACAACTCATTGGTCATTAACTTGCAATCAACTGTTGTCCTGCACTTGTATATGCCTAGTCCAAATGGAAAGGTGAATGCTTGCTTGTGCCGATTGCGAAGAAAAGAGTGAACCTCGTGAGCCTGTCTCAGAACAATAGGACCTTATCTGAAGGGTATCTCGGTAGCATCAGAGGTTCTCCGGTGTAACCATACACTCAAATATATGTGAAAGTGGAAAACTGGATAAACCAATCCACCCAACTCTCCATTGCTGATTTTGCCTCTGGTGAAATTCTGATGTGCATCTCATTATCAAGGTCTCTGACCGTCTTCATTAGGAAGTGATCATTCACCTGTTTGAAATCCTGTTCAGCCTTTGAGAACTCCAATTGTGGGAAGAATTTGTGAACATGCTGAATGCCAAGGGTTCCAATGGTCTTCAAAGTTCTAAATTGCCTTGGAATGCAATTAAGTAGACCAGATAAGAAACCATGTGAAACTCGTGGATTTTAAGGAATCCTATGATTTGTTGGTGAAGACACTCACTGATCAACATAGCCCAGTCAAAGCGTTCCTTATTGTCGATAATCCGGGACATGACATAGAACATCCACGGTCAGAAAATATGAGCTTCCTCTTGACCTGTAACCCGGTTGAGCAAAGTAATCAAGATAGTTATCTCGTCCTTAAACTCTCCATGCCCAACCTTCTTTGGCAAGTTGGTTTTTTGTTCTTTTAACCACCTCTGAGCAACCTTTCTCTTAGATCTTTCCTTGTCTTTGTGCCATATCTTGTCACAATCCTCAATGACTATGACAAAATTATCTGAGTGGGGTGGAATGGCAAAGCATTTCTCGATGTCTCTCGGCTTGAGGCTGCAAATGACTCGCCCATCAGCTGATCGGGTTTGTCTTGTAGAGGAGTCGTAATGCTTTATGCATGCAATTATGAACTCAAGATCAACCACTCTGATGGGAATAGATGCCGCTGCCAACAATCCAGAAAGCTCAAGATTCTTGACTGTCATGCTGCTAATGCCTTCCAACGTGCTCAATTTGACCATTGGATAAACATGACCCAAGTCTATGTCAAAGGTTTTCAAAAAGTCATGAACTAAGACCTATTTGGCCTTGTATTCTATTGGGTTGAATTGCATTTTGAAAATCTAGACTTTTGACTGCAAAGTTGGATATGTTCGGACAACTTTTAGAAAAAGCTAAAAATGGCTCTAGATGAGGCTAAAAATAGCCAATTGAGGGAGAATTTTTAGGAAATTTTATGAAATGTGGGTTTTGTAGAGAATTAAATTCTAAGCCAACCCAGATTGTCAAAAACTCGAAAAAATGAGTTTTACTAAGGCATGCAAAGGATTTTTAGTTGAGGACTATAGGGGCTGTAGGGGCATTGGGGGCAATTTTTCCCGAGAAAATCTGGCACATAGGTTTTGTAGCCGTTGATGAGTTGAACAGACCCAAATGATTCAATTTCGGAAAAATTGAGTTTTTGGCCGTATGCAAAAGAATCTTCGGAAAAAAGCACAATACTTCAAAATGTGAAGTAACAGGGCAATTTTCTCGAAAAATTTAGAAACATGGGTTTTGCTGCTGACGCTGAATTATGTGAACCCAGATGATCAAATTCTGAAAATTATGCCTTTTACTTTGACATGCGAGAGAAAACCTAAGACAAGGATAGAAGAATTTTAGAGATAGAAAATAGAAGTTATTATTCTGCCTCTGAAAATGACGCCTATGCCTTGACTAAGATTTGATGAAGTCTACATGCACTCGAACAATGAAGTCTGAAAAATAAATCCTCTGAACAATCTGGACCTAGCACTGCGAAGAACACTAAAAAATATCATCCGTAGCACCTTCAGATCTTTGCTTGCTAGAGAAAATATGTGTTTGCTTCCACCTGTGATGAGAATAATGGACGCCCAAAAGCCTCGATAAATAAAATTTATGAAGAAAGGCGTCACAAATGCATGCAATTTCCTAAATTGGGTGCCACAATATTATTGGACATCAAATATCAGTTAACTGAATGAAATATTAGTCCTAAATTGGGCGCCATCTTCTGATTGGACCTCATTTAGTTAACAAAACTGAAGACTTCACTCAAAGTGGGCGCCACCCAACATGCACTTTTGTTATTCGCCACATGCATGCAAAAATTAAGTCTTGTTGAAGTCAACTTGGAAGCAGAACTGGAGTTTTAATATTATTTTAAGTTGAGTTTGAAAACTCCACCTTTATGGGGCGACTAAGACACTTGAGTTCAAAAAGTCAAACTTTGACTTTAGACGCCTTTACTCCAGACCTAGAAATTTTCTTGAAAATTTCATTTGAAAGCATCACCAGAGGCTACGTTTGATCACTGATTCTAATTGACTGATGTGTCTAGAAGACTGGCTAATAGTTTCATTGAAGAGCAGGATCAAAACTGACAAGAAACTCCTTGAGGTTGAAAACCCTAATTCTGACTTATGAGGCTTCAAAATTCAGGGCACTCTTGGCCTCCAGGGTGCTTTTGTGCTTCAGATAGTCAATTTTCATGCATTTTCATCATTTTGAAGGCGATTTTGACCCTACTTCATCTCACATTCTCCAGCATTCGACAAAACTTTAGAATTGGCTGATAGGCTCACTGCGGAGCTGGCTCAATTCTGAACATGAGCTCTTGGAGAGCACTTTTCATAAAACATCATTTACTAGGTGAAAAACTTGCCTCCAAGGGTGCTTTTTCTCCCAGAGTTAGCCATTTTTCCAAATGGTTGAATCTCCAATTAATCCCCAGCTGCAGGCTACTAAGAAGTCCTCTGATCCGACTGAGATATGCAATGGAAAGCTAGAAGCATCATGGATAGGATGAGCATTTGAGCTAACCCAAACAACTACATTTGGAGATCCAAAACCTTGGGCGCCCCTGACCTCCAGGGGCGCTTTTGCTCTTTTCTGACATTTTGACCATGATTAAACCTCATGTTTGACTCCTGATTCCAGCAATTCAAAAACTCAGATTAACCCGCTGACGAATTCGTTGCAAAGCCTGATCAAGTCTAAGAAAAACATCCTGGGTATCATTTGATCAAAAACCTTCATCTAGTAACTCAAAAAGATAGGCACCCCTGGCCTCCAGGGGCACTTTTCTGCCAGTGTTAGCCAAATTTTCATCTCCCTCATTTCTCGTTCAATCTCCAATTTCAAGTGCTAGACAAATCTTTCGGACTGGTTGGTAGGCTCATCGTGAAGCTGACAGTATTATGGAGAAGTCTTCTTGGAAGTGACAAATCTCAGAAAGTTGATCTAGGCCTCTGAAATATAGGGCACCCTTGGCCTCTAGGGGCTCTTTTATTTCCAGAGTTACAATAATTTCGATGATTTTCACCTCGACGAAAATCCCCTTTGTGACGAAGCGTCATTTTGAACATATCTCGCCATAGAATCTTCATTGGAGCGTTTTAAGCTTAGATTTCGACACCTGGTATCTGGCCATCTGCCATTGACAACCTTGGAGGTCTTAACTTTTCACCTGAAAAAGCGAAAACTACCCACCAGACTTGAACTAATTTTTTCTTGATTCTGACTTCACCACTGTGATCGTGAAGTGAAATAAGCTAATCAAAACAATTTTCAGTCAATTCTAACGAGTTTCAATTTTTAGGGTTTTTGACCTAAAAATAGGGGTCCGGAAACCCTAATTTTCAATTTTTCCAAATTTCACAAGTATCTTCCAAACATCAAACTAACTAAAATCCCATACTTGATTTGCTCAAAAACTGTCTTCAAATGACAATTTTACAAGGTTTTGACCATTTTAAGCAAAATGCCTTAATGAATCAAAAAATTTGGTTTGGGTACAACATTATAAAGCATAGAAATCGCTAAGGAGGCCATGAAAATTCCCAACGCTACATTAAGGGGAGACAATTTTTGACTTGCGGATCCCATGTTTCCTTTGTTTGCTTCCTCAAAGGATTCATTCCCTTCTAACTTCAAATATTTCGTACAGTTCCTTCCAAGCATATCATACATTAGTTTAGGATGTTGTAAGTAATTTTAAAAAGACTACCATACCATCTTGGGTATAGTCCATACTATTTCTGCGAGTAATATTTTGCTATTAAGCTTTAAATTAGTGGATAAAGATTTTTGGATAGTGGCTGAAATTAATTCTATAACAAGTAGTAAATTTTTTGGGTATGATGTGTTACAATAAATATCAAATTTATGCACAATAATCAAGTGATTGGATGAAATTCCGGGAAATTCTTCTCTAGTAATTTAATAGAGTTTGATACTTTGATTGAATATTGCAGCATTGTAAACTTGATTGGTTTACCACCAGTAGTTCTAGTTATTTAATTACTGAAGATCCTAGACGATTTACTATCGAATCTTGTTTTTCATAGTAATATATCCTAGTCAGTTTATCCACTAGATCCTCTCTTTACTTTTTAGTCATTTTTGCCATCTTCCCGTGTATCGGAATGTAATGTGCTACCCAATTTTGCATATAATTTTTTCAATTTTTTCCCTCCAAGTGAACGGGCATTTTGTCAAACAGTTTACACTGCGACTGGTCTGAGTTTGAATTAAAGCTTGATTTACCAAAGTGGAACTATTTAAAGCATTTCATAGACATATTATTACTTTACAATTCCAAATACATTGCATAGATATTTACCACGACAAAGCTTACACAACTGCCATATTAAACTCAAAAAATTAATACTCCATAAATGTTTTCAGAAAACATTCCACACAACATTCATTATTATATCTCAAACCTGAAACATTAGCTGCAACCCTTGTGCTTGCTTAATATCTTCCAACCTCCCTTCAGCAAAGAGACAAAGTCTCATCCACAGCTAACAAGTTATCTTAGTTACACAAAGGTAGGCGCTGACCCTGCTGAATATGAAATGTTGTGCTACTCCAACTTGATATTTTCTTGGTCTTTAATTCCCGTCTCATTACCTTTCCCTATAGTCTTGTAACCACTCCAAATTTTTGTCTTCCTACTGGTGTATTTATCTTTGAATGAAACTGAGAACTCTTTCTTAACTCCTTGTATTAAGAAAACCGATACTCAAGCCCAATACCTTCACGGAAACACAAGCCGATAGGCCTCCACTTCCTCCTAGAAATCACGAGTGATTGGTTGCTTTCAAAAGATTAATATATTTCTTTCCTTTTAATGATATCGACCTCCTTCAGGAACAAACCATGATTTATCTTTAACTTGACTTGCCTTTTTCACGTATCAATGTTTCCTTTGCAATGGAGAAACAACTGCTTAAATAAGAAATGCGCACTCCTTATTTCTCCATGACTCCCGATAAATCTCCTTTAAGCTTCCCTCACATTCAAAATTCTATAAAGTAATCCACGGCTACCCAAACAATATTGATGTGGTGACACAAATGAGAGGACAACGGCAAAAACTTGGATCCACTGACTGAGCTGCTCTCGACACATGTATATTGATTCCGTTGTCTTCTAATTATCAGTGACGACCCACTAAGGAACTACAACGGCTTCTTATGAGGTGTCGACTGACAAATGACAAAGGTGTCCCACTCAAAACATCTCTTGACTCCTCATTCATTAGCGACCATTGAATATTTTAATGTTCGAGCCTTCTTTAATTTTCTCGAATGCTGAAGTGGCCCCAACGTTGGTTGTTATTTAGTGATGAACTCTTCACATTTCCTATGGTGTAATTAGTAAGAAACCATTGATTTAATCCTTTGTATGGATTTGTCGATTTGTCTTCTTTATAGCAATGGTCGATGGCTGGGGTGTCATTTAAAATTCTAGAAGGGATTTTTTCCACGATCTCTGTATCCTGATAATAACGGTAATACAACTCAGTCGTCTCTCTTATTCCCATACTCCGCCCAATGTATGTGTTTGTATAATAGTGCAATTTCCTTCTACACACTGCCTCACCACTAACATTTGAAAATTCAAACTTATGCCTTAGTAATCACCTGCAAAATAAAACTTTAAGCTCTCAAGACCTTCATATCTAGACTAGCGTGTCTCCTTGAATAATTAAGTATAAATTCAGGAAAGTGATGGCAGTATTAAAATACACATACATAGGTCTCATCCGATTAACACTTCACAAATGGAATTTTGACTAATTAAATCAATCTCTTTAATATCCAAACCCCAATACAATTTCATTAGCGAAACCTCTAGCACTGACTAGAAACAATTTATTCAATACTGGAATTCTTAAATGTCTTCAAATAAAGCTTGACAAACTTCATTAAATTTACCACAATAATTACCAGCACAACCTCTGAAGTAGGATTGCCAGCAATCATCCAGGGGGTATCTTCCAACACCGAAGATGATTATTCTTTGTGAAGGATTCCATCCTCACAAAGTTCTAGAAATTATCCAGCCAAAACCTGTTCCACAAAACCAATCCAACATGCCCAAACAATGCTCCAATAATATTCTTTTTGCCTTGACTCTTGGCTTTCTGCTTGCCTGACTCTTCAATTTTCTTTTCTCTTTTAATTTCCAAATTGTGACTTAATTTTGAATTTGCATTTAATAAGTCACTTAAATATAATATTATTTAATTAATAATATTTCCTTGACTTAACATTTGGAGGAAAATATTAAGTAATTAAAATAATATTATATTTTCTCCATGTAGTAAAAAAATGGGACATTACAATTCCTCCCGTCCCGAAGATTGCTTGCCCTCAAGCAATCCGCATCTACAAGCCAAAATGAATACCAGGATCCCAAATCAGCCTTGGAGGTTGCCATGAATCTCTGCTGAAAACAGTGCCTGATACTATCATCTCCATATTGTTCCCATCAGACATTTTGAAAATCAATTGCATGAAATCAATAAATTCATCTTCAACAATCACTGAATCCCATGTGATACCACGATTCCAAGTGAGTTGCAAGAAAAAGCCACCATGCAAACGTTGTGCTACTATCATGTCTCCAATTTGGAGTAATAAGGAGAATTTATTAAATTAATTATTTATAAGGTTATTCAATAAACAAATATTAAAAAGTAACTTTATATTTAATTAATTTAATATTTAAGTGACTAAAAATAAAATAATATCAAAAGTCACTTAATAAAATAAAATAATATTTATTTCTAGAAGCTTCCTAGAAATGTCTGTAAATTCTTTATAAGGAGCTTTTGGAGGGCATTTGAGGACATCCTGGATTGAATACATTTTCTGAATATTGGAGAGCTTGAATGCTTGACTTAGCTAGAGAAGTTGAATTCTCTAAGTTTGCTAGTTTCAGTTGTGTAACACCAGCCCTAGCTAGATATTGGAGAAAGTTATCTCAGACTTTCTAATTGTGCCTGCAACTTCAAAATTTTGTGGCTTCCAGCCAAATATTGGTGAAGGAGAAGAAATCGATTTTGGTATATACTTGCAAATTTTTATTGAAGTGTTTCCAATCTTGAGAAGGATGTCTTTGTTGGGAGAAGATATCAAATTTGGAGGTTCAAATTATCATTTTATTGGCTGCTAGAAATTCAAATCTACATCTCTTGCTGGGTGCACCTTGAGGAGACACGACTTTGGTCTAGGAGGCAACTAAAAATTCAAATTAAATTCCAGTAGGGCCGTCTTGCATGGTAGAAGAGGGACACATCATGTTGGAGACAAGTTTCAGTTTAACCTAAGAGAATCGAATATATCTTGAGGCTGCGACTATATCTTCATCATGGCAGATACTCCAGGTTTTCTCCAGTTGCATCTTTTCATCAGATTGAATTAGCATCTTCAGCATAAAGCTATCATATGATTGTATTTAGGAATAGAGTAGATATTGCATTGTATAAGCATTGTCATTAATCAAATAGTAGGGGAATCTGATCACTGTCCAAAGACAGCCAATTGCACATGTAATTCAGTCAAGTGGAATAAGAACAAGTCATGCTTGCATATCATTTCAGTCACTTCCATTTGCAGTCATTATTACAGTCAAAATATATCCAAAGAAACTGCATTGTAATACTGTGTACTCACAGCCAGTTTGCATCTTTAGTTTCAATCATAATACATGGTTGAGCATTCATGTTTAGGTCTGATTGCATTCTATACTCAATTGCAAACTCATTATGTTTTGGCAATGTGATATTGGTGAGATAAGGAGTTTGTTTGCAAACCATTTGTCAAAATGTCTCATATATGTAGTTGCATCTCTTTGAGTTAGTTTTCATGCCAAGTATTTGTGAAAATGCCTCTTGGCTGTAGGTAGACATGTTGCATTAGAATTTCATATATACTGCATGGGAAAATACAAAAACAATTTGCACTTCATTCCTCTTTCATTTGTAATCAATTTGCATCATTAAAAAGCATTCAAATCAGCATTGGCATCAATTCAAATCAAGCAAACTCAAACTGAAACTCAAAACCTGCAAGAACAAGGTTGCATACAAAGTGTTTGTCAAATTGTCTAAGGCAGAAAATCAGACTTTTTACATCAGATTTGGCAAGGCACTTTACAGCTATTCTAATTAAAATCATCCAATTTGCATACCCAAACTGTATCAATACTTCCTGAAACTCCAAAAAGTACTCATCAAATTTGAAATCTGTGAAGATACTGAAACCAATACTGAGTACTTTTCAATCAAGGGAAGATGAAGTGGGCATACTTCATATGCTGGAACAATGTTTGAGTCGGGTGAAGTAGTCACCTTCTGAGGTGATGCAGTTGGCATTAATACCTGCAGTGACCTCTCTGAATTAGCCTTATTGGCTGAGGCATCCTAATGAAGAAATCAAACTGTTGGTTACTTCATGCCTTAGTGAAGTGATGAGAATTGTAGTACCCCAGGTGCCCTATGATGATGATACTATGAAGAAAGTACTACACATGATTGTAGAAAGCTTTTAGGATCTTGATGAAATTGGTAGCAGTCAGTACTCCAAAAGAGCTGCTATATTGAAGACATTTTGAAAGCTCAGAACAAGTATATTGCTAATAGATTGGGGTATGCAAGATCAAATATACGATTTGTTCCATTACCTCTTCAATTCAACTTGGAGCGAGCAAGAGTAGGATGTAGATGCAAACATAAGGAACATTCTTGTTCTAACTGTCAATGAGGTTGATGACATACCTCAACCCATCCTATCTCTTCTACTTGACGCTTATGAACAAGAGGGGAAGATTTCTCCTACTGCTGATAAGTTGATCAAAGATTTGTTTATTCAATGTGAAGGGAAGCTGAAGCCTCACTTGAAGAAGGCAGTGCAGATAAATGAGAAGAACTCTAATGCTAAAGACATGAATAAAATTTTGTTTATTAATGACTCTATGTAAGATTCACAGGAGATACCTTTAGATATGCATTTGTTTATGCATATTAAGGAAGAGTGCAATGAGGCAACATCAGTTTTGGAGACGCTTGAGGTGTCCATGCATCCTACAGAAGAGTGTAATAAGACAACATTTGTTATGGAGATTCATGAGGAATTCACAAGTGCAGAACCAGTGAAGATTATTACTTTGTCTGCTGATAATAATCTCCAAACAGCTAATGATTTGCTCTTTCATTTCAACAATTCAGGCGGATTTTGGT
Organism: Sequoia sempervirens; assembly: GCA_007258455.2. Taxonomy (NCBI): domain Eukaryota; kingdom Viridiplantae; phylum Streptophyta; class Pinopsida; order Cupressales; family Cupressaceae; genus Sequoia; species Sequoia sempervirens. Next base: position 79,729,497 of record VDFB02109042.1, on the reverse strand, counting down.
TTGAATTCCAAACCAAACATATGAAGGAAGAAGCTGAAAATTCTTCCAACACTAATGCTGATTTGGTTGCTTCTCAAGAATCATGCATTGAGGAAGAGACAGAGGAAGTCGTTTCTAGTAGACATAAGACCGATCTCTCTTTGCTTGATGCCAATTTGAAACAAAGAGCTAGTGACCTTGAGAGTACCATTGATGAGATGAGAAGTGTTCAACAAATGCGTGAAAGCTTGAGGAGCACAACTGATAAGATTTCTGATTTCTTTTTACCCCATAGTAGCACTTCATCAACTCAACCAGGTCAAGAATGGAGCAATCAAAATTTGTTATCTACTAGAAAAGAAGTTCAAGCTTTGTCCAAACTTGATGATACACATAGGTATGTGGAAAATCTGATTTATAATGTGCCAAGGAATCAAAATGAGTGTAACATTTCCCTTGCTGATTTGAAATGTAAGCATCATGCAAGGATAACTCAATGTAGCACAATCTCCATCATTACAATAAGCCTTAGCTGAAATCAAAACATTACATTCCATGTGTCCTTCCGATAACGATGATCTCATTGAGCAAGGAATAATAAAACCATTATGCAATGCCAAACCTCTTGTGTACCTTGGATCTATCATCCCTATTTCATACTTAGCCATGAAAGGTTGGAGATCAACAAAATGAAGCCTCTTACCAACGTTATCCCCTTGAAGCATTTCAATCACCATTTGACTACCAAAATCATGTGAAGATATTATATCACTATGTGTAATCATGAAATCAACATTTGCATCATACTTGTCAATGGTGGCTCCATAAATATCATGCACATCCAAGTCTATGATGTGAGCCTTTAAATGGCTCTCCGAAAGAGGTGGCACCAAAACCTCCTGAAGCAAGCTATGTAAACACTCAAGGAGTTTTGAATCATACCTCAAACCTGATTGCTCCACTTGCTTAGCCACCATGCATGGATTATTCCTTACATGCCACATGCTTTGAATCTTCTTTGCCTCTGCCATGTCAAGTTGTACTAACTTGGTCTTCTTGGGTCTTGGACACGCAAATAAGACCTCATGTTTGTCTCCCAATTGAATGCCAACAATAGAAGAAGACTTCTTACTATCCTCCTCATGAGTAGGAGCTACCAGCTCAAGATTATGCAAATACCAAAGACTACTGTTCCAAATTAGAAAATCGGAACAATTGTTATACCTTTCCATAGTGTCTTCATTCACCTCAAACATCTTCCTCCTTGTTGCATCATATACCAATCTAACATGAGTATCCCAAGTGAAATCACAAGCCTCAAGGCTGATCCTCTTGGCTGTTATATCATGATGATATGAAGATAAGGGACTGCTGTCATACATCAGAAAATCAGTCCTTACCTCATGCCCAAATGTGATGTATTCCTCAATCTCAATCATCTCTCTTTCCATGAGTGGATGGATATCAACAAGTGTTGGTCCACAAGATGTCTCCAAGTGAAAATCAAGTGTACCATGTGTCACAAACTCTGTCCCATGGCTGCAAGTTGAATCTTCATGTGCATGTGTCTCTTCTACCTTCATGACTTCATCATAGGACCTTTCAAGTCCTTCCTCCATGTCTCCACTTTTTGCCATCTTCATGTTGCATTGTTTTTCATCGGATGTGGCTGACATAGAAGTCTAAAATTCTGCTATGTATGATGAAGAGTGTACCATGCTCAACTCCTCACAAAGCTTATCCGCCTCATCTTCTTTTCTTCTCAAAGGATCAAAATATATCTCACCAAGCATGAAGAGATGATCTCTATCTACAAGTAAGTGTAGGTAGTATGATTTCACTACCACCAAGGCCTCATTGTGTTTGTGCAAGTCGGAAAGAGATGAACCTCCCTCAAAACCATAATGATTCCCTAGAGTCTTCCAACACAAACCTGCAATCATCTTTTGAACATGATCAAAATGGTTTAGAGCTGCCACAACCATACCTTCATTTACCCTTAGTTGACCTTCCAAAGGGTGACTTATGAGACCCAACACCTCCATGTAAAACTTCAGATTAGTCTTCATAATCATGCACCTCCAAATCAGCCTCCTTCTTGGCCTCTTCTCCATTACATCCATGTGTAAAAACTAGGGTATCATCATGCTCTATCAAAGGGTCACCACCAAAGTAATCATGATCTTCCTTAATGGTTGATCTAGAAAGTGTATGTACAGCTATGATCTCCTTGACCGCCAAGTGATCCTCCACATCTTGCAATGTCAAATCAGTCTTATCCAAACCTCTTTGTTCACCACAAATTGAAATTTTTGAATTGCTATCATTTATATGAACAACATCCATCTCAAAGACACCCAAACCACAATTTGATTCCTTTCCAAGATGAGGTAAGCGTGATGAAGCAATGTTGGGCTCAATTAGAGGAATATCAAACAAACTCATACCTTCTTGTAGCTAATCTAACATGGTTGGTTTGACAATCTCCATGGCGATATCTTCTTCAATCTTCATGTGCTCTTCATTTGTAGCTTCAATAGGTGACTCTTCTTCAATCTTGTAGTCATCTTGAAGTGTCATGTGCTCTTCACTTGTAAAAGCATGGAGTGATTCTTCTTTAGGGCCTCCACATGTATGACTAAGTGTCTGAACACCTTGACATGTGAAACGACGCGGTTTTCTCCTCAATTGATTTTTGCTCTTCCTAGGTTCACTTGTAGGTTGAAAATCATGAAGAAGAAATTCTTCTTTCTTTCCTTCCTCCTTTCCTTTTTTCTTTGCAAAAAGAGGTTTTAATGTTTCAGGATGTTCTAACCTTTCTTGCAACCCGTAATTTTGTTTCCCTTGATTCCACTGTTTTTGTTTTGGCTTGGTGTGTTTGGTGACCTCCAAGTAATCTCTAAATGAGATGGCTGATTGAAAATCTGCCCCCAAAGCTTGATACTTAGCCAAAATTCTATCATCCTCATTGTCCTCCATAGGTTTCTCTTGGGTAAGCTCATCCTCTTGTATAAATGTAGGCATGAACAATCTAGATTGTGATGAACTCGTGGATTTGCTGGTAGAATGTTCCTTATTTTCTACAGCTTTGCTACTATCTTCTCTCTTTGTATGCACCAAATTTCTTCCATTTGCTGCGTTATGAGCCATCTAACTCAAATAAAGATTAGTATTTTGTAGCTGTCTTAGCATTTCTGCAAACATATGTTTTCTTGATGATGGTTGTTGATTGCTGCCTGCCATTATTTCCTTTTGTTTTTCTAGGTTATGACCACCCTTTCCACACATGCAATCAACCCAAATAGGCTACCAAGTTCTTGCAGCTCTGATACCACTGTAATATCCCCAAATAGGATACTAAAAAGAAACAATAATTTTCTGCAAACTAGGGCACAAACTAATAACAAATTTCTTCACATACTAGTGCATAAATCTGAATTTTATTTGCATTAAAGTAGCTCCAAACAAACTCAAAAATTCTGATCAGATTTAATAGAAAATTCTAAATATTACTATGCTCAGAAAAATGGCATTTCAAACCCTCATAACTGCCCAAAAATTCTCAAAAGTACATATCAGACTTTTCCATAAAGTAAACATGCAAATTTCATACCAAAAATGTTTTAGATTTAGGCCAGAATATTTTCTAACCCTAGCCGCCCCTCCACAAGTGATGTTGGGCGCTCAAAATGACTATCTTTAGGTCTGAAATTGTTGCCCTTCAACCGCCGTCTTCAGAAAAACCAGAAATGAATGATTTGCAACAGTGAACACCTTCAAATCTGAGTAACCAGCACTGATAACATTGTAATTTTGGCCTCCAAACCTGATAAAACCTTGCAGCCTTCAATAAACAATGTGTTAGGTTTTCACAAACCGAAGTTCTTCCACCGAAACACACTCTTCTGACTAGGGGGAGCCCATATGTTTCACCGAAACCAGGGATACTTAAGGGTTTCAATCCTCAAGCCAAGTTGCAGCAACAATAAGCAAAAAACTTCATCACACAATGCCCAAATGTCTTGCCTTCATCTCCTTCTAAAGGCTTAGCTGAAACTTCTAGAAGAATCCAAATGTAACCACCTCCAGCTTCTAGAAGAGCACTTTATTAAATAAAGTGATGTTATAACATTTAATAAAGTGACTTATAATATTTTATTATTTTCTATTTGTCACTTTAAGTACTAGGCATCACTTTAAGTTGCCTAAAAACATGTGCCCAACATTAAATAACTTAAGTTCCCTTAAAATAACTTAAGTTCACTTAAGTTGCATCAAAAGACGTGCACTCAACTTAAACTTAGAATTAAGAACAAGCCAATGACTTCATTTCTTACCCAATAATGCTCTACATCCTCTTCCTCTTGGGTAAACCAAGGAAATGACAGCCAATCTGCTGCTAATTGTTAGTTTTTAGGATTAGAAATGTAATAAGCAGAAAACACAACACAAAGAGCAATAACATAGTATTTTACCTTGGGAAAACCCTCCTACTCAAGGGAGAAAAACCCAACAATATATTCTCTTATAAATCAGAATAATAACAGGCCCTAGAAAGGCCGAATACAATACAATGGATATGCACTTATATATAGTGCAATTTCATGAATACACAAAGTATTGACTCTTCTCCTTGATGCTAATTTGCTGCTTAGAAAATCGACCTGCTGAAAGAATTCAAACTTAGGAATGAATTGCTTCATTGATGATCAAATGAGGAGACACCTTCTCCTATTTATACAAGCCTAGGCAAGCTCACTCTAGAGCCAACCAAGCAATTACAATATTTTGTTTATAAAGCATGAAGGACGACCTGCTTTAGTTACATTATATTTGAGAGAAAATATCTCCCGAAGCTATAAAACACTAACACTCCCTCTTAGCTAGGGAGGTATTTTCAAATATCCTCATCATGGAGTCTCTCAACAGGACACCCACAATGGCTACACCCATTTGTGGAAAAACACATCTCAATCTCAGAGATGCGCAGGCGCTCGTCATGGAGTCTCTCAACATGACGTCCACAATGGCTACACCCATTTGTGGAAAAACACATCTCAGTCTCAGAGATGTACAAGGGTTCGTCATGGAGTCTCTCAACATGACGTCCACAATGGCTACACCCATTTGTGGAAAAAGGCACATCTCAGTCTCAGAGATGTACAAGATATCCTCGTTGTGGAGTCTCTCAACATGACATCTCATCTCAATCTCAAAGATGTACAGGATATCCTCGTCATGGCGTCTCTCAACATGACGTCTCATCTCAGTCTCAGAGATGTACAAGGGCTTGCACCTCATATTTCTCCGTCTCAGAGAAATATACACTACAAGGGCTTTCACCTCTTATTTCTCCGTCTCAGAGAAATATACATTACAACAAATCTTCATGATGATGTGACTCCCTCTGAAGCTCCAAGTACTCGCATCAGCCTCCTGACCTCTTCGTCCAAGATTGCCTCTATTGGTTTGTCAGACTCCCTCTGAATGCCATTTCCTCCTCTTCGAAGAAACTGATCGCAATGACAATCTGTATAGGTTCTTCGTTGTTTAGTGTCTTCATCTTTCTCAATCTTCTTTGTTGATGCAAACTCTCCATCCAAGGCTGACCCAACCTTGTGCCCTCGAGAGATGTCTCCAATGAAGAATCAAGAGAGTTATGTGCCACCAACTCAATCCCATGGCTGCAAGCTATCTCTCCATGTTTGTTCATGACTTCCTCACAGGATGCCTCAAGCTCTTCGTCCCTTTGAATTCCTTATGCAATCTCTCATCATCCTTTTGCTCCTCGATCCATCCTACATTTTAGAGAGATTAATAATAGTTCATAGAATCAAACTACCCCGAAGAGAAATATACAGACCAATGCTAGAAGCATACATGATTCACTATTCCCAATGTTATTGCATGAATTATTATTAACTACATAAAATTCATGATCATAAAATACTTATCTCTTTATTGTTGGTACACCATTGAGCTAGACCTATAGCTGTGTCTCATCTTTGCCACCTTCAGTGTTGCCATCCCATGCAACTGACCTCATATTTTCAAATCAAACACAATTGAACAAAGAATAGGGATGGATGCAGCTAAATTAGCCCGTCTCTACAACACTTTCGTCACTACCCCTTTCAAATCAGGAAGCGCTGCAAAGGCCTATTGTGATGCTCTTTTCACTTCATCTTCATCCGCTATAGAAACAAAACTCAATAGCCTCGCCTCCATTTAACAATTTCGGCCTTCACCAATGATCAACGCACACTACAACCGCGCAGGTTCATCACACTTTTGCTAATGGCTTCGAATGATATTAGCTTTCATCAATCCCTTCCAGGTAATTACTTGCCATGGTGTAATGGATTCCTCGACCCTGCTAATGACTCCCAATGTGAACACAGAATCTCCAATAGAATGATAGATTGAGACGTCGACCCTTATGACCTTCCCGATACTTCCTCTCGATCATATATTTAAAGGCCCGACCAATTTCTAATAAATGGTGGTTAACATTACAATAAATAACATTCGACTTCACTAAGAAATTTCATACCCGCATATTGCTACATAATCGCGTCTCCTCTGATAGATGCAGAGCACACACAGTGCTAGCAATCCTAAAATCCTCTAGATGTTCCTATTGTTGAATGAACCCGACAATACCACTGAACACAAATATATCTTAGCACACATTGAAGTTTGAATCATCTGCAAGCAAGATCATCAGCTTGAATATCTTGTTCCACAACACATCCTGTATTGACAGGTTGACAAGTATTCACAGGTTCCGCCAATCTCCTCGACTACTTTATTTTATTTCTGACATGGTAGCGATGTGATATTTCATAACCCGATTAGAAGAGAAAGTCACGACTTTACCCAGTGACGTCTCCTTCCTTATTTTGTTTTGTTCATAATCCCGATAGCTGGAAATAATATCAGCGATTGGACTTTGATCTTTCAAAAGTATTTCCCAAATATGATCTCCAAGAAGTCGCACCTTGTCTTTTCTCAGTGCCTCCAAATCGTTTGTCTCATTCAGCTTCAATAAATCAACGCCAATATAGATGATTCGATTTGTCTTGTCGATAGATATTAAAGGCCACGTCTTCTATTAAAATAATCTCCAGATTTGTCTTTATTCCAAATCTCGTCAGAAATCTGCTTCCCGACTCTGCCTTTATAATATCAAACCATATGAATACCTTGCTTTATCAAATAAAATCGATTCTTTTCCAGCAACTCCAAAAGCAAATATTTAATCAAACTTGTCTTCTCTAATGATAAGCTACGATTCTCTCCAATACTGAAAAATTATGCAAATATATACTTCCAAAATCGAATCTCATCACTCTATCAAAATTTGGTCTTATGACCATTAAATTTTGATAATGTCAGATGACCAACAGTGAATACATCCTTCCAGAATGCTTAATCAAATCTGATCAGATCTTCCCTAAACCCGCTCTGATACCATGTTAGTTTTTAGGATTAGAAATGTAATAAGCAAAAAACACAACACAGAGAGCAATAACACAGTATTTTACCCTGGGAAAACCCTCCTACTTGAGGGAGAAAAACCCAGCAAAACATTCTCTTATAAATCAGAATAATAACAGGCCCTAGAAAGGCCGAATACAATACAATGGATCTGCACTTATATATGGTACAATTTCATAAATACACAAAGTATTGACTCTTCTCCTTGATGCTAATTTGCTGCTTAGAAAATCGACCTGCTGCTGAAAGAATTCAAACTTAGGAATGAATTGCTTCATTGATGATCAAATGAGGAAACACCTTCTCCTATTTATACAAGCCTAGGCGAGCTCACTCTAGAGCCGACCTAGCAATTACAATATTTTGTTTATAAAGCATGAAGGCCGACCTGCCTTAGTTACATTATATTTGAGAGAAAATATCTCCCGAAGCTATAAAACACTAACACTAATCATCTTCATTTGAGTTGGGGACATTACATATATCGCAGTCAGTCTATCCACTAGATCCTCTCTTTACTTTTTAGTCATTTCTGCCATCTTTGCATGTATCGGAATCAAGTGAATTACTCTGCCATTTTAGTGTTGACACAATTCTACTTGCATTCAGCAGTTTGGCTTTGTCAGAATTTGCATTTCACTATCAGCCATTTTGGCTTGGTCAATTCTATGACTTTATTTATATTGTAAACTGGTCAGCTTGCCAACAATATATTTCAGTTGTTTCCATTGTCCTCGTTCTAGTCTTAATATGCTCTCACCTTGGCGACATTGGGTACTTGGTGATCAGAAAGAGATAGGATTCGAGTAATCACAAAAAAATTATGTAGATTTGAGCTAACACCCTATGGGGGTTATTACATTCAAGCTGCCCAATCTCAATCTCAGTCCCAAACTATGTTTATATATGCATATAATTTAACATCAGTCCTAGAAAGTCAGCTATTTGAGTAGGAAAACTAGTGGGCAGTGCCATCAATATTTTGGCTATATTATTGGTGCAAATGTCTATTGATCATAGATACTTCTCTTCAAGCCCAGACATGATCAATGCACCTATTATTTTAGACTTTAGAGTAATTGCCTCTAGAAGTCAAGGAGTTACATCCCAATCAAACTGACCGGTACACACATCATCATGACAACCAATCTGTAGTTCAAAAGGAACAGCCTTTAGTGTTGTAGCAGAGGGGAAGCAAAGGTTGCCAATGATTTCAAATACCACAGCCTTAATTGTACCCAAGTATTTTTTATTCCCGAGTTGAAAAATATAGACTGGAAATTCATTCAACTTCATATAAATGTATTACAACAGTCAATTCTACTGATTTCGATTGGTAAAAGAATAGAAGTGATGTCCTATTGCAGACATTAACAGAGCTTACTTACATGCAAGAGAGGACAGAATAAAACTAATTTCGCAAGTGCTACTCAACACATAGCATTTGATGAGCTAAATAAATTGGGAAACCATGCAGAAAGAGATTAAGAGGAAGCCAGAGAGTGATAATTACACTCAGAGAGCAATAAATATGCTTCCATTCTTACAAATTGAAAGCAAATACCAGTTTATCTAGAAAATTATAAATTCAATGATAAGGAATACAATCAACTAAAAGAAAATCAAGGAGGGATGCAAAGCATGTTCAAAATACAGCTAGCAACCTTGGAACATGCCCAATTTAAATGGATGTAGAATGTTCTTAATGGGAACATGTTTTGGACAGGAATTGGAAAAGAAGATCCAGGAACGTTGACAGCAGGCATTGCAAAAGAAAATGTTGAACGAGGAATTAAAAAAGAAAATTAATGAATTGCAGCAGTTGGAGTTAGGAACTTAGGACAATCAAATGGGTTTCTTATCTTTATCAACTCTTGTTGCATCATAATTCAATGAAGAAACCAAAGAGATGATATTATGATGCAACACAATTTGATGCTTATGTTGCAGACTATATGCAGGACCAAATAAATATCTATAGGTTCCTTGCTTTCTAAAAGTTCTCCTTACATTCAAAATTAAATTGTTCTCCACATGCAACTCTCTACACAACTTTGATACTGCCAGGAGAAGAACTTTTTTTTTTCACAATTTAATATAATGTGGATTTCAATCTTAGATAGTGTTATCCCTAATTTTTGACTTGTTAAAAATTGGGATAACCTATCAAAATTTTGATAAAATTTGAAGATTTTCTCTTCTAAGGCACGTTTTACGAGGTGCAAAGATTAGCAAATCTCAATTTTAGGTCTATAGTCCTTTGGGTTAGCACTTTTTACTCACTGTCGTCCGTTTTCGTGAAATTCTGAGTCATTTTTAGTGTGTTTTTGGTCAATTTCGGGTTTTTGGGGCATCACTACAAGTAGGGGTTTTGGTTTCTTATTACAAGTAAGTGATAGGAACTTTTTTCTCTTATTACAAGTTACTTTTTGTTTTAATTTTAAGTTATAGGAACTTTTTGTGTAACTTACAGGTATAGGAACTTTTTGCTCTTATTACAAGTTACTTTTTGTTTTAATTTCAAGTTGTAGGAACTTTTGAGATAACTTACAAGTTATAGGAACTTTTTGCTCTTATTACAAGTTACTTTTTAAAAAGTTACTTGCAATGACTTGAAAAAGTTCCGATTTCACTTAAAGTTACTTGCAATGACTTGAAAAAGTTCCGATTTCACTTGAAGTTACTTGCAATGACTTGAAAAAGTTCCAATTTCACTTAAGTGACTTGTTATGAGCTCTAAAAGTTCCTATTTCTTTTTATTTTTAAAAATTTACTTGCAATGAGCTCCAAAAGTTCCTATTTTAACTTAAATCACTTGCAAAGTGTATCTAAAAACCCGATTTGCAAGTAAAGGGCATTTTTAAAGTTATTAGTTATTTTGTTCACTTGCAATGAGCATCAAAAAACCCGAAATGCTTGCACTGAAGTTTTACAAGTTATTTTTCACTTGCAATGAGCATCAAAAAACCCGAAATTAGTTTTGCAAGTGTTTTTGTGAATTTTGTAGCTTGCTCTTGCTCATATGTACCCCGATTGAAGAGATTTTTGGTATGAAGAACACTTGGCAAGGTCTGCAACTTTATTAAATCCCCCATTTTTGCTCTACCATTGCCACGTTTTTGCAGATTTGAGTTTGCTCAAGGCGCCTAGGGTTTTATTTATTTATTTATTTTTCTTTATTTTGGCTTGTAAACTCTTGTTGCAGGTATGTTCTTTGTTTCTTTTTATTTTTCTGTTTTTGTTGCTTTAAATCTTTTGTTCCTGGGTTGCCTTTCTATAAAGCTGAGTTTGCATATTTTATAAAACACTTACAGCTGAAAACGCATTTTCCTTTCATACGCCCTTCATTCCATCTCATATGCTATTTTATAAAACACATCTATGCTGAAAAACGTGTTTACTTTCATACACCTCCATTTGGAACACGCCATTCGCCTCTCATTCCATCTTTTACGCCTTCAATAAAAAAATGTGTTTTCATTCATTCAAAAACGCCTCCATTCCCAAGTGCGTTTTCCTCATTCCATAAAAATGTCTTTCAAAAACGTCTTTCTCAGCATTTTTCATTTCATACCATTTTCCTTTCATTTCATTTCACTTTCATTCCATTCATTTCATTTGCCATAAATTTTCCTTTCATTTCATCTCATTTACATACCCATTTCTCCATCATTTCATTTCCATTTTCTGCAGAAAAAAGAGAAAATATAAAAATGATGCCCTTGGCTGCAAATCGGGATTTTATAAACCAACTGCAAGTAGGAAGTTTTGTTCAAAAGTGCAAGTAGAAGTTTCAAAAATAAACTTGCAATGACCTCTCACTTTTCCTACCTTGCACTTTTTCACTTGCAATGGCTTCCAAAAATCCCTATTTCACTTTTTACTTGCTGTCAGCCTTCCAAAACCCGAAATTCACTTGTGAGCCCATTTTTGCATCAATTTATCCCTTCCCTTGTCAGTCTTGTTTGCATACATGATCTATCAAACCAACAAATCAAGGCATGGGTATTGTTTTATAACAATTTCATCTTGAATAAGGTGTTATGGGTTCTTCATCAGTGAACAAAAGAAGAAGAGATACAACAGTAATTCATGGGGCAGCCCGAAGGTCAATAATCCTCATGAAACCATCTAGGGACAAAGTAAATCAAGCATGGAAAAAGAACGCAACGAAGAGAAAAACTTCCTTCCTAAAGAAATGGTACTACTCCAAGCCTGTGATAAGGTTGAAGTTCGCCAAGGACACAAAGATCATTAAGAATGCAAATTCCCGTTCCAAGTTCGAGATGTCTTCACCAATCCTGAATACTTCAAGTTCTAAAATCCTGAAGCAGCATGAAGATCATCGCAGATGAAGGATGATGTAGTTAGAGTCGTGTCTTGGACACTTAGAATAATTTCAATTATGCATTTGTAATTTTGTTTTGACAAATTACATGTAAAGTCAGAAATTGTAATGGCAAGTGGCCATGCTACTCGCATTATTAAAGATTGTAATTACATGTAATCAAATTACAAGTCAAGATAAATTATGATTGTAATTTGGAATAAGTCAATTGCAAGTAGTTGGTGGTTGAGAGAATTTCTCAAGTTAGTTGGGATCCTCCCACCTTTTTCTCATGACCTCTCTCCTATAAATACTTGAGAGGGTCCTTTGTAATTTTTAATCTTTTTGGCAAGCAAGAAAATTCTGCAAAAATTTTGTACTCATAAAGACTTTGAGCTTTATAGTTATAAGTTGTTCTTTTTCAAGTAATATCAAAGAATTGGAAATTTCAGACTTTGTGTTGAAGTCCTACTTTGCATCCATTGTGTTCTTATGTCATTTTGGAGCATTGCTTTGTGATTATTTGGAGATTGTGGAAGATTGCTAGGGAGAGCTTCAATTGAAATATTTGCAGACTTTGTGTTGTAAATGTTGAAGGTTGAATTCATAATTTGAGTTAGAAGTTAAGAAGAATTGCAAGTCTTTGTGCTCGTAATGATTCTGATTTGTAGTAGTTAATAGATACATCATACTTACAGACTTTGTGTTGTCTTATGCTGTATATTGTCATTAGATTATCTTTCAAAAGGGTAGATAGGATCTCAGATTTTCAAGACTTTGCGCTTGAAACTGTTTTCCTGTCCCGAAGGAAGTGACGGAAGTCTTTGAGCTTTCAGGAAACTTCATTTCCTTTCTCTTGATTTTATTACAAGTTGCTGTAAAAGTTTATTTAAAAGTTAATGTTACTTTTCTGAAAAGAGAAAAGAATTTAATCTTTCCTGAAGCAAGAGGAGAGGTTATCGTTCCACCCATATTTGTTTTAGTTAATAGGAAAGGGGGAGCCTTCCCTTAAATAGGAGAGTTTATCTCACACACTGTGGCTGAAACCACCATTTTGCTAAACCTCACAAGTTTGCAAAATATTCAACCAACAGATAGGAAATATCAACATAAAGCTATCATAATGCCTGCTTCATCCGATTCTAAAGTTCTAAAGTTTTCGTGTAAAATTACTTCTTATCCATACAGACTCTACTTATGCTGTATGCAAGAGCATTAAACACGAATTCAAAAGTCTGAAGACGAAGAAATGGTTTCAACTATGCCCTCATGTGTTCAGTGCTGAAAGCTGTTTGAAGTAAGTATTGCCCCCGGTATTCACTAAGACAATCCTTACAGGAGCATACATAAAATGGACTTATTTTTGTTTTGAGAGCAGAAATCATGCATGATGTGTAGTCAGAAATAAAAAGAGTTCAATGGATACAGATAGAAAACATACTTGGAGAAATGGCACACCACTGCCTTCTGCAGTCCCACGCAATTCATTCCAGTATGTTGGATACTTGTTCCTGGAAAAATCTCCATAAGGTATTTTATCCAAATACTCTATAAGCATGCATATAAAGGAAAATGATAATTGAAGCAGTTTGGTACAATTAGATCTGTCCGTGCTGCACATCAAACATGCAGGCTATAACAGGCATTCTTAAAAGAAATCGATGTTCAGTGAAGCAAAATTTGACATAGATGACAGGTGTACTATCGATATTCTAAGCACATTTTATTTTATTTTAAATAATGAGGCTCAGGTATCGTAAGCTAAACCAATCATATTAGGAGACTTGTATTCAGAGCTCGGCTGCAGAGAAATACTCCAGCAGCAAATGCACGCAGGTCAAGGCAATCTGGATGACCAGAGGATTCCAGCTAATCCCATGATGAATCACACCATCCCAGTGAACGATAAAATCAAAATAGTCTTACCTTTGCATAGTAGCATACCCAGAAAGAAGGTTTTCCCTACCTAACTGGGTGTCCATACAGGTCCACAGCCTACGGGTGCATATGCTGATGCGTGTTTAATTTTAAATTGTATGATCAAGCCTGAGGGTGGATTTTCTTAGATTTATATGATTCAAAAACATTCATACACAGCACAAAAAGTGTCTATCATTTCAAGAGGGTTTTCCCTAATTGATTGGGTGTTCATAATGAACCACAGATTCCAGGTGCATATGTGGCTGTGTATGCAGTTTTAAATTGTAGTCACACCTGTCAGTGAATTTCCATAGAACCATGTGATTTACATACTTTCAAAAATAACCACAAAATTATCTGTGGTTTGGAGCCAGCAGGCAAAAAATACTGAAATGCAACAAACTTTTTCAGGTTGACCGGCAGTATCCTCCTATTAAACAAAAGCCAGAAACATTAAGTTCGCCAGATAAACAATAATCAGTCTTTGTCGGCAGTTAATAATCTTGGCTTCCATGGGTGGCAAGTATACTTTGGATAAGCTGGTTCTATTCCAATTCTGTTCATCATTATAAAAATTTGAGGAAGGCCATAACTATCATAATTTTTTAAAACATTAAAAACAGCTGTAGAACATCTACTATTTGTCATAAAGGCTAAAAACCACTTCTTGTATACTCTAAAACCCAATTCTGAAGCAAGTTAATTGAATCCAGCCATAACATTAAAAACGCATGATAAAGTCTTCATTTGAACACAACAGCGTGCTGGATGATGGATTGAGTGTTATAATACCATCATCAAAAAAGGAGAGACTTCAAACAAACTCACCTGTTATTAGTTGAAAGGGATTCAATAAGAGAATGCCCATCAACAGATATGGCAAAAGGGAGCATCTCTCCTTGCAAAGTCTTATCCTTAGAAACTCTGCTTTCTATCAAATGAGCAAATCTTTGTCCAATTGCAAAACCCATTTGATAAGAATCGCAGGGTCCTATTTCTATGGATGGCAGCCATTCTCCATTGCCATCATCCATTGCTCAAGTAGATGACTGGTAAGCAGAAAATTGGAAGCAGCAATGGAGCTTTGGCTGAATACTGTAAAATAATGCGTATTTCATAAATCATCTTTTAAAGTAAATACTTTTTCAACAAACTGAAAGATATGGTGGGGCAGATTTTTGTGATTATAATAATCGTATTTTATTTTAGAAATGCTTATACATATAGTTATAGATATATATGATAAGAAATAAACACCCCCAAGGCTAAATAAATTAACTTTAATTTAAACTCTAACTAAAAAAAATTGTGTTTGAGTAGTTGATTAAAATAAATTAATCAAGATTATAATTAATTACATGTTGGAAATATAAATGGAATGGAATTAGGTATTTTATTTTTTAATTTGATAAAATATATGAATTTTGGTGTGATAAAGAGATAAATTAAAATATAATTTTAGTGTTTTGAGGTTAGAGAGTCAAGAGAATAGGAATAAGTGAGTTTGAGAATCTAGAATACAATTATAAGTATAAAAACAAAATATCTTATAGTTACAAAAAAAGAATACACAATGAAAATTATATCATGACAAGATGATTTACATGGGGAAAATCTTTTTGTGAGAAAAACCCACACTCCAAGCAAAATCAATTGTATTATTTAACAACTAAGAGGTTACAGATCTCAAGTTATGTCTTTTATAAGATTAATGCTAACATTCAATTATTAGAGAAATTTTGCAACATAATAGGTACTTAAAAGTCAATCATTCAACTTATCCAATACTCAATCCTTAAGCACCAATAAACATAAAAAATTGAAACCACAAAATACAAGTGGTTTACTAAACCTATGGGTCAAAACAATGACCCAAGAATGGTTGTCACAATTGGCCCAAATTCTAATTCACAAGTTGGTCATGCTCTCCTCTACTAAAAATAGAAGATGTTCTTATAACTATTGTAACTTGGCATAATTTCTATCATAGTTGACTCCTCAAATTGGGCACTCCACTTTGACATATTCCACTCAAATATACATTATGACTTGTCATAATGTTGGTCAAGATTCTAATGTAACTCCCATATAATCATGTCATGCATCATAAGCAACTACCATCTTATAATGCCATAATGATATCTAATGCTCTTACAACCTTTTACACACCTCCCAACGTATCCAACACATGGAAAATAGTGCCAACACAAAAGAGGATCCTCATTTCCCAATATGAAGCTAAAATAATTAATAAATTAGAAATCAATATTCTCTCACTTGTCAAATACCTTGCCAAAGAGCAAAGGGAAATTTCAACACCAAAATCTAAATGCTAATGACCTTGAGGCTCACAAACTCATAACAACCACTTGAACTTATTTGTGCTCTCTAGCTTTATCAATGCATCTACAACATTTGCTAAAGTATAAACTTTCTCTAGCATTTCCCTCCCATCCTCTACCATGTCATGAACAAAATAGTACTATACATATAAGTGATTAGTCCAAGCATGTAGGGTTAGTTTATTTGCCAAACATATGGCACTCTAGCTATTAAATATAACTCTAATAGCTCTCTAACTTAGCCCCACATCTAAATATAATCTCTTAAACCAAATGGTTTCCTTAAAAACATGAGTGGTTGTCAAGTACTCAACCTTTATAGTGGACAAAGTAACTACAACCTATTGCTTACTAATCTAGCTAATAGTACCACCAAATAAATTAAAAATGTAACCATTGGTGGATCTTTTACTTTCAACATCACTTTCCCAATTTAAATCCATGAATTCCCACTAAGTGTTTGTCCCTTATAGAATTGTCATGACAATAAATAGAAAGTACCCCACAAATATTTGAAGCCACTTTCAATTGCATCTTAATGGTCTTGTCCAGGATCAACTATGAAATGACTAAGGACCCCACTACTTGAGCAACGTTTGGTCTTATACAAACCATTGTGTACATTAAACTCCCAATGACTCCAACATGAGTTGCTCCATACATGCCCTCCATATTACTAGGTGAAGAAATGCACTACTCTACAAAAAGCAGTCCTTGTTCAAATAGGAACACTCAAAGACATACAAATTGACATGTTAAATCTCTCCAACATCAAGTTCGTGTATTTTCTCTAGCCCAACCAAAGCTTCATATTCGCTCTATCTCTTTTGAATGCACACACATAATGTACTTGGCTACTCCCAAGTCTCTCATGTCAAATTATACTAAAATTTAAGAGTTCAAATCACAAATCACTCCCTTACTATTACTAAATAATAACATGTCATTATATATAATCTGATAACAAATAAATGATCACCATCCATATTATAATAAACACAATGATCTAATTTGGATCTTAAAAACCCCAAGCCCAACATAAAAGAAATCAAAATTTAGGTACCACATTCTACATAATTGTTTGATACCATTAAAAAGAATATTCTACAAACCAAAGTTTATTTATCTTTCTCCACATAGATCTTTGGATATGTCATGTAGATTTATTCTTCCAAGTCACCATGAAAGAATGTTATCGTCATGTCCATCTATTTAATCTCCAAATCAAAAGTTATTACTGCAGATAACAAAAACTTGATAGATGTAGACTTACCAATTGGAGATAAATTCTCCCCAAATTTTATCCCCTCTAGCCTTTCACATCGAACCTTGCCTTGTAATTTTCAATACTACCTTTAGAACCAATATAAATTTTGAATATCCCTTTACATCCAATAATCTTTCTTTCTTCTGGTATTGGTCCCAAGTTGCATGTGGCATTTTTTTTTCTCAATGTAACTATCTCCCCACCTATGGCCACTCTCTAGGAATAAAAACTATTTATATCCATAGCCTCCTTCATAGTTCTAAGCTTGAATCAATATTAATAATCAAGCAAAACTACATATCCTATCAAGATGAGTATACTTGCCTAGTTGTTATATCTATTGAATTGACCTCTTCAAGAGTTGAGATGGAGGTTCCACCTCCTCTTCAAAACTATCTTAGTTCTCCTCCTCTTTAGGTCCTTCACAAACATTTGGTTCAACCTTCCTAGACTTTGGGGGTAGTTGAACCATATTTTTCTTTTCATCCTCTTCTAGCTACAATATTGTGGAAGAAGGCATAATCTTTTCTTCTGGTCATTATATTTTAAATTTTTTTCTTTATCATTGGTAGACATTAATGATTTGGTGAAATGAAGTGAGTTAGAGTTTTGATATTCATTTATTTTTATGAGACTTCTCCTAGTGATTACATGTGGTCATTGACAAGAAATTTGATATACCTCTTTTGCCTTTTACCTTTTACAATCAATGGCTCATATTAAATCCTAAAATACATTAAATTTTCCCTATATTTTTGTGCTCTAAGAACTTACTAAAAATCCCTAGAATGGTGGGTTTTGTTAGGTTTAATTGAGGTGGCATAATTTTATGGATCATGCTTGTCTTGAACTTTGGGTAAAATACTTGAGGCTTGTTCTTTTAGGAAATTATAACTTCGCCATAGAAATTTCATGTGCAATTTATGTTTGGATTTAGGATAACCTATAAAAATATCCTTATACATAATTTGAAAAGAATTTGATATTTGAAGGATCTCTACTTGGATTTGCATTTAAAACTCTATTCTTATAGGTTTTCCATTAAATAAAAGAACACAGGTATTTGGATATTAATGAGAAACAAGAAACACACAAAAAATAATAGACATATATATATAACTCATAAATATTTATAGAAGGTACATAGGAAAGAGGGACAAAAAAAAGGATGAAAGAAAAACTATATATTGAAGAAACAAAGGGTTTATACATACAAATTCAATTAGATCTTGTTAACTTGGAACTATAATATAGATCAAATAGAGGTCACGTCTCAAAAAAATAGCCTACTTACAAGTCATGATGATGTATGGATCACTCCACAATGAATAGAACTTTTTGTGATGGCTTAGTTTTTTCTCCATATTCACCCCATTTAAGCACATGATCACTAATATTGAAGGTTTGAATATTTTCCTACTCATAAAACCATCAATTGATAACCTACTAATGCTTAATCATTTGATCTAGGTAATATTTCCCTATTATTTTATAATAACTCAACCAATCTTACCATATAATTACATCATTTTCATCAATTTCTAGCTAGAAGATAATCTCAAGAATTGATAGCTCAATTGAACTAGGTAACCCGCCTCTTTGTCATAAACCAAAGCATAAGGGAGGTCCCTAAAAATTATTTAGGCACAATCTTGTTTTCCCATAGATCTCTTATAAGGTTCAAATTCCACTATCTTTTGAAATCTAAACAAATTATCTTGATTATTCTTAACAGGTTCTTATTATTTCACTACATGAGTCTATTTCCTTAAGGGTAGTAATTTGATGAGGCTTTTAAATATATTTTATATTTCAAGGCCACTTTAGTGAGAATTGATCCAAGAAATTCCTTGTCTTTTTATCATTATGGTCTTAGGTATACTAAACCTAGTTATGATGTGTTCAAGGAAGTCAATGATGACATCTCATTTGATTCTTGCAATATTTAAAGCTTTAGTTTACCTAGCGAAGTATTCAATTCATTAGATTCTTGAATATCCTAGGGTTTTAATCCATGCCTAAGTGTTAAGTCCTAAAGCTTAAAATCCTAAAGCTTTAACCCCAACCTGCCAACTTTATGTTCTAATTTGAAAGTGACTTCTTCATCTCATTCTCGGTCACTTAAGTTGCCTTGAGAAGTCCTTTTATTTTTTCATTAATCAACCCATTTGTTCTAGTGGTTTTCTCTTCCATTAAACGTTTGATCTTTATTAAATCACTTAAGTGCCTTGTCCAAGCCTTTAAAAATTTGACCCCACCACTTTCCACACTAGATCCATGTGTCGAGCCCTTTTTTATGGCGGGCTCATTTTCATATTTTGGTTAAAGGCTACAAGCTTGTGATATTTGTCTCAAAGGCATCATATTTTGTCTTTATCATAACATATTTTTATTTTGCAAGTTCTTAATGAGGGACCACATATGAAGCCCCAATTGTGTGAAATATCGCCAAGTGTTATACTAAGAACCATTTGACCTTCAAGGTATTTTCCCTAGTGGTATACATGTAACATGCCCCTTGTTCTACATGGTAATTTTCTTATGTTTTACCACAAGTGAATATAATCTAATGGCTAACACATAGCAATAAAAAAAATTCTTTTCAAAATAAGATAAAATGCACACATGATATCAACAAAATATATTTCTCATTTCATTCAACGAATTGTATAATATTTCCAAAGAAATGATTTCATAATCCAAATACAAAATATATTTTCCATCTTTCAAAGAAATAGATACAAGTTACATGCATAGCTCATCTGAGCTCCATTAGCACTAGAAATACAATTGCTAGGAAATCCCCTTTCAAATCTTGGCTTGCCGATTGGGAGGAGAAGCATCACTCAAGCACTTTTTGGCCATCCACAGACTAACTGCAATCCTCCACACATCTACCACATATGGTAAGATGGCCCTACCCTTCAACAAAGAGCTTTGGTCTGGAAACCACATAGTACTAGCCTATCCTAAGCTAGTGTTGTGTCCTGCATAACTAGAACTTTACAACTCATCTATGTTCTACGTGTATGACAATCTCAGACTAGCATGAATGAGTAAGGTAACACAATGAACTGAGAGTGTAACTAGTGGAAAATTACACCACTTTGGCCAAAGTATTCATCACCACTGTTTCAAAATGGGTGTCACATGCTCATCCACCATTCTAACTTGATTTGTTAAGACCAATTATATTCTATGCATAGTAAATTCCCTCCATTGGATAATCTACAACCCCAAGAACAACCTATATACACCAAGTATTCTATGACTCCTTTACTAGGTTAAACATGTGTTTCCATAACCTACCAATTTGAACTAGCTTAAGTTATATCAACTTCACTTGAAATTAAAGATATCAATACTATATATGTAACTATATTTTCACCCACTCCTTAATATGGAGTATGTGCAATCACTTCAAACAATAGAGAATTCCAATCTATAACAAATGACTATCTATTCTCAAATGCTGAAAACAATCTTTCCCTAAAAGCTTATTACTCTTCCAAACAACAAACAAGCTCAAAATATAATCAATTGAAAATTGAATAATCATAAAAGAGTAAGATTCAACATGCATGTAAGTATAAAGCTCCAATTGACCTAGCTGGTTTCCAATCCTAGCCTCCTCAAATCAACTTGCTACTTGGCAACAAAAAACTTCTACACTTCCCAGAATCCCTCACAAATTCTCACAATATATCTCTTGCAATTCACTCTTAAACTCTCTCTCAAAAATCTCAGAAAAATAGAGTAACTTCAAAAAATAACATAAGAGTGCAAATTATGTGTCCTTTTGAGGTAAATAATGCCTCTATATATACACAAAAATTAGCTTCTAAAGGCTAAAAACAAGGTGGATGGATTGACACTTCTCAGTTTGCATGGTTCGACTCAGCTTGGCAAACAAAATG
The DNA here is from genome assembly GCA_007258455.2 of Sequoia sempervirens. Lineage (NCBI taxonomy): Eukaryota > Viridiplantae > Streptophyta > Pinopsida > Cupressales > Cupressaceae > Sequoia > Sequoia sempervirens. The sequence continues at coordinate 79,708,245 of VDFB02109042.1, read as the reverse complement.
TGGCAGATTTTAAACTCAACACTCAACAAATTAACACAACATATCTCTTCTTTTCAAGACAACAAGAATGTATTTCAGATATGCAAGGTAAAAGATTGAATAGGCCGATTCTATTCTTGCCAACATTTACATGACTTATTCTCCCATTTACTTTGGTTTCCATCGCTGGATAGAGCTCACAAAATAGACTTCTAATGCAATGCAGATATTCATAATTTGGCACCACATAAACCTCTTACGTGCTTTTGGTGTTTTGCAGATTTATGACTGAGTCAAAGCTTTTAAATGCTTTGCAAATAGTTTTCAATACTATTGACCAATTCTTATATCTTTTCCACATGCCTTTCTTAATATTGTGTTTCATTTGCAAATATGGTAAATCATAATAAATGTAAATAGCACTGCATAAATGTGTGCTTCATTACTATGCCATTCACTATATAAAATGTGTGCTCTATACTATGGTTTACATAGTATGTGCTTGGCATATAATATTATTAGCACTTTATATATAAACAACACTTTATTCAAACATTAGATTATATCAATATATATATATAAATAACTTAACATGTTATATATGTATATATATCCGTATATATATATATATATCAACTCATACGATTATCGATATACTTCATTCGATATTAGAATGTATAAACTTATATCCATTTACTTTAATATCACACATGTATATATATACATATGTATATTTGTATATATTAATATACTTGTATGGACGTTTCCTTCACGTCAATACATACGTGTATATTAATATATATACATATATACATATATGTATATCCATCATATATATATATAACATTACCTTTAAACACAAAGCAATAATATCAACTATCATATATACACTATATATATATACATATATATACATGTCACTTTATCCATTCAATGTTCCCATGCATATGGGTAACTCGCCCGTAAGCATGCATAGATATGTCTATCTACATATACTTATGTACATGATTACTCATGTGTATAAGTTCATCATATACATGCATATATGTATGTATATATACATCTTATGTGTATATATCTCATTGATTGTACTTTTAAAGAAGTGCTCAAAAACACAAAGAAACTCAAACTCTTATTACAAGCATGACCTCATAAACAAACAAAACCTTTCTTAACAATCAATTCAAGGTATCATACCTTTTCCTAAAACTATTGACTTAACTATTCTATCAGTGAGTGTGTGAAAGTTTAGTTTAGACTCTCTTAAGGATTTCTAGACTAAAATCCTTCTCTTGAGTGATACTTCCCCTCCCTTCCGGAGGCATGAACCTGCACCTACAACCAACTTGTCACATTTGCAAAGGTAGTCAATCAATCACAAAATAATCACTTGCAATACATATTTGATAGTCACAATTAAGCCACATTTATAACATCAATTTGAATCAACCATTTATTCATTATATTTCTAATGATTCATATAAGTAAAGTACATTCACATTTATTTCCATCAAAGTAACAAACACACACACATATGCAAGTATTTCATCTAGCTAGGTAAAAGTAACTAGGTAAATATACTACGGGGTGTAACATATCCCCCCCCTATGAATGATCATCCCCAATGATCTTATTTAGCAAACATAAATAAAACACAATATATAATATTGTTTTCAAGAACTCTCAAAATCATGTAAAACATGTGGAAACTGTTGCTCTATTTCAGCATAGTCTTCCCAAGTAGCAGAATCTTCTGCGTAATGGTCTCACTAGAATTTGCACTAAAAAACCTCTCTATTACATAAGTGAATCTTATGTGTTCCAAGCACCTTAATAGGTTCGATTGTTACTACTTCAGAGTCCTGTACCTGTAAAGCATTCCAATCAATGACATGATTATCACTTGGTATATACTTCTTTAGGTATGAGACATGAAAGACATTGTGCATCCGGGCAAGAGCTGGTGACAACACTATTTGGTAAGCAACATGGTTTACTTCTTCTAGGACCTAAAATGGACCTACGTATGTGGATCTAGTTTGGACAACTTTCCAAACTTGATGGAACTCTTTTGAGGTTTTACTCTCAACACCTTTTCCCCTACCTCAAATGTTTTAGGTACTCTTTTAGAATCTACATAGCTTTTATGTCTATCATTGGCTTTAGCTAGCCTTTGCTTAATAATTCCAACTTGTTCTTCCATTTTTGACAACATCTCCAATCCAAGACTTATCTTATCCTCAAGCTTATCCCAGCTTATAGGAGTTCGGCATTTTTGACCATATAATGCTTCAAAAGGAGCCATCTTAATCACAGAATGATAGGAATTGTTATATGCAAACTCCACCAAAGGTAAGTAATCTTCCCACTTGTATTGTTGATCCATGCAATATATTCTTAGTAGATCTTCTAATACTTGATTCACCCTTTCAATTTCCCATCTGTCTCTAGATGATATGCAAAATTGGTGCAGGGGCACCCAGGTTTTCATGCCCCAAGAGGGGTCAAAAAGTGATTTTTTTGTGCTTGAGTTAATTTTATGTAATAATGTCTTATAAGACCATTTCATAGGTGGTTGGGTCAGTTTGAGTCATTAGGGGGTGAATTAGTATGTAAATGCAAAAGAGTGTCAATATTGTCAAGTTGCACAAAGTAACTTTGCATTTTTGTTGTCAAGTGGAAGTTGAAACGTTGGAAGATGAAAGATTAGTTTGTAACTGTTATCACCTAAAATTGCACCTGTTGAACCTGATGTTCAACACCTCAGTGTAACATGGGAAGACTTTAAAGCTGTGGGTTACTTGTAGACAGAGGTCTACCTCCGGAGAAGGCCGGCTTCCTAACTGGTAATATCACTTAACTACTAAACCTTTTAAGGAAAAGGGAGGAGTGCATAAAAATGAAAATTAAATCCTATGGTGATGCACCAATTTTTTCAAACATGTACAACTGCTTAACACACAATTTTCAATCAACTAATGAAAGTTGATATGCACAACTCAATACTCATATGATACTGCATAAACATTTCATAAGAAAGCTACGATACATACAGTCCTAGAAGGATGATAAGTTCTCCTCACAACTAAACTATTTGCATCACTACCATAACCTATAACCTGCAATATACATATCTCCTCTGCTTGAAAGTGTTATTAATGAGACGTATTAACAAGGAATAAGAAAAAATCACATGTAAATATATCAATCATCCAACACACTCAACGAAACAGATACTGAGAAGGCATAAATTGCTTCTTTCTATTTTTTATTGATCTCCAAAGGTGAAACTCTACCATACAATGTTTGTAAATGAGTTACAAAACTCACTATTCTCCTCTAAGGACTTACAAAAGTCACAAAAGCAGAAAATATACAAGTAAGAACTGTTTTTAGAAAAGGAAAAAATGTCATATATATGAAAACTAAAAGCGTCACCTTCTTGTTTTAGGGTTTACAAAATATCAATTTCTTCAGAAGGGTTGACCCTCAGATCTTTTTAGAAATAAAGCTAATGCATTCAATGTGCATCCTTCGTGTCCACGTCGGTGAAAGATCGCTCCAGGGATGGCCCTTCAGATCTTTTGCGACCATGCATTTAATGTACTATCCTCTGGCCTCCGTGTCCACTCTCGAACTTCCTTGAAGAGCTACCTTGAATGCCCCTGGAGCATTACCATTAATATCAATTTTCTTTTTGCCAGCCAACCTCACAACTGTCCCTGAGATTGACGACTTCTTCTTTCTTTCAACTTTCTTTTTGTAGGTTGACTTCCTCTGTAAACAGCTTCATACTTTCCCATTAGATCTCCACACCATTGCTCTCTGAGCTACTCCATCGCCTTTGATCTCAGAAAAAATTTGTGTCATTTATGCTCCATTGATCTCGTTCACAGGGGTAGTCAAATAGTCAAACGGCTGATGGTTCACCTTTAGTTCCCTCCGATGGTTGAACATATGCCATGCAAGATCCCAGGCGGTCAAAGGTCATTCAGCCAGAATCGCATGTCGGTGAGACACTGGTTGTGTCTCCCCGATGCAATTATGCTTTATAGCAGCGATCGGCATGGCTCACCACTGTCGGCAAGACTTCATAGCGAGTTCCCATTGGTCATACTGATATTCCTTTTTATTGGAAAATCCATTGCTATCGGTAGGAGATCATAGCAAATGCTAAGAGTCCTATCAATGTCCTTTTCCATGGGCAAGTTGATTGCTATCGGCAAGACTTCCCTCAGTCGGCGAGAGGTTATACCGAAGGAAAACTCTCTTGGCGAGACCACCTGCTTTCGGCGAGACATCTCGGCGAGCCCAAAACATTACGCCGAGGGTTCCATTTATCGGCCAAACACCATCGGGTCGGCAAGACCTTTCGCCAACCCCTTCTGTTTCAGCGAGACCCTGCTTAGTCGGCAAGACCTTCTGCCGAGCTCAAACATTATACAGAAGGCATCCCTCTGTCGGCAGGACCCAATCCCATTTGGCCAGACTTTATGCTGAAGGAAAACTCTCTCGACGAGACCACCTTCGTTCATCGAGACATCATGTCGAGCTCCTTTCTTTCACTGAGCTCACTTCACCTCGGCAAGACCCTACATGGGTCGGCAAGACCTTATGCCGACCCCTTTATCTTTTGGCGAGCTCGAAACATTTCGGGGAGACCTTGCTTGGTCACCGAGACATTACGGCGAACTCCTTTCTTTCGCCAAGACCTCACCCTTTCGGTAGGACTTCTCCCCGACGCTAGCCGCTTCGGCAAAACTTTCATCTATCGGTAAGACTTCACGCCAAAGCCTTCATATCTCGGCAAGCTCGAACCTTCTTTCAGGGAGTCGGCGAGACATCTCACCGAGCCCAAAAACTTTCAACGAGACCTTTATTTATCGGCCAAACCTCCTGCCGATGCCAATATTACGCTGAGAACTCCATTCTTATGGTGAGACTGCAGTTGATCAGCAAGAGCTCACGCCGAACACAGATGTCTTGGAGACCTCAGGCAAAAGTCAATCATTTGGCCCCCCTGAATACTTGAAAAATTAGACCCTTGCCTAATTGAGCTCGTAGGTAAAAATCGGACAACATTTCTAGCAACCTTTGCTGGATGTTTTCCTGCTAAACATGAAAACCAGTAGCCTAAAATTGTTCATTGGGCATGGAGTCACTAGGAAAACTCAGAAGCAGACCTAGAGAAGCCTTGCACATGGCTGTAACTCAGTTGTAACTCATTAGAAGACTTAGAAACTTATTGAAAACAAGAAAACTACAGAAGTGAAACTATTTACTGTGCTGGAACAACACTTAGGGAATACAACAACAACAAAACTAAAGTGCAACACACTTATTGAATGCATGAAATCTAACCTAAAGCATGTACAAGGAGGAACTTATCAAACCTCAAAACAAGGCTTGAGGTGTATCCCATTGAATGGGATAGGAAGCACTTCACCTTCAGTTGTGGCTAGTTGGTAAGCATTGTGTTCTTTATAGTCTTTGATAATAAATGGACCCGTCCACATGTTGTCAAACTTGGTGTGATGGCCCGACCTGCCCTTTAGAACATCCCATTTTAGCACAAGATCTCCCACCATTAAATCTCTTGATCTAGTTTTCTTATCAAATGTTCCTTTAGTCAGGGTTTGCTAACGTTCTATGTTCTTCATAGCCCTGTCTCTAGTTTCTTCTAACTCCATCAGCTGAGTATATCTTAAGGCAAGTGGATTAGTCTGTTCAAACAAGACCAGCTGACTGGCAATGTCCAAGGCAGTCAACTCAGTAGAAATAGGTAATTTTTCTTCTTTACCATACACCAGCATGTAAGGTGAGTTCCCAATCACCTTCATAGGGGTAATTTTGTCTGCCCAAAGAGCAGTCTTTAGCTTGGCATGCCAATCCCTCTGATTGTTTTGAAGCGTCCTTTTGATAATGTTAATTAGATTTTTGTTAGTGGACTCTACAAGTCCATTGCCCTGAGGATAATAGTTGGAGCTTGTATTCAAGTAAATGCCATTCCTCAACACCCAATCAGCAACCTTCAGACCAACAAATGCCAGGGCATTGTTAGAAATTATAGAATCTGGGACTCCAAATCTGTAAACCGTGTCTTCATAAAAATTCAACAATGTTGTTTCATTAGCTTCCTTCAGAAGTAAAGCTTCTGTCCATCGTGTAAAGTAGTCCGTTGCTGTGATAATCCACCGGTGGCCTACACTTGAGGGTGGATTAATTGCCCCTATGAAGTCAATTCCCCACTTCATAAACGACTGCTCTATCTGAATTGGTTGCAATAGAAAAGCAACAAGCTTTTCTTTGCCTGAAAACAAGGCACATTTGGAACATCTCCTGACATATGTATGTGCATTCTTAAACAAGTCAGGCCAATAATAGCCTGCTCTCAAAATCTTATATGCTATTGTCCTTGCAGCATAGTGACCTCCAGAAGGTCCGTCATGGAACTCATGTAATATCTGATCAACTTGATCATTATCGACACACCTGAGTAGTACTTCATTGTGATCTTTCCTATACAACACATCATCAATCAAGACGAAAGGAATAGACTGAAGTCAGTAGTACCTCCTCTTCATTCTGTTCAGATTAGGTGGACATGCCCCGGTTCTCAAGAAATGTGACATCTCCTGCAACTAGCTGGTGGCTTCATTATCTGCTATCCCAACATTAACCAAAACTGGGTCTTGTTCATCCTCTATTGCTGAAATTTCTTCGTTAGCCAGCTGCTGGCACAAACCTTTTCCCCTCACCAATTTAGTGACCTGAATATCCACATCGTACTCCATAACTCTTGTGATCTATCCAGCCCGTTTTTCATTTAGATCTTTGTTGAGTAAAAATTCTTTCACACTAGAATGTGCCACTTGAAGATGAATTTTGTTATGAGACAATAGATGTCTAAATTTCTTCAAAAATTTTACAACAGCTAGCACATGTTCTTCTACGAAGGTATACTTCTGCTCATAGTCTTCCAGACCCTTGCTGAAAAAAGCAATGGGCTGATCCAACCCTTCTACATTTTTCTGCACCAAAATTGTAGAAATTACATTAAAACTGCCAAAAGCATACAAGGTAAAATCTTTGTTGGAATCTGGGTTAACTAATGTTGGGGCTTAAGCTAATGCCTCCTTGATTTGTTGAAAATTGTCCCTTGCTTCTTGGGTCCATTTAAACTCTGCATTCTTTTTTAACATAGCTGTAAGGGGTTTTAACAAGGCTGATATATCAGGGAGAAACCTCCTGACAAAATTAATACAACCAATGAAACTCTGAATTCCTTTCTTATGCGGAGGTAAAGGCAGCTCCAAGATTGTTGCAACTCTTTTAAGATCCACAGTGATTCCCTTCCTCGATACTACATACCCAAGAAGCTTTCCTTCATGAACAGAGAAAACACATTTCTTGGGATTCAATGATATACCGAACTCCTGACAACGATAAAAAATATGCCTCAAATGGTCGATGTGATCTGCTATCTTCTTAGAATAGACAGTGATGTCGTCAAGGTATACTAAAACAAACTTATACATTAAGTTGCTAAAGGCCATGTCCATAGCCTTTTGGAAGGTTGCTCCAGCATTAGACAAACCAAATGGCATTTTATTGTATGCCATTGTGCCCCACTTTGTGGTGAAGGCAGTTTTAAATTGATCTCCTTCCCTTACCAAAATCTGGTTATAACCAAAATATCCATCCAGTAAAGAAAAACATTCAGAACCTGACATACATTGAAGAATCTGCTCCATAGATGGAAGAGGGTGCCTGTCCTTTAACGAAGCTTTGTTCAAATCTATGAAGTCTACACATAATCTAAGCTCTTCGTCTTTCTTCCTAACGGGAACTAGATTTGCAACCCAGCTAGTATGCTTAATGGGAAAGATAATCCCACTTTCTATGAGTCTGAAAACTTCTTTCTGCATTAATGGCTCCAGTTTGGGATTAACTGGCCTTTGTTTCTGCCTTATGGGTTTGGCTGTTGGCTCCAATTCTATTGTATGTTGTGCAAGACATGGATCAAATCCCTTCAAATCTCCATACTCCCAAGCGAATATGTCAATGAATTCTTGGAATAATTGCAGAAAAGACTGCTTTTCAGTTGTAGTGCTTATTTTTCCTATCTTGAGGCTTCTCTTAGGTGCAATTTCTAAGTCCTCATAATGATCTTGCTGAACCAACAAATTGGCTTTGTTACTTTTAGCCTAATCATCAGAGTTGAAAATGCTTTCTAAGGTAACCAAACCCTTAGGCAACTTGTTCTTTAATTGTAGTACCTGGTCTCCATACTGCTGCTTAATTATCTCTTGGTTTGATGCTGCAAACATGTCCTCTTCAAGCAGAAATTGCAGAATTTTCTCATCACTCTCAAAGACCTGCCAGTTAACATTGTTATCGGGCACTGACGACCTGATAATAACCTTGATATGCTGCTGACTACATCCCTTCCTTACGCTATTCGAAATGTCAAACTGAGCTCCCACAGCTGCTAATCTATCAACATGCTGATTCTGATTTCTTGGAATTGAAATGATATTGAAAGCCTCAAAATCCTCAATGAGGTCCCAAACCCTATGCTTATACAATTTAAGAACATCATTTTTATCAGCATTCAGGCCTCTAACCTGATTTACTACCAATTCACTATCCCCGTGCACCTTCAAACACTTAATTCCACGTCTCCTTGCCCATTCCAACCCTTGAATAAGACCTTCATATTCTGTTTTGTTATTAGTGCACAAAAATGCAAACCTAAACGCTGCATAATATCTTTCAGCTCTTGGGGAAACCAATAATGCACCCCCACCAGCGCCATGCCTGCTCCTTGAACCATCAAAATGCATTTCCCAAACACTTAATTCACTGTCTCCTCGCCCATTCCAGCCCTTGAATAAGACCTTCATATTTTGTTGTGTTATTAGTGCACGAAAATGCAAACCTAAAGGCTGCATAATATCTTTCAGCTCTTGGGGAAACCAATAATGCACCCCCACCAACGCCATGCCTGCTCCTTGAACCATCAAAATACATTTCACAAACACTTAATTCATTGTCTCCTCACCCATTCCAACCCTTGAATAAGACCTTCATATTCTGTTGTGTTATTAGTGCACGAAAATGAAAACCTAAAGGCTGCATAATATCTTTCAGCTCTTGGGGAAACCAATAATGCACCCCCACTAGTGCCATGCTTGCTCCTTGAACCATCAAAATACATTTCCCAAACACTTAATTCACTGTCTCCTCACCCATTCCAGCCCTTGAATAAGACCTTCATATTCTGATGTGTTATTAGTGCACGAAAATGCAAACCTAAAGGTTGCATAATATCTTTCAACTCTTGGGGAAACCAATAATGCACCCCCACCAGCGCCATGCCTACTCCTTGAACCATCAAAATACATTTCCCAAATTTCGTCTTGCTGATCACAATCATTCCCTGACCTCTTAACCAAGTAGGCATCACTACATCAGCTTCTTGGAACATGTAGTTACCCATACCAGCATCCAACACCAAGTCACTTTCATCACTAGAAGTTTGGCCTGCTGCCCACTCATCTAAAAGTATATCAGGGATATCATTGAAAACAATGCGAGGATCAGAGATAGCAACATGCTCGTCTTGTTCAAAAATTATGCAATTGGCATTTATTGCACTAGGTATATAGGGTTCTATATTGTCTTTTGCAAGTAACTTAGACTTAATGGTTACTTTAGTTCCATACCTAGTACGAAACAACATGTAAGACCAGTCAGATGAAAGGTATCCCCCTATTTTAGCTATAAACTCTCTTGAAAAACATAACCCAAAATACAGAGGCAAATCTGCCACATAAATGTCTTGGGAAATTGAAAAATTAAGGAAAGCATGCAGAGTTAAGCTAGCATGTTTGATAAGACCCATTGTATTAACAGATGAGCCATCCAGCTGGACTACTCCTTTCTCTAAAGGTTCATACTTTAAACCTAATTGATCAGCTACTTGCTTGGGCATCACAGAATAGGTAGCTCCACTATCTACCATACAATTGTGCACTAAATTTTTTCCAATAATCAATGAAACATAGAACAGAGGAGGTCTCACATTCTTACCTTGAATCATAGATTCCCTTTTGCTACTGGGATTAGCAACTTTCCCTTGATCATCATTAGCCATAACAACCTTTTGGGAATCAACAACAACTTGTTCAGGATTTATATCTTCGAATAATGCTTTTTTAAGTAGATTAGCCTATCCAAGAATGCTTAAGGAGTCCCACATGGTCATATTCACATTCATCTTCTTCATACTGTCCACAATGTTGTAAGGTACAGTTGAAGGCACCTTCTGATGTACTTTAGTAGTAGTCGGTTCTTTATTCTTGTGAGGCTGCTCATTGATTGGTAAGACAAGAATTTTTTTCGGTACATCTAGAATAGGTGTGGATGATGCTTCTATAGTTGCAGTCCCCTTGTTTCTATCAGCTAATTGCTCCACCTCTAGAGCTCTTTTCTTAGCTCGTGTATTAGCTACAATTGTTAAATCAACATTCACACCATATAATTCTTCACTTTGCCAATTTAAAAATGCAGTCTCATTAGAATGTATATCCGTTTGTTGTTCAGGTATATTAGCAGGTGCATCTGGCTGTGGACTGATAGCATTTTGGATCATAAATTCCTGATTAACTAACCCATTTGAGCATGAGGCTGGGTTATACGCTTGATTACACAAATAACACCATTCATTTTCTATCACAAAGTTATTCTGGGCTGGAACCATATCTTTCACTGGACTTAAAACATTAAGAGGAGTTGGATTATAAGATTGGAATGGTCTCTGATTAACATTTTTCCTCTAATAAGCACCTTGATAGGGTTGCCTATTTTGCTGATACTGATATCCCTGGTTTTGATAAGACTGATTTGCATTCTGACCTTGCTGTTGGAAATTCGGCCTTGCCCCTTGATATTGTTTCTTCATGCTGATCAACTCATTTCCCATAGTCTGTAAAATACTTTCTATCTTATGCTGACTAGAGTTGATCTCTTGCAATTCACTTGACGGTCCTGCAGCTGACACTCCCTGACTCACAGTAATGGGTAATGCTGGAACAACAGGTAAAGGGGCTAAAGATGGCATTTGCAATGGCATATTTGATTGAATTTCAGGGAAGTAGGGCATAGGTGGCCTAGGTGCTAACTTGCCTGCTTGAATGAGGTTATTTTCTGCCTTAATAGCTATACTATAAGCCTGAGGTAAAGAAATACCCCCCATGGACTGTATCATGACTGAGATATCACTATTTAAACTCTTCAAATAGTATAAAAATGCATAATCAGCAGAAGGCCTTATTGTAGCAGGTATTCGGTTCCAAGTCTTTTGAAATTGGATATTGAAGTCCGCCATTTGTTCTTGGGGGGCTCTTTTAATGGTTGTTAACAGCTCTACCAAAGATACGTGACCAGATTTTTCCTCAAAAAATCTGGTAAATTCATCACCAAGCTCATCCCATGTTCTTATAGAACCCACCGGCAAGCTTCTAAACCATTCCAACGCCTTCTTCTTGAAAGATGCAACCAACAATCTCACAGCTACATTTTCTTGTGTCACATGATGCACATTGCACAATGCTGCCACATCTCTGATATGTTCAAAAGGTGTTACTTGTGCTTCTCCAGTAAACTCTGTAACCCTTTTAACACTACCAATGGAATGTCATCATGTTGTGCTAGATTAAGGGGACTACCCTGGTTGAATGGTACGAAAGTAAAGGCCCTTGGTGTCACCATTGAGCTGGAATGCGTTGGTATGCTTGTTGAAGCAAAACTTGAACTTGGTTGAGAAGTGTTTGCTGTAGCAGAAATACTATTTGTTGAACAATTGAAAGCCCTTAATGAGGAGGCAGAAGGTTCTTTTCTAAGAGTAGGAGATGTTGAACGCCTAGCTAGAGGGTCTCTTCTTCTTCTCCTTTCATATGAAAACAGTACCCTGTCGCTAACACTAGGTGGTGTTGACTGAACTCTAAGAGAAGGAACAGTCCTCTTGAGAGCTCTCCCTTTTCTTCTTGGAGGAGATAAATGCAAAAACTCTACAGCTTTTGAACTTCTGGTTTCTATTTTTCTCATATAAACAAACACATTGATCCTTTCCTCCACACAGAGCCGCCAAATATGCTTAAAAATGACCTCTTAAAGGCTATTAGCTCACTGTCAGCACATCAAAACAACAAGACTTAGGAATTTTACTTCTGACTCGGTCCCACCGGGCGTGCCAAAACTGTTATCACCTGAAATTGCACCCTGTTGAACCCGATGTTCAACACCTCAGTGTAACATGGGAAGACCTCTAAAGTTGTGGGTTACTTATAGACAGAGGTCTACCTCCCGAGAAGGCCGGCTTCCTAACTGGTAATATCACTTAACTACTAAACCTTTTAAGGAAAAGGGAGAAGGAGTGCATAAAAAATGAAAATTAAATCCTATGGTGATGCACCAAATTTGTTCAAACATGTATAGTTGCTTAACAAACAGTTTTCAATCAACTAATAAAATTTGATATGCACAACTCAATACTCATATGATACTGCATAAAAATTTCATAAGAAAGCTACGATACATACAGTCCTAGAAGGATGATAAGTTCTCCTCACAACTAAACTATTTGCATCACTAGCATAACCTATAACCTGCAATATACATATCTCCTCTGCTTGAAAGTGTTATTAATGAGATGTATTAACAAGGAATAAGAAAAACTCACATGTAAATATATCAATCATCCAACACACTCAACGAAATAGATACTGAGAAGGAAGAAATTGCTTTTTCTTTTTTTTTATTGATCTCCAAAGGTGAAACTCTACCATACAATGTTTGTAAATGAGTTACAAAACTCAGTATTCTCCTCTAAGGACTTACAAAAGTCACAAAAGCAGAAAATATACAAGAACTGTTTTCAAAAAAGGAAAAAATGTCATATATATGAAAACTAAAAGCATCGCCTTCTTGTTTTAGGGTTTACAAAATATCAGTTTCTTCAGAAGGGTTGACCCTCAGATCTTTTTAGAAATAAAGCTAATGCATTCAATGTGCATCCTCCATGTCCACGTCGATGAAAGATCACTCCAGGGATGGCCCTTCAGATCTTTTGCGACCATGCATTTAATGTACTATCCTCTGGCCTCTGTGTCCACTCTCAAACTTCCTTGAAGAGATGCCTTGAATGCCCCTGGAGCATTACCATTAATATCGATTTGCTTTTTTCCAACCGACCTCACAGCTATCCTTGAGACTGACGGCTTCTTTCTTTTGGACTTCTTTCTGTAGGTTGACTTCCTCTACAAACAGCTTCAGACTTTCCCATTAGATCTCCACACCATTGCTCTCTGAGCTGCTCCATCGCCTTTGATCTCAGGAAAAATCTGTGTCGTTTATGCTCTGTTGATCTCTTTCATAGGGGTAGTCAAACAGTCAAACGGCTGATGGTTCGCCTTTAGTTCCCTCCGATTGGTTGAACATATGCCACGCAAGATCCCAGGTGGTCAAAGGTCATTAAGCCAGAATCGCATGTTGGTGAGACACTGGTCGTGTCTCCCCAATGCGATTATGCTCTATAGCAGCGATCGACATGGCTCACCACTGTCGGCAAGACTTCATAGCGAGTTCCCATTGGTCATACTGATATTCCTTTTTATTGGAAAATCCATTGCTATCGACAAGAATTCTTAGTCGGCAGGAGATCATAGAGAACGCTAAGAGTCCTACCGATTTCCTTTTCCATAGGCAAGTTGATCGCTATCGGCAAGACTTCCCTCAGTCAGCGAGAGGTTATACTGAAGGAAAACTCTCTCGGCGAGACCGCTTGCTTTCGGCGAGCCCAAAACATTACACCGAGGGTTCCATTTATCGGCAAGACCTTTCGCCGACCCCTTCTGTTTCGGCGAGACCCTGCTTAGTTGACAAGACCTTCCGCTGAGCTCAAACATTATACCGAAGGCATCCCTCTGTCGGCAGGACCCAATTCCATTCAGCCAGACTTTATGCCGAAGGCAAACTCTCTCGGCGAGAACACCTTCGTTCGCCGAGACATCATGTCGAGCTCCTTTCTTTCGCCGAGCTCACTCCACCTCAGCAAGACCCTACATGGGTCGGCAAGACCTTATGCTGACCCCTTTATCTTTCGGTGAGCTCGAAACATTTCGGGGAGACCTTGCTTGGTCGCCGAGACATTACGACAAACTCCTTTCTTTCGCAGAGACCTCACCCTTTCGGCAAGACTTCTCCCCGACGCCAGCCGCTTCGGCGAAACTTTCGTCTATCGGCAAGACTTCACGCCGAAGCCTTCATATCTCGACGAGCTCAGACCTTCTTTCGGGGAGACCACCACTTGTCGGCGAGACATCTCACCAAGCCCAAAACCTTTCGGCAAGACCTTTATTTATCAGCCAGACCTCCCACCGATGCTAATATTACGCTGATAACTCCATTCTTATGGTGAGACTGCAGTTGATCGGAAAGACCTCACGCCAAACACAGATGTCTTGGCAACCTGAGGCAAAAGTCAATCATTTGGCCCCCCTGAATACTTGAAAAATTAGACCCATGCCTAATTGAGCCCGTAGGTAAAAATCAGGCAACAGTAACCATTTGGGAGTAGTTGGAAATTCCTTAAAAAGGCCTTGCATCATCGACCATAAGGTTGGGTTGTTGAGATTTGAACTTTTGAGCAATGAAAACCCTATTTTCTACAATTTTTTGAGCATTTTTTGCTGCTACAAGGAATTGTATGGATTGCTACTGCACTGTACAGTCTGAAATTTGTTTGAAGCATGTAAAGGGAACTCTTAAACTTCATTTTGGTTTTTGTATGATCAATTTTTATGGAGTTTGTGAAAAGATATTAGCATTTTAGTGAAACCGATCAGAAACCCTACCTAAGGTTCCTAGTGGACTTGTAAATTGCATTTCTTACCATTCGCATGATAGAAATTCTTAAAATTTGGTGGAATGGATTATCATTGTATATATTTTCATTCCTAAAAATTGTAGGTTCTAGGGTTTTGGTTGGCACATGTTTTGGTGATGCCCTAGGTCCAATCTTTTCATGTTTTAGGCCTAGTTACAAACGAGACAGTCAATTTTTGACCCTAGCATTTTAAAGTAACCCCACCTGGTTTTAGGATATGTTGAAGAATGTCCAAAATGGTATTCCAAACAGGTCTTACATTTTTAATAGCAAGTCTACAATGAAAGTTATGACCGAAAAACCCAAATTGCTACCCCCATGTTTTAGGCTTTAAAAACAAGTTGTCAAGAACGAACAAGAATGCCCATTTTTACCATTTGTATTGAAACCCTAGTTGTATTGTGTTAATTTTGTTGTGAGTGAGGCCCCCATGCTCTGCATCAAATTGGTATTAGAGCCCAAAGATCTAGGAAATAAAGTTTTTGGAGTTTATGTGTTGTCTTTTTGCAGGTTGAGGAAGAACCTGGATGCCAAAAGACTAGGCCAAGGGAAAAGAAAGAGGCCTAAGGTGAGGTATCATGAAGAAAATAAGAAGCAAGGTGAAAGATAATTTCCTGAGAAAGAAGAATGGAAGAGTTGAGGAGAAAAGTCTATGGAGACTTGCAGAGTAAGGAGGTACCAAACAAGAAACTAGTGATGAGAAAAGAGAGAAGTGAGATAAAGAAGAAGGATGAGAGGGAAAATCAAATGGATATTGAACAAGAGATAATAGAATTGAGACAAGACTTAGAGAAAATAAAGAAATTCAAGAAAAAATGCTAGAGAGAATGGAACTTGAGATACAACAATATCTTGAGAATGAAACACAAGCAAGTGGTTGACATTTTTCAATAAGTAAGAGGCTCAAATGGCCTATCAAGAAGATTATTGTGAAGAGAGGAAGGCAAGAGAGGACAACATAACCAAACATTTGGGAATATTTTTTGATGAAGAGAAAAAGCCATTTGAGAAAGAGGAAAGTTATGAATCACAAATGGGTTCTAGTACTATGTTGGAGTGAAAAGGAGTTTGTACAAATCATAGAGAATGAAGCCAAAGATCCAAAGGTGAAGTCAAGGATGATGTCAATGAGTCAAAAAGAGTTCCCACAGTCCATGATGGAGGACAAGGTGGATTTTGATATCATGATCAGAACCTGAACTATCATGACAATAGTTGACATATCTGATTTTCCATGGGAGATCCAAAGCATGTTGAAGGACAATATGGACATAGTTGTGGATGAGTCTTAACCTTCTTTATTCCCAATGGAAAGTATCAATCATTTGAAATTGTTTGAAGCAATTGAATTTAAGTCTAATGTGCTAGTGGAATAAGGGAAGTTACTGGTAAACACAATGTAGGATTCATATTTTCAGTTATTTAAATACAAGCACAGAGATTTCCATTTAGTTCACCATGTTTTACATGTACCATTTGAGTTTGATGATGCAAAGAGCTTTATGTCTACTATTAGAGTAGTAGAGAGGGTTGTAGATGGGGAAGATAAGGTTGCTATTGTGGATTTGTAGACCAAGTTACTTCAATCAATTGTTGTTATGTTGGAAGGGTCATTAAGAGAGTGCAAAAAGCAGGGTAAAGAAGGCATAGTCGGTGATGGTGTTACACAAATAGTTTCAGAGGAAAATGTTACCATTGTTATCATCCAAGTACAAGAGGAAGAGTATCCTCAATCTGATGGGAAGACTAATCACTTTCATTTGAAATTTGTTAACGCGTTGTTGAAAGAAGGATTTAGAGGTGCAGTTGGGGGACAGGCTTATTTTAACAAGTTCAAATACCTTTGCCAAATGTTCAAGAAACCTAAGGTGGAGATGAAACCAACATGGGGATATTTCAAAGAAGATAATAATTAGGGATTTAAAGACATCAAGTAGAATATTTCAATTACAATTATCTTGTTTCTACCTTCCATTCAAGTGGAGCTTGAATCTTTCTTCCCCAAGAGTATGGTGTAGGGGCACCTAGGTCTTCATGCACCAAGAGGGATCAAAAAGTGATTTTTTTTTGGTGCTCGAGTCAATTTCATGTAATAAGGTCTTATAAGACCATTTCATAGGTGTTTGGGTCAGTTTGAGTCATTAGGGGGTGAATTAGTATGTAAATGCAAAAAAATGTCAATATTGTCAAGTTGCACAAAGCAACTTTGCATTTTTGTTTTCAAGTGGAAGTTGAAACGTTGGAAGATGAAAGATTAGTTTGTAATAATTTGAGAGTGGTTGTAAATTCCTTAAAAATTTCTTGTACCATGGATCATAAGGTTGGGTTGTAGAGATTTGAAGTTTTGAGCAATGAAAACCTTGTTTTCTACAATTTTCTAAACACTCTTTGCTACTACAGGGAATTGTATGGATTGCTAGTGCACTATACATTTTGAACTTTATTTGAAGAATGTAAAGGGAAATATTAACTTTATTTTTATTTTTGTGTGATCAATTTTTATGGAGTTTGTGAAAATATATTATCATTTTAGTGAAATCGGTCAAAAACCCTACCCAGGGTTCCTAGTGGACTTGTAAATTGCATTTATTGCCATTCCCATGGTAGAAATTCCTAAAAATTGGTGGAATGGCTTATCATTGTATATATTTTCATTCCTCAAAATTACAGGTTCCAAGGTTTTGGTTGGCACGTGTTTTGGTGATTCCCTAGGTCTAATCTTTTCATGTTTTAGGTCTAGTTGCAAACGAGATAGTCAATTTTTGACCCTATCATTTTAAAGTAACCCCACCTGGTTTTAGGATATGTTGAAAAATGTCCAAAAGGGTATTCCAAATAGGTCTTACATTTTTAATAGCAGGTTTACAATGAAAGGTATGACCAAAAATCCCAAATTGCTACCCTTATGTTTTAGGCTTTAAAAGCAAGTTGTCAAGAACGAGCAAAAATGTCCATTTTCACCTTTTGTATTGAAACCCTAGTTGTGTTGTGCTAAATTTTTTGTGAGTGATTCCCCCATGCTTTGCATCAAATTGGTATTAGAGCCCAAAGATTTGGGCAAGAAAGTTTTTGGAGTTTATGTGTTGTCTTTTTGCAGGTTGAAGGAAGAAATAGAATGCCAAAAGACTAGGCCAAGGAAAAAGAAAGATGCCTAAGGTGAATTATCATGAAGAAAAGAAGAAGCAAGGTGAAATAGAATTTCTTGAGAAAGAAGAATGGAAGAGTTGAGGAGAAAAGTCCATGGAGACTTGCAGAGTAAGGAGCTACTAAGCAAGAAACCAGTGATGAGAAAAGAGAGAAGTGAGATAAAGAAGAAGGATGAGAGGGAAAATAAAATGGATATTGAACAAGAGATAATAGACTTGAGACAATCTTTAGAGAAAATGAAAGAAATTCAAGAAAATATGCAAAGAGAGAATGGAACTTGAGATACAATAGTGTCTTGAGAAGGTAGCACAAGCAAGTCATTGACATTTTCCAATAAATAAGAGGTTCAAATGACCTAACAAGAAGATTATGAGAAGAAGGAAAGAGAGGATAGTAGAACCAAAAATTTGGGAATCTTTGTTGATGAAGGAAGAGCAAAATCCATTTGAGAAAGAGGAAAGTTATGAATCACAAATGGGTTCTAGTACTATGTTGGTGAGTGAAGAGGAGTTTGCACAAATCATAGAGAATGAAGCCAAAGATCTAAAGGTGAGGTCAAGGATGATGTTAATGAGTCACAAAGAGTTCCCACGGTCCATGATGGAGGATAGGGTGGATTTTGAGATCATGATCAGACCCCGGACTATCATGACAACAATTGACATATCTAATTTTCTATGGGAGATCCAAAGCATGTTGAAGGAAAATATGGACATAGTTGTGGATGAGTCTTTACCTTCTTTATTCCCAATGCAAAGGATCAATCATTTGTAGTTGTTTGAAGCAATTGTATTTGAGTCTAATTTTCTAGTGGAACAAGGTAAGTTACTGGTAAACACAATGCATAATTCAGATTTTTAGTTATTTGAATACAAGCACATAGATTTCCATTTAGTTCACCATGTTACACATATACTATTTGACTTTGAGGATGCAAAGAGATTTATTTTTGCTACTAGAGTAGTAGAAAGGGTTGTATATGGGGAATATAAGGTTGCTATTGTGGATTTGAAAACCAAGTTACTTTAGTTAGTTGTTGTTATCTTGGAAGGGTCATTAAGAGAGTGTAAAAAGTAAGGCAAAGAAGGCATAGTCGGTGATGGTGTTACACAAATAGTTTTAGAGGATAATGTTGCCATTGTTATCATCCATGTACAGGAGGAAGAGTATCCTCAATCTTGATGGGAAGAATGATCACTTTCATCTGAAAGTTGTTAAAGCATTGTTGAAAGAAGGATTCAGAGGTGCAACTGGGGACAAAATTATTTTAACAAGTTCAAATACCTTTTCCAAATGTTCAAGAAACCTAAGGTGAAGATGAAACCAGCATCGGATTATTTCAAAGAAGATAATAAGAAATATTTAAAGACATCAGAAAAAAGCTTTCAAACATAGTTCTCATGTTTCTACCTTCCATTCAAGTGGAACTTGAATCTTTCTTCCTCAAGAGTATGGTGTAGGGGCACCCAGGTTTTCATGCCCCAAGAGGGGTAAAAAAGTAAAAATTGTTGTGTTCGAGTCAATTTCATGTAATAACGTCTTATAAGACCATTTCATAGGTGTTTGGGTCGGTTTGAGTCATTAGGGGGTGAATTAGTATGTAAATGCAAAAAAGTGTCAATATTGTCAAGTTGCACAAAACAACTTTGCATTTTTGTTGTCAAGTGGAAGTTGAAACATTGGAAGATGAAAGATTAGTTTGTAACCATTTGGGAGTGGTTGGAAATTCCTTAAAAAGGCCTTGTATCATCAACCATAAGGTTGGGTTGTTGAGATTTGAACTTTTGAGCAATGAAAACCCTATTTTTTACATTTTTCTAAGTGTTCTTTGCTGCTACAGGGAATTGTACAGATTGCTAGTGCATTGTACGGTCTAATTTTTTTTTGAAGCATGTAAAGGGAACTCTTAAATTCATTTTGGTTTTTGTGTGATCAATTTTTATGGAGTTTGTGAAAAGATATTAGCATTTTAGTGAAATCGGTCAGAAACCCTACCCAGGGTTCCTAGTGGACTTGTAAATTGCATTTCTTGCCATTCCCACAGTATAAATTCCTAAAAATTGTTGGAATGGCTTATCATTGTATATATTTTCATTCATAAAAATTGTAGGTTCCAGGGTTTTGGTTGGCACGTGTTTTGGTGATGCCTTAGGTCCGATCTTTTCATGTTTTAGGCCTAGTTGCAAACGGGACAGTCAATTTTTGACCCTATCATTTCAAAGTAATCCCACCTAGTTTTAGGATATGTTGAAAATTTTCCAAAAGGGTATTCCAAATAGGTCTTACATTTTTAATAGTAGGCCTACAATGAAAGTTATGACCAAAAAACCCAAATTGTTGCCCCCATGTTTTAGGCTTTAAAAACAAGTTGTCAAGAATGAACAAGAATTCCCATTTTCACCATTTGTATTGAAACTTAGTTTTATTGTGTTAATTTTTTTGTGAGTGATGCCCTCCTTCTTTGCATCAAAAACTTATATTTAATTGAGTTCCAGGTGAGGAAAACAAGGTTTTCCAAAACCTAGATGCCACACGAGCATCCCTATCTAAAATAATCTTTTCAAGAATCCCATGTAATCTAAAAACCTCTTGCATGAGTTTTCGAGTTATGAAAGGAGCTCCATTCATTAAATTTCTAGGGTAATTTTTTCCACTACCACCTAAATTGTATTGTGCTTATTCCTTGACATAGGAAGACCCTGCACAAAGTCCTTACTAATGACTTGCCACTTCCTCTTAGGAATATCATGAGGGTACAAAAGACTTGCTGGGTGATGATGTTTAGCTTTCACCCTTTGACACTCTAAGCATCTTGCTACAAATCTATCAGTGTATCCTTTCATCCCTTTCCATAAATGTAATGGCTTCACATCAACCAACATCTTAGTCACACCTTGATGTTTGAAATATGGTGGTTCATGTACCTCTTTCCATACCATATTTCTCAACTCTTCAGAATTAGGCATATGCATTCTTCCTTTAAACCTTAACAATCCACTAGGTTCAAAATGAAATCCTTCGTACCTTGCATCTTGTGAATTATCCATGAGGGCTTGCTTAACTTGCTCATAGTACTCGTCACCCATGGATTTTTGCAATACTTGACCCTTGAAGTTAGTTTGAATGGATACCATTGAGGTGATATTCCTTCTACAACTTAGGGAATCAACAACCTGATTTTCTTTTCCCTTGATATAGTTGATATTGAAGTCATAATCATAGATCAACTCTAACCATCTATGTTGTCATACATTCAAATTGGGTTGAGTGAAAAAATACTTAAGACCATGATGATCAATCTTTAGTTCAAATGGATTTCCAAGAAAATAATGTCTCCACATCTGCAATGCATGAACTATTGCTACTAGCTCTAAATCATGTGATGCATAATTTTTCTCATAGGGTTTCAACTTTCTTTATTCATATGCAATGACCTGCCCTTCTTGCATCAACACTCCACCTATTCCCTCTCCTGACACATTTGTGATGATAGTGAAGTCACCCTTCAGATCTGGTACCTTCAATATCAGAGCCATAGTCAACTTCTCCTTGAGTAGATCAAATGCCACTTGACAGTTTTCCATCCACTCAAACTTTTTTCCTTTCCTTTGTAATTAAGTAATAGAAAATTCTATCTTGGAAAAGTTTGCAACAAAATTTTGATAGTAGCCAGCCAATCCCATGAAACTTCTAACCTCTGATATGTTTTTTAGGTACTAGCCATTCTAACGCCACTTTTATTTTCACTGGATTCACTAAAATTTCCTCAGTTGAAATCATGTGACCCAAATACTACACCTTCTTCTGAAAGAAAGTACACTTAGAGAGTTTTCCATATAGTTTATGTTCTCTTAACCACTGGAGAACTATCTCTAAATTTTTGCAATGCTCCACTTCATCCTTGGAATAAATTAAGATATCATCCAAGAATACTAAAATAAACCTATCCAAACAATCCCTAAAAACATTGTTCATTAGGTTAATAAATGTTGCAGGTGCATTAGTAAGTCCAAAAGGTAAGACTGTAAACTCATGATTCCCATAGCTCATTCTAAATGAAGTTTTGAATGTCTTCATCTTTGATTCTTAATTGATGGTAATGTGATCGCAAATCAATCTTCGAAAACATAACCACTCACCGCATCTGATCAAAAAGATCATCAATGCGTAGTAATGGATATTTATTCTTTATCATTGCTTTGTTAAGCATCTAAAAATAAATACATAAGCACAATGTTCCATCCTTCTTCTTCACAAAGATTACTAGTCCTTCCTAGGGTGAAACACCAGGTCTTATCAATCCCTTAGATAATAACTCCTCTAACTGTGCCTTGAGTTCCATTAATTTTGTAGTAGTCATTCTATAAGGCACCTTGGAAATAGGTTCAGATCCTGGTACAATGTCAATAGAGAAATCAGATACCCTCTTAGGAGGTAATCCAGGTAACTCATTTGGAGATATGTCCACAAATTTTCATAAAATGGGATACTTATCTATATTTGTTTTTCCATATTCCACCATTTCTCCTTCTTCAATCTCTAAAGAATCTTGTGGTTCATAATCCATGACATTATCTTGAGGAGTGACTTCCTTAAGTTCTTCTATTTTGACTGCATATAGTTGGAAACCTTTCTTTTTTTCCCTAAGCATTTGCATGGCAGAAATCCTTCGCAACTTAATCTCTCTTGGTGTTCCTTGCAATGTCACCCAATTTCCTAGATCATCAAGACACTCTACTACTTGGGAATGAAAATTTACTTTGGATCTATGTTTCCATAGCCAATTTATTCCTAGAATGACATCATAAGATCCTAGGGGTGCTACATACAAGTTCACTTTAGTTGAGAAACTAGGAAGTTCTACCCTGGCTTCGAACAAACATAGCTTCGCCATTGCTCTTGTCTAGTTTGCATACTCCACAACCCAAGAATTTTCTATAAATCCAACTTTTCTAGATACTTGATTAGCTACTCTAGGTGAAACAAAATATTTAGTTGCTCCAATATCAATAAGTATACATATAGGTATACTAAACAAAATACATGGAGTTTCCACTGGCGTGACCTGATATTCAACTTGTCGATTATCCATGACTGCATGGATCTTTTGTTGGAATGCAGTTCATTGTGGAGGAAGAGATTTTTTATTTTCTTGAGATACTAAAGGCTTGTTGGGACATTGAGAAACATAATGATCCCCTCCAAAAGTATAGCATACTTGTACAAGTCCCTTCCTTTTTGTAGACTTGTCAAATTGAGTGACATTCCCTCTAGTATTGTTGAAATTTTTGTTGTTGCTTCCTCGATGATCTCTTCTTGGTTCGTTATAGTTATTACGAGATCCCTTATTTCCTTTCCTTTGAGATTCTTGTGCTCCAACAAAATTCTTTGGAAGATGATTTACCTGAGGTCCACCGAACTTCTTTTAGTTTCTATTCTCTCGGTGGGTTGAAATGGCTTTGAGATTCTGCTCTTGCTTGACTACCTTTTCATATACTAGATACATAGTTTTTGGACCATGTACATCCACTTCACCACCAATTGTGCTATTCAGCCCCATGATAAAATTTCTAATATGAAAATGTTCATCCTTCTGGTACATTGGCACGTACTTCAGAAGATGAGTGAACTTCTCCCAGTAATCATTCACCGATAATTCACCTTACTTCAAATTTTGGAAATCAGTTAAATCTTGGTCATAAATAAGTTGGGGTAGCCATATTTTTTGAAATATTTCAGCAAACTCATTCCAAGTTAAGGTTAGAGAACTAAGACCAAGTTCCATCTTTTTGTTCATCCCCCAGTTAGAAGCTTCTCTCGCTAACTGAAACAAACCCCAAACAACTTTAGTAACCTCAAAATAGTTTCTAATCTAAAAAAAAAATTCCATTTGAACTAACCAAGCCTCAACATCATCTCTGTTGGTGCTTCCCTCAAATGTTTTTGGGGTAACTTTTCTCATATCCTTGGACAACTCAGTTGTCACACATTTTCTTTTGCTACTTTCAAATTTGGACATAGATTCTTCTTCCCTATGTTGATTTGATTGATTAAGGTCATGAGAATTTTCTCCCTCATCCTCATTAGGTATTTCTTCTTCTTCACCTAGTGGAACTTGCTGATCTTATTTTTCTTTCTTTTTCACTTCTTGTTCAAGATTTTATATCCTTGCCCTAGTTTCATCCATGATGGCCAAGATACAATCCAACTTTGTTTCAATGTTATCTAGACCTTTTCTAACTTCCTAAATTTCTCCAAAATTATTCCTTGTTGTCACCATCTTTCAAGAAAAAGTTAAACCTAAAGGTTCATCTATATTAGATCCTATCATGGTTCACTTAACATATTTAAAAATTTTCGAAAGAGAAAACATTCACACACAATAAATTATATTTTTCTCACAAGCTTTGATATAGAAAATGGCTTTTCATTTATTCATAAGGATTTCAATTTACTTTCATTTACATTGAATGATTGTTCAAGAAGTCAAGAGGAGAGTATCCATCGTATTCACTCTCAAATACACAGCTTAATGGGGTATACCCTTCAAAATTTTATTCATCTCTAATTTGTTCATCTCTATCCCAAAAAGGATAGTATCCCTCAAATTTTTCTTATAATACATAATTATGAGGTACATAACCTTCTGACTCACCACTTGAGGCTATAATAATTATCTCAACCATGGGTAAAACACGAGGATCTCTAAACAACATAGCTGGACTAATGCTACATTTTGAGGGCATATCCCTAGAAAGTGATAGTGAGTCTGATTTTGTCGGAGAGATAGGAAGTAGAGAGTTGAAATTAGATTCATTCCTCATCCTTCTCTTTTCTTGGCTAATTCGTGATAGATCATGACTAATTGTATTGGTATCACTTAGCCAGATGGCATTGTCATAGTTAGTTCCTTCTATAGTATGAACAAGGGCTTCCTTTTCCTTCTTGGCCCTTAGGTAACACTCATTCTCGATTACTGACTTTATTGCAATTAACCTAAGATGCACCATCCCAACACAAGAATTTACCAAACATTAGTATTCACATAATGTTGGAAGGGAAAACATAGCGAGCACATAGGTTCCAGAGTTGGACCTGATAGCTCTGATACCACATGTAGCATGCCACTTGTTCTACACAATAATTTTCCTATTTTTTACCACAAGTGAGTTTAATCCAATGGCTAACACATACCAATAAAAAAAATTCTTTTCAAAACAAGATAAAATGCACACATGGTAGCAACAAAATATCTTTCTCATTTTATTCAAAAAATTGCATAATATTTTCAAAGAAACGATTTCATAATCTTGTTGAAAATGAAGGTGAAATTGTAGCTTAAAAATTGTAAAACTATGAGAATGTAGATCTAATTAAGTGTTCTTTGTCACAATTCTTTGTGTATGATTATCTATTTAGATCAATTTTACCAATTGCAGAAAGAGACAAAATATTGTAGAAGAATGAGACAAGAAGATAGAAGTGACACATCATATACGTGGAGAAACCCTTTTGGGAAAAAACTCCACCAGAATCAATAGTGTTTGTATTATTTAACCTTAGAACAAGATTACAATAATACTTTATCAATCCTTGATTGATATGCTTCCTTTCCTTCAACAATCCTTCTTCACAACTTGCAATAAACTCTCATAGAACTCTCATCCACTTGTTGCAATTAATAGACAATTAATGAGTATGTAAACTCATAAGAGTTGTACAATACAAGAGCATAAAGATCCTCACAAAAATCTATGCCTAGATTGGGCAAGTAGAGTTCCACTGTGTAATCTGAAGTCAAACCATGTCTTCCTCAATTTAGGCACCTTAAACTAAACACTTACTTGAATGTTGGTCAAGAAAATATCTTGAAAACTCCACCTCAAAGTTGGCGCCCAAGAATGGGCCCACTTGACTGAGCCCTGTAAATATCTTCTCATGCAAAAGGTGTTAACTCAAAGATGCCAACTTGGGCACCCAAGGTGGTCCCAAGTCAATCTTAGTTAACTAAAACATATCTCTCCACCAATTCATGCAAACATTATGCATGATTCATCATCCCCACTTAACTAAAAGTATCCACCTATTATTTGTCATGCAACTGAAGTCAACTGAAGTCAACTAGCATTCAACTCAAACTAACTACATGCAACTGAAGATAACTGAACCATAACTAAACTGAACTGAACTAAACTAAACTGAACTAAACTAAACTAAACTAAACTAATACTAAACTGAATTGAACTCCACTCATGTAAATATCAATCCCTAATTTGTAGGATCTTTACATGCATTACTGAAATGTTATCAATCCTCCAAACAGTTAACTAAAGTAAGGTGGGTTCCACCTTCCATGTGGGCGCCCCATGTGCTCCTATCTTGTAGGATCTCTTCTTGGACATCCCCACATATTCCTATCATTTAGTAATAATCACAAATGTCAATTTACATGTTCATTTCATTTGAATTTAATCTCTTTCCAATCCTAGTGTTGGGGAACACTTTCCAAGGACTTA
This sequence comes from Sequoia sempervirens, assembly GCA_007258455.2. Classification (NCBI taxonomy): domain Eukaryota; kingdom Viridiplantae; phylum Streptophyta; class Pinopsida; order Cupressales; family Cupressaceae; genus Sequoia; species Sequoia sempervirens. The sequence continues at coordinate 79,681,653 of VDFB02109042.1, read as the reverse complement.
AGAGATACATGAAATATGTTTAGGATTGCAATTAAATGGAATCCTATTCCCAACATTCTCCCACTTGACATTATACATTGTAATTATTCTAAACAAGGAATCATTATTATAAATCAAGTACAGGACTCAAGGCCAATGGCCTTCTTGCACCAAGAGAACTTATCTGTAGGAACTGGTTTCGTAAGATAATCTGCAGCATTGATCAAAGTGTCAACTTCTCAATCAATACCTTCCCACTCTCAACCATTTCTCACACAAAGTGATATTGAACATCAATATACTTAGTACAAGCATGATACATAGGATTTTTGGCTAAACAAATAGCACTCTGACTATCACATTCAAGTCTAATTTGCTTGCAATTAAAACCAATACCTTTCCTAAGTCTTTGTAACCAAACTGCCTCTTTAGAGGCATGTGTAGTAGTCATGTACTCTGCTTCTTTGGTGGAAAAAGAAACCGTGGGATGCCTCTTACTCATCCAACTAACCACAAATCCAAATAAAGTAAACACATAGCCACTTGTCGACCTCCGACTGTCTAGGTCTCCTACCTAATCTGAATCAACAAAACCCTGTATGTCCAATGATCTATGCATAATATCAATATCATTAGCACCATGATAAACCAAACCGTAATCAGAAGTACCTCGTAAATATCTAAACACCCTCTTAACATAAGTTCAATGTTCTTTACTGGGGTTAGATATAAACCTACTTAGAACTCCCACTACTTGGGCTATATCCGGTCTTGTACAGACCATTGCATACATCAAACTACCAACTGCACTAGCATATGGAATTTCAAACACTTCCTCATAATCAAAATCAAATTTAAGACCCATGTCTAAACTTAACTTTGTGCCAACTGGTAAAGGAATATTAATTGGTTTATTATCCTGCATGTTAAACCATTTCAAAATAGTATCAACATAGTTGCTTTGAATTAAACAAATCTTTCTGTTACCTCTATCTTTGTTGATCTCCATACCAAGGATATATTTTGCAACCCATAGATCTTTCATCTCAAATGTGCTAGAGAGTTGTGCTTTCAATTCTTTGATCATTACCTTGTTGTTACCAATAAACATGTCATCAACACACAAGATAATAATTAAAAGTTGATCATCAATACATTTTATGTAAACAAAATGATCTTCCTCACTCCTAACATAACCAATTTTTAATGCAAAAGCATCAAAATTCTGGTACCACATTCTAGGTGACTATTTCAATCCATATAAAGATCTCTTTAACCTGCAAACCAATTCTTCTTTTCCTTTTTCAACAAAACCATCAAGTTGCCTCATATAAATCTCCTCATCAAGATTCCCATGTAAGAAAGCAATTTTCACATCCATTTGCTCTATGTCAAAATCATAAGCAACAACAATAGATAAAAAGAATCTAATAGAAGTTAATTTAGCAACTGAAGAGAAGATTTCATTAAAGTCAACTCCCTGTCTTTGGGAGTAGCCCTTGGCTACTAATCTAGCCTTGTACCTTTCGAGATTACCATCTACTCCAACTTTCTTTTTAAAGATCCATTTACAACCAATGGCCTTTCTTCCTTTGGGAAAACTCTCAAGATCCCATGAGTCACAAGTATCGAAGGAAACCATTTCCTCATGCATAGCTTGTGACCAAAGCTTGTTCTCATCTGAAGACAAAGCTTCCTTGTAAGATCTAGGTTCGTCATTAGTACTCATCAAAGCAAATATACAATGAAAATTAGGTGGGCTATACCTATCAACGAGATTCCATTGTCTTGTGGATCTTCTCAAAGGAGGTTCTTCTTGTTCCTCGGTATGCTCATCATGAGCATCTATCTTAGAACTCTGTGAACTTTCCTCATTCAATCCATCCAATTGTTCTTCAACATGTGCATCTTCATGCTTCTCAGTATTTATCTCAAAATGCACTGTTCGAGAAGTATCATTATCCTTTGGCTATTCTTCTCTTGAATAAGATCTAAATTCCTTGAAAATCACATCTCTAGATAAAGTAATTTTTTGGGTTAGAGGATTCCAAAGCTTGTAACCTTTTACATTTTCACCATAACCTATGAATATGCATTTTTGTGCTTTAGGATCCAACTTAGACCACTTTTCTTTAGGCACATGAACAAAATCCTCACAACCAAAGATCCTTAAATGTGAAACACTAGGTTTCCTACCTAACCACATTTCATAAGGGGTTTTATCTTCAATAGATTAACTAGTAGATCTATTGATTAAATAACAAGAAGTACTTACAGCCTTAGCCCAAAGGTACCGATCTAGCTTAGGACTACTTAACATACTCCTAGCTCTTTCCATTAAGGTTTGGTTCATCCTTTTTGCTACTCTATTTTGTTGAGGTGTATATAGAGTAGTTTTCTGTCTCACAATTCCTACATGCTTACAATAATCATCAAATTCCTTAGAACAATATTCACCACCATTATTAGATCTCAACACTTTTATCTTATGATCTGATTGTTTCTCAACCAAAGCCTTAAATTCTTTAAACTTATTGAACACATCAGATTTTTTATGCATAAAATAGATCCAAGTGTATCTTGAGACATCATCAATAAATGTGACATAATATCTAGATTTTCCAATAAAGTCAATATCCACAAGACCCATAACATCCTAATCAATAATCTCTAATAATCTTTTAGCTTTATTTGTTCCATTAGGAAATGAAGATCTAGATTGCTTTCCAAACACACAATGCTCACAAAAATCATTTTTGTCAATTTTATAATCAGGAATATCGTCAACCAATTTTTTATTAAGAATGGTCCTAAGACCTTTTTCACCAATGTGGCCCAATCTATGGTGCCACAACATACATGTATTTTTAGCTTCAGTTACATTGGTTGATTTATTCAAATTGGAGGTATTAAGCTTAAACAAAGTCTCAATTTGAGATCCTTTAGTAACCACCATATTCCCTTTCATCAATCTACAACGACCTTTGTCAAATGTCACATGCATTCCAGAATCATTGAACTTAGATACAAAAAGTAGATTTCTAGCAAGTCCTCGAATATGTAAAACATCATTAAGGGTCTTAACCCTACCATCACTGAAACAAAAATTTACCTCTCCTTTTCTCACAACCTTTGTTGTTCTATTATCTCCAAAGAAGACATTTCCTCCATCATATGCAGTATACTTAGTGAACCACTCCTTGTTAGGAGTCATATGATAGGAGCAACCTAAATTAATAAGCCAAGAGTCATCACTAATAGTATTACTTGAAATGACCAATGCATCATTACCGTCATCCAAGGATTTCTCTGTAGAAGCATCAAAACTTTTTTTCTTGTTCTTACAATCCTTCTTTACATGTCTAGGTTTCCCACAATTCCAACACTTTACCTTACTCTTACCAGGGGTTTTAGACTATCCTTTGGACTTACCCTTTCCTCTCTTGTCTCCCTTAGGTTCCCTTTCCTTAGGCCTACCTCTTACAAACAAGGCATCTTGGGATCCCATTTTAGACTTCCTCCTCATCTCCTCTGATAGGAGAGTAGGAATTATATTTTCCATCTTAGGATTTGTACCACTGCCAATGAGAACAACAATTAGATTTTCCCAAGACTTTGGAAAAGAACAAAGTAACAAAATGCATTTATCTTCATCTTCTAGCTTTACATCTATAGATGCTAACTGACTTAGAATCAAATTGAAAGCATTTAAATGATGTGCAACAAAATCACCATCTTTCATCTTTGAAGAATACAACTGTCTTTTCAGATACAACTTATTAGTAAGACTTTTGGTTTGATACATATCACCTATCCTCTTCCATAATTTATATTCAGTAGTTTCAACCGAAATTACTAAGTTCTCTATGGTTTTTAACTTGAAATACATATGATGACAACATAATAGTAGGCACATTCCTCCATGGATTCCCTAACATCACCAAATGACGTCACTAACACTTAACTAACTCCAAGATATATCTAAACTATGCTTATAACATCACAATCAATAGTAACAATCACATAAACCAATAATCTTTCATTAAAGTTAATTAAACGCTCATTCATGTTTTACATTTACATAGTTATCATGTAAATCAAAATACTAAGCCTTTTCCATAACATTAAATTAATGCTTTTCCTAATCTCATTTAACCATTCCATTTACACATGTGGCTATTTCTAAACAAGTAAACCCATCTTACAAGAATATGGAACAAACATCAATTATTCTAACTACTTGGTAACTCCTTATGGCATTACAACATAAACATGCATGATCTTTTATTTCCACCTAATGATAGTTCGAGAGTGTAGCTCTTCATCCAACACATATTTTCATTACAACGTAACGCACATAACATTTCACATATCATTTCATAATTCACTTCTATACCACATCTAAGACTATAAATAATGTATACATAATCTCTGCTACACATGGTATTACAATTACAATATCTTACACATCTTAATTACAATACAATACAGTCCATCTTTCATGAAATTACATGACATATCACCATGAATAATGCAATACTGTAACTGAAGAAAGATAAGGAGTAAGATGATCATCGCCAAGAGGTTGAACACAAACAAGCCACCAAACTCCCAATGGACGGTTAGCAACTACCACTCGACCATGTGGAGCCTGATGGTCCACCCCACCGTGCAAGGAAATAGACACAAGGCCCCACATAGCAATCATCAAGGCTAAGGCTTACAAGACATAATATCAACTCAACACATATACAAGAACATACTTCAACACATAACTGAACTCAACACAACCTAATACTTCCAGAGGCTTGCTAACACAAGGTATCTCCTAACTTCTCAAAACTCAAGGATACAATCTCACAACAAAGTAAATACAAACAAGTGCTCATGACCATGTTTGGAAGACTCGCAACATTATTATAAACATATCTTTGCATGATCTCAAAACTATGACAATCAATCCTAACAAACTGCCAATGCATCAAAACTACAGGAATCTTCTCAAAATCATGAATAAAGCATGAAAATATCACTCAAGACACATTTAACATAATTTAGACTCAATTTTTCCAACCCAATAGCAAATAGGTCCAACATTCAACCTCTAGAAGCCTTTGGAAGCCAAACAAGACAAAACTGACACCAAACAACAACTAAATGACAAACTGTGCAGCAAAAACTAACTGAGGTGAAATTGTTACTAACTGAGGTTCATCTACCACTAAGGAACATCTGTCACTAATTGAGGTGCACTTGCAACTATTCATAACTAAGGCACAATTGTACAGACTGACAGTATGGAAGACAAAACAGTTTTTGGGAAAAATATGATAAATACTTCCAGAAATAGACATGTATCAACTCATATTGACAAAACATCATGACAATAAATCAAAACCCAGTTTATGACTAGAAACATAAGTCACTTTTCACAAAAGAAAAATCAATTGACTCAAACAACCTTAAAATTTGTAACAACAAAACAACAAACTCATTCTTTCACACAACATACATAAAATTGACACCAAATATCCTCATACAATTCATAGTAGCATGATAGTCTCAATTCACAAAATTTTAAGACAACAACTAGAGTTTTCAACCCCTTTCCATTAATGGGTTTCCTAAATTTTATAGAGAAAATTAAACTTATACATTTTGTTTTCAATTTCCCTTTAAAGTAAATAAACACACACAATATAAATTTATTACATGTACCACAAAAATCACATTAGATTCAAATAATTCAAGAGGCCAAGCCCCTACCTCAAATCCACACAAAAATGACGGAAGAAGGAAGAAATTTGATGAAGTTGAGGAACTCTGAATGCAGATCCAATCAACAATCTTCAATTAGCACCACTTCCAACAAAATTGAAAACTGAAAACCTCCAAACAATTCTCCCAAAAAATGTAGAACTAACTTCCAATTCTCCCACGAAATGCTTTAGAATAAAAAAGAAGAAAGTAAAGAATAGATTTCCTAAACTATTTTTTTTTAAAACCCCCTTCCCAAATGCTCCATAAATTTCTTCCAAAACTTCATGCAACTACAAAACTGCTTCCCTCATTCTTCTCGTGAATCCCCAAAAATGAATGAATCCCCCATCAAAAATAAGAAAATAAATCTTTAAATCCCCCAAAAAACAAAACAAAGCAACCCAATTTTGAAACATGAAAATAAGAAAATAATAATAAAAATAATTAAATATTCGTCATATTTATCCCACTAAAATAATTCCATTTAATTTATTTCTTTTGACAAGATAATTATCAATTAATAATATTTAATTTATGATTATTATTTATCCATAACAAATAAATAATTAAACAACCATTTAATAATAATAATATGAATAACAATATTATTAATATTATGAATAATAATTGCATCCACAAAATAATGATAATAATAATAATAATATTATTATTATTATTCCCACACAAGCACCTAAAGCATATTTATTTAATTAATACACAATTTAATATTTAATATTATAATTATTTCTTGTAGCATTTATACTTATGTTATTTTCGAATAACATAACACACAATTAATATTTATTTAAAACATACCCTATCAATTCAATAATTCCAAATTAACAACCACAAGACCAAATTACAACATAATATCCTAAACTTCTAATAAGGTAGTCAAGATGTCGTCATGACACTTGACAGGGTGACACAGGACTAGATACTTGTCTCTCAAATTGAGACAATGGCTTAGGCCAGGGAAATTGGGCCCTGTATTATCTCCTCAACCATCATTAGAAGTTAGAGACACACTCAGACTTGAAAATAAATTGGAGTCGATGTCCAATACCTGCAACCTGCATAACACATCAAGTGTTGCACATATATTGATAATCCAAATCAATCCTAATCTAGTGAAGATGAATCGAAACATTGTAGAGCTCTCACAAGTGGGAGATATGGCATCCTCATCTTCCACACTCTTACATACTATCACAATATAAAGATAAAACCTACATAATTGAATTGCTTCCAATTACCAAATATCCATGGGGGGCTTCACTGATGGGGCAATATTTTTTCTTGAAAATAGGGGTATTCTTTAGTATGCCACGAACACACGTGATATGAGCTAGGTTCACTAAGTGAAGGCCCCGTACAAATATCACTTCTCCTACAACACCTAGAAGCATGGGTTAGCACATCATAGCATACATAATAATCATCAATATACTCCATATGCTTAAATCATCAATGCCATCACTCAAGTCCTGAAACATAAAGTCATCATAGTTAGTCCATCAACAAAATCAGTATATCCACATGCTCACCTAACACACATAAAGAAAGAGTTAAACATAATCCGTCAAAGACATTAGAAAAAGGGAAACATGGAGAGGCACTACAATCAACAAGAGATAACCTTATGGTCCCTCTTTCCTTCTTATCAAGCTTAGCCCAATCCTCATCTGACATCATTGTAGATAGATTTGTCTCATTACAAACAACTAACCATTGATCTCTCTCTTTAAGAAGATCCTCCATTTTTAGTTTCCACATCTCATAACTAGATCCATTGAATCTTTCAATATCTAGAAGAGAAGTAGAACTCATTGTAACACACTTCTTTTACAAATATGCAATAACACAATAGTAAAAGCTCCCACTACAGCCAAAAAACCTTCAAACTTTTAAGAGAAATGCATCCCAAACTCTACCCAACCATTAGCTTTGATACCAAAATTTGAAAATTAAGGTAATATTATATCTTAAAACTTGTAAAACTATGAGACTATAGATCTAATTAAGTGTTCTTTGTCACAATTATTTGTGTATGATTATCTGTTTAGATCAATTTTACCAATTGTAGAAAGAGAAAGAAGATTGTGGAAGAATGAGACAAGAAGATAAAAGTGACATAGCATATACGTGGAGAAATCCTTTCAGGAAAAAACTCCACCATAATCAATAGTGCTTGTATTATTTAACCTTAGAACAAGATTACAATAATACTGTATCAATCCTTGATTGATATGCTTCCTTGCCTTCAACAATCCTTCTTCACAACTTTCAATAAACTCTCATAGAACTCTCATCCAATTGCTGCAATTAATAGAAAATTAATGAGCATGTAAACTCATAAGAGTTGTACAATACAAGAGCATAAAGATCCTCACAAAAATCTATGCCTAGATTGGGCAAGTAGAGTTCCACCGTGTAATTTGAAGTCAAAACAATGTCTTCCTCAATTTAGGCGCCCCAAACTGAACACTTAACTGAACGTTGGTCAAGAAAATATCTTGCAAAATCCACCTCAAAGTTGGCACCCAAGAATGGGCCCACTTGATTGAGCCTTGTAAATATCTTCTCATGCAAAAGGTGTTAACTCAAAGATGCCCACTTGGGCACCCAAGGTGGTCCCAAGTCAATCTTAGTTAACTGAAACATATCTCTCCACCAATTCATGCAAACATTATGCATGATTCATCATCCCCACTTAACTGAAAGTATCCACCTGTTATCTGTCATGCAACTAAATTCATTAGTCATGCAACTCAAGTCAACTCAAGTCAACTAGCATTCAACTCAAACTAACTACATGCAATTGAAGATAACTGAACCATAACCAAACTGAACTGAACTGATACTGAGCTGAACTGAATTGAAATGAACTAAACTAAACTAAACTCCACTCATGTAAATATCAATCCCTAATTTGTAGGATCTTTACATGAATTACTGAAGTGTTATCAATCCTCCAAACAGTTAATTGAAGCAATGTGGGTGCCCCATGTGCTCCTATCTTGTAGGAGCTCTTCTTGAACGTCTCCACATGTTCCTATCATTTAGGAATACTCACAAATATCAATTTACATGTTCATTTCATTCAAATTTAATCTCTTTCTAATCCTAGTGTTGGGGAACACTTTCCAAGGACTTAGGAGATAGATGAAATATGTTTGGGATTGTACCCCATTAATATCTATTGCATTGACAAAATAATTTGGATATCTTACCACCTCATTATTATAAATAAGTTGCATCACTTTTATGTTTGGATTTAGTGTTGGTTGAGTTGGCATTGGCATTGCTTTGGGTGGTTGTGATGGGTTGAATGGATGATTATTGGACATTGGTGGTATAAATTATTATTGTGATTGTTCGTATGGATTAATAATAGGTGGTACTAGATATGATGGGTGTTGTCACTCAGGATTAATAATAGGTGGATTAATAAAAGGATGCACCCTTTTCGAGTGTAGAACTCAACTATTTTATGAAACATGGGATGATCTCCTTGAGTGTGGGTTCAAATGCTAGAGATTAACCTCCAAAGAGGGTTGGTTCCCTTTGAAACTTCACTTAATTAACCTATCCCACTACTGCATGTTGAGAAAAGGGTGAAAGAAAACATAAAATGAAACCTAAGACTAATAAGATGAAGCGAAAAAATGATTTCAAAGCCTATAATTTTGTTTGGAAACATAAAATGATCAACAATTTGAACCCAAGAACATTTCCAAGGTATTAAAGGATCAAATACAAGACCGATTGACTTGCCTTAAAGGTTGGAATTGAATCTAATCTCCTTACTGATTTACATCCTAATGTTATTTGAAAAAAGGATTGATGTTAGTGATCTATGCATTAGGTCTAGGATCCCTTTTCAATTAAAACAAATAACTGATTGACTAATTTTGAAGGATACAATGAAATGACTATGTAAACTATTAAAATATAGTAGTCTATTATGATTTCTGACAAATTGAATGCAACAAGACAAAAACAAAATCCAAAAAATTAGAAGGCGGACATAAAGGATCCTAGGATTAAAATTTGGGCTTGAATTAGCTAGTCTAGGGTGCAGTATGCCTTGAACTATCCTCCCTTTTTACCAGATCTAAAATTATAGGCCTAAGGTCACTAGTTTTTAGCTTCTGTTCTTTTGGGATCATTATCAAAACTTTGTCTGTTGATGAGAAAATCCAATTTTTGTGACTTGACAACTTGCAGGGTTTAAGTGAATGAATAAACAAAAAGCTTTAAATATTTCTCCAATTCACTTCAGATCTGTAATTTGCACACATGAAAAAAGAGGAAGGGTTGTGCCATATAGGGCTTGCCTAAGTCAAATCCTATGTTGGTATTTCTACCTCTAAAATTGTAAATTATGATATAAAAGATAGATTATCCTTGGTTGGATAGAGGTTAATGATAAATAAGTAATGAATTGACAACTTGCTACAACTCACTGCTCAAATCTAATCTCCTTGATGGTTTGAAGTCACACTCATCACCTTCAAGAATCCATTGTTGCTTGACATGAATTGATTTTAATGCTTACAAGTGTTAGTGATCACAAAAAAAATACATGTAAAACATGAACATAACTTACATAACACATGGCATGATGTTTGAATGATGAATTGCTGCAATAATCTTGATAATTCTACTCTTGACTGCTCTTGAATGCTCAATAATAATCTCAATTTCCTTCTCCAAAATTGTTAGCTTGCTTCCTCTTTCAAATAGTGAAAATACTTGTATTTATATGCAATTATTCTAATTTCTCAAAAATAAAATGTTGATAGCCAAAAACTAAAATTGGAAATTCAAACAATGAATTACTGACACTGAAAAATTTAAATTTGGAGCCAAATTAGGTAGTCTAGGGTGTAGTGCGCCCTAGAATAGATCTGACCTTTTCAAGATCTAAAATTGTTGGGGAAAAATATTAAATGCATAGTTTGATTTCTCATGTTTGATTTTCCAAGAATGTTTATAAAATGGGAAATTAATGCGTAATTAGGTCCAAGCACATAGGGGGAGCTAAACCTAGTGTGAAATTGTCAAGGGTGATAATTTTCAATGCTACAAGACTGAATCCTTCTTTGGTGCAAGAAACAATGGGGGAAGAAATCAGGTTGAAAACCCTTCTATGGGGTTTCTTCATGATTGAATGTAGGAACCCTAGACAAAAAGGGGAAATTCTACAAGGGGGCCCATATCTTATCAATGTTGTAAGGTTCTTTATCAAGGATTGGGAACAAACATTTAACCCCCTCCACTATAACTTGGAGGAAATTCCCACTTGGTTAAGAATTTACAACCTTTCTCAAGATTACTAGAAGGTGTCAACCCTAGCAGAGATAAAAAACAAGATTGGTACCTTTTTAATGGTTGATGAAAAGATCAAAGAGGAAGATCTTTGTATTTATGCCATAATTTATGTTAAGGTAAACCTAAACAACAAAATCCTAGGATAAATTGAGATACACTCAGACCAAGGTGTCACAAGGAAAAAAATTGAGAGGGATCTACCTCAAATTAGATGTAAAATTTGTGGCTTGGTGGGCCACGTGGTTGACAAGCAATTGGGTAGAGATACTGAATCTGGTGATAGATGAAAGTGATAAAAAAGTGAGGAGATTGAACAATATTTTCTTAAGATTGGAGTGGAGGGGTTTGGAAAAGAGATAGATTCCCTGGTGGCTAAGCCCAAGGCTCTAGTTGAGGAGTGCATCAAAAAATAAGTTGAAGCCCTAGCAATGTCAATTCAAAAAACAAGTTTTCAGAGCTCCCCATTTCCTTGAGCAACCAATATTTCGATCTAGGAAGAAATATGGAAGGGGGGAAACTAGAAATGAAGGACTTGAAAGGGTCCCATAGATTAGGAAGTTGATTCGAAAGAGGAACCAGATTATGATAGATTGGAAAAGATGATCCTAGAGGAAAGAATGCTAGGAAAAGCTTTAACAAAATAGAAGAAAGCTAAAATAGGTGAGAAGGCTAGCAAGGGGATGAAAACCATTAAGGAAAAGCTCAAAATTGATAGCAATGCAAAGAGACAACCAAAATTAAGATCATAATTAGGGAAGGGGGAACCCCTCCTCGTGGAGCCATGAATCTCCTAACATGGAATGGTAGGGGTTGGAATGCCCCTAACAAATGGCACTTGCTCAAGCGCTAAATTGATTTGAGAAAACAAAAAATAGTAATGATCCAAGAAACCAAGATGGTAGTTGAGGATTCTCAAAAAGTGGTGGAGAAATGGAAAAGATGGCAAGGGTCCTTTGCTGCAGCTACAAAAGCCTCAGGTGGTTTGGGTATCCTTTAAGACCCTCTCAAGGAGATGGTAGACACTATACAAGTATGCAAGGAATGATAATTATGCATAATAAGATCTTTTCCATTTAAACTTATCATTCTTTCTTATCAACATTTACAGGTCGTCTGGGGTGACCCAAAGGAAGGGGGTGTAGAACGAGGTTTGCAATTTATGCCAGTAATTACGAAATGAAATGTTTATCATTAGGGTAGATTTCAATGCCACCTTGTGACTAGAGAAGAGAAAAGGTGGAATCCCCAGAAGTCATAGTGCACGGTCAAACTTCATAAAATTTGTGGAAGATAATGCACTAATAGATATGGATATAGGTAATGGCATATTTACTTGGTCCATAAAAAGGTGTGATATCCACATCATCACATAAAGGCTAGATAGATTCCTCCTCGAGGGGATTGGACTCAAACCCACCTCAACAACAAGGCATAAATCCATGCCCTCTATGGTTTTGATCACTCCTTAATTTAACTTTCTTTCTCCCAAGATTTCAAGCTGCTAAGGAGCCCATTTAAATTTTAGAAAATATGGCTAAGGGAAAAATACATTGAGTCAAAAATAGAATCATGGTGGAACCAGGCACCAATAGTCATAGACTCAAAATTATTCAAGATCAACAATAAACTAGCCTTCCTGAAAAGGATTATAATAGAACAAAACATATGTCATTTCAAGAATAATTTGAAGAGAAGAAAAAGATAGAAATGATGATGTCAATAATTAATGATAAAATAATAAAATAAGGCATGACCTAAGATACATATAGAAAAGAAAAGAAGCAAAGGAAAAATATGAGTAGATACTGCAAAGGGAAGAGATCTTCTAGAGGTAAAAGTATAGAGAGTATTAGCTACATGATGGTGATAGAACTATATTTACTTCCATCATATCAAAAAAGAAAAATGAAGTCTAAATAGAATAAACAACATCATAAGGGAAGAAAGCAACAAATGCAAATCTTGGGAAGAAATTGGGCTAGAGGTTGTAAACTAGTTTGAAAAGATTCTCAATGCCAACACAAACCCTAATACAAATGTCTAAGAGTCAATTTTGAGAAAAATATCGCACATTGTAATGGATGCAAAATATCAAAAATTGAGTAGGCCTATTACAAATGGTGAATTTTGAAGTGCTACCATTTAGTTGGATGGAAACAAGGATCTAGGTTTAGATGATTTCTCTATGTGCTTCTTTCAGAAATTTTGCCACATCATAGGAAAATATATACACCTAGCCATTGAGGATGCAAGGAAACAATCCATGCTTCTAAGGGAATGGAGTAATAATTTTATTTTTTTGATTTAGAAAAAGTAACAGGTTGAAAAGTTGAAATATTTCAAGCCCATTTCTCTCTATAATGTGGTGTACAAAATAGTAACAAAGATCATTTCCAATCAATTGAATAAACTATTGTTGGAACAATCGCCAATGTATCCCTTTGGATTTGTGACATGGAATAAACACCTCTTGTGGATCTGTTTATCTCCGGCATTTGTATTAGCTATTAACAAGTCAATCTTTTGGCACAACAAAAAACGTGTTCCAAAAAATGGTATTAAATATGTGGTCATAGGTTCAAATCCCCTTGGATGATGCCAAGGGGGGATTGTTAGACTAATCACCAACATATCCCTTTAGATTCATGACATTGACTAACCACCTCACATGGACCCGTTTATCTCTAGCATTTATATCAGGTGTTAACAGGTTGATGTTTTGGAACAATGAAAAACGTGTTCCAACAACTACTCCCTTTCATTATATAAAAGGAACAAAGTGGGTTCACACCTAGGAGATCTATTACAAAAGGAGTAATCATAGCTCATGAGGCAATACATTCAATTATAAAGTCAAATAATGAATAAATGATTGTGAAACTAGACATCCAATAAGCTTATGATATGGTTAATAGAGACTTCCTTGTAAAACTCCTTCAAATATTTGGCTTTTGTGAGGAATGGTGTAAGTGTGTCCAGTGCTGCATTAATTCTTCAAGGTTCTTAGTTCTAGTAAATGTTATTCCACATGGTTTTTTATCCTCCAAAAATAGACTAATGCAAGGGAACCCCATTTCACCCATTTTCTTCATCATCATGGTCAAAGCCCTTGGTCACCTTATAAGTGGCATCAAATTAAGAAGGAATTGGAAGGGTTTGAGTGTCACCCCTAATGTGGATAATATTATGCACCAAAAAATTGCATCTGAAACATTACTATTTAGGGTAGCCTCTCTAAGAGAAGCTAGAGTCATCAAGAATCCCTTGGAATTTTATTGAAAGGCATCTTACCAGCATGTGAACTAGCATAAATCAGAAGCTTTCTTATTCAACACAAATTTGTGGAAACATAAAGAGATAGCCAAAATCCTTAATCTAAAAATCAACACTTTGCTAGGAAAGTACTTAGGGGTTCTACTCTTTTCTCAAGCTTGAGGAGCTACTTTGTGGGAATCTATAATGCAAAAGTGTGTGGGTAGAAGAGAAATGTGGAAAGGGAAGTGGCTCTCATCAACAGGAAGGATCACATTGATCAAATCGGTCATCATTTCCCTTCATGTTTTCCTTCTCTCAAGTTTAAAGATTCCAAGGAAAATTGGAGATAAATTGACCCTTGGAATGAGGGAATTCTTTTGGAAAGGGGTTGAGGACTACAAAAAATATCCCTTGATAACTTGGAAAAATATCTATCAACCAAAGTGTGCAGTTGGACATGTAGGAATAAGGAATTTAGACACTTTGAACCTGATGCTAAGAGCTAAACAAGTTTAGAGTATGGTGTCCAATCACCAGGCTAAATGTTCCAGAATCCTCTAATATAAATAACTAGACAATTGAAACCCAAAGAGAATTTTTACAATTGTCAATCTAATCAAAGTGTTGGCAATTTGGAATTCATGTTGGAATGCAAAAAGCTAATAGCTAAAGATTGCACTTGGGATATAAAAAATGGGGAATGAGCCATGTTTTGGGAAGATTATTGGGATGGGTTCCCTGCCCTTGCAATAATACAGGAGCTTGAAGTCATAAGACCCCCCTAAAAACTCTCTAGGCCTCCAAGGTTAGAAACTATTTGGAGTAGTGCCTCAAGGAAGGAAGAACAAAATGGAATTGGAAATCCTTGGAGGGGCTTGGCCTCTTGCCAGATCAAATAGCAATGTAAAATTGGAAAAAAGGATTATTTTCATCACATATGAAGAAGATGTAATCAGATGGTGTGCTGCCAAATTAGGTTCTTATAGTGTTAAAATTGGCTATCAAGTGGCGGATTAATTGAAACCAAAAGAGGAGTGGCCAACCAAACTTTTATGGAGTAAAAAATGTATGCCCAAGGGAAGCTCCTTTGCTAGGATATCCATTCAAAAAAAGATTCTCATAAATGAAAGACTAAGGAAGTAGGGGGTGGCTAGACTGACCCATTGCATTTTGTGTAAATTTAAAGAAGAAATGGTCAATCATATCCTCTTGGAATGTTAATTTGTAAACCAATATTGGCTCTTCATACAAAAAAACTAAAATAGTAGAGCCCATTACCAAATGATAGAAATGATCTCTTTGTGGCTTGGCCAATTTTGTATAAGAACACCTATTCTTTTTTGTGGATTGCAATCCCTTCCCTAGTAATTTGGGAAATTTGGAAGGAGAGGAACCACAAAATATTTCAAGATAAAGCATTGTCATTAGAGGCCTTACTAGAAAAAACCAAAGATGTAATAGTGGAAGCTACTAACAATATGGTTTGAAGTTAATCAATGAAGAAAAATGAGTTCTCAATATGGAATAATGAGATGCACAAATCTTAGGTTGGGTTTTCTCTCCACCCATTTAGGGGATGGTGGAGTTAAATTGTAATAGCCCATCCTAAATTATTACTTAATTAATATTATTGTAAATGACACATGAATATATTCAAATTAAAAAGACATAACTAAGTAGCTATAGTCAATCATATCAACACATGTCCATTTAAAATGAGTCAAATATTCATATATTCAATTCAAAATTCAAATTACAATATCAGATTTGACTTGGCTCGTAAGGCCACAAAGTTATTACAATGTACATCTTTACATCAAGTACATCAAGTATTACATCAAGGTTACATCATAGACTAAATAGTCTTGTGTTCATTTAAGGTTTCTCTTGATGCTTGCTTCCATTGGTGGATGAGAACATGGTTGAAGCACTTTATTGCCCAACCATGAAGCTTACACTTCCCTAAAATTCTTCCAACTTGAATAATACCTGACCCTGCACGAAAATTTTATCAAGAGAACAATTTGCAAGGTGGAATCTGGTGCGTGCCCATACATCAACATGTAATTTCTATCTACAAGTTAGAAAAGAAAATGCAAGATCTAGGCTAGGAATGGCAGAGAGTGTTATCACAAAGTTCATACATACAAAATGAACTATATTGCTTGGCCAAGTATAAAACTATGTTGCAACAACAACAAACAATAGGTTTTAGTAAAGCAAACCTATACTCTCTGAACTCCACCTTGACACACGTCCTAGAAGGTAACTTTATACAATACAACATTTCATAATAGCTATCTACCCTCTAGAAACATCTATCTTGAGGTGCTCTAGTCTACTTAGGTATCACTGTTCTTATTCAAGTAAAAGAATATTCTTCTCACACATGTCTATGAAAAAGAAAATTAGATTTCTAATTTTCTCATTAATAGAAATCAAATATCTGATTCAAATGGAACGATACATTATAATAATTAATCATATCATTCACATGACCCATGTTTACTTTCATCATAAAACTTTATCCATTTAGAAATGAATTAAGTTAGAAAAAAACAAAAGGTATGTCACAAGTATGTGTATGTACATAGATGAAGTCTATGTGCATACACATATATGTGCCTACTTAAGTTATTGGTTTGTACATACATTATGGAATAAACTATTAAATTAGATTGCAATCATGAATATAATATTCCATTTGATGGTTCTTTTGTTAGAATTTCATGAAAATAAAGAATTTAGAGTAAGTTTGTATTAACAATTTCTCTCATATTGTTGCTTCTTTTATATTCACACAAGCTATGATATTCTAATATTGCTATTACATATGAACAATACTGTTTCCAACTAAATAGTTACAAAACAAGTTGTTTCATGTAGAATGTTCATGGTTTACAACTGTTCAACACTGTTTCAACTAAACAGTTTCAAAACAAGATTGTTTTCAGCTACACATACACTTTTACAACAAATCAATGTCATTTCCAACAAAACATTCACTATTAACAATAATACAATACTGTTTCCAACTAAACAATTATAGTTTATGACAAAACAATGTCATTTCCAATAGAACATTCACTGTTTACAATAATACAATACTATTTCCAGCTATACAGTTACAGTTTATGACAAAACAATGTCATTTCCAATAGAACATTCATTGTTTACAATAATACAATGTTGTTTCCAGCTAAACAATTATAGTTTATGACATAACAATGTCATTTCCAACAAAAAATTTATTGTTTACAACAATACAATACTGTTTCTAGCTAAACAGTTAGAGTTTATGAAAAACAATGTCGTTTACAATGGTTTATGGTTGCAGCTTCAAGTTCTATTGCATTGTTTTCTAGGCTTAATTATTCTAACATTAGTATATAAAATTTCATGCAAAAATACTAAAATGAAGATAATATCAACTTTTGAAACAAATTTAAAAGCTTTAGACGACATACTAATCATTAATCATCAATGATGAAATGATCGAATCCATGAGATCAATCTTAACCAGGTTTGGTTTGATACCCTCTTTCATTTTTTACATATATTATATATCTGTTGTTCTAAAACGACCCACATTCATTGACTAGTTCCTAAAATAATAGGGTTCTCATGGGCAAAGCCATAACATCCACCCTTGGTTTGGGTGTAATCGCTTCCACGGATGACTTGGTTGTCATTCCTATGGAATGATGGTTCACTATTATACAAATGAAAATAAGTTTAAGGAATGAATTTCATCGTCCAGGCTTTAACTCGAATGGACTTGGTGATATAAACTAGGTATCATAAATCTGCAAAAAGTAACAAAGACCCACATACAAAACTGGGCGATATGTGCCCACTGTCGCCCTCAATGACAAGGAAAAGAAAATGCATTTAAGCTACCTTTTGATGCTAGTGTTAGGTCTCAAAAACATAGGTTATAAGCCTTGAGAGGGTTCCAAGCTCTTTGGGAACATTTTTTTCTAACAAACAGGGATTAATTGATAGGTTTGAGATCCCCCTGCACTTTAGGCTTTGTCGAGCCTAGGTGGGTGTACCTAAATGATGGAGAAGATTTGAAAGTTATATGTGTAATCTCTAATTTGGGCAATCTATTCACAATGGCATGTAGAAGTGAAATAAATGCTAGGCTAATAACTAATTCCTACTGTGGATTGGATGTATGGACAAGGTTTGGGTAGTGTATTGCTAAAATGAATATGACTAGTGCCTAATCCTATTGGGTAAACAAAGTCGAGATATAATAGATATATGGATCCTTTCTCTTAGCTTAACTCTAATTGTTTGATACTTATAGGTGTTTATAGCTTGTATAAATGTGCAATTTTGTAAGCTATTTGGCTCTCCTTGCAAATCCTAGTAATTTCCCCCTAAGTTACTATGAAATTTTGAAAGGATTTCAATTCTGATGTGAAGGAAACCAATTAAGACAATCAGTTTAAAAGGAATTTAATACTGGGTATGAACCTATTAAAGATGATCTCTCAAAATGAATTTAATTCTTTCCCATAGAAACCAATCAACAAAATCACACAAGTACAACGAATGTGTATTGACAACTTAAATATATTTTGATATACTTAATTTGAATAACTTAGACATACCACTCCAGAGACAACCAAATAACATGTATGAATTAAAATTAACAAAACGGTTGAACACTAGAAATTGGGTCACCAATTCAATTCTCTCCTCCATTATATTTCTTCAAAAGGTAATTTGCTACATATCAAAAGTCTTTTATATGTTATGTAAAATGATGCTCCTATTGAGAATCTATCCTACTATTATGATGCTTCTAATCTAATATCTTAAAATTTGGCCTTGGTTTCCCTTATATACGAGAAGCTACAAGCTTTAGGCCTTTACATCAAAAGTTGCGTTGTTTCATTACTAAAGTCCTAACAACTATATTAGACATAAACAAGAAAAAACTAAGAAATCTGCAACAATCTGTGATGCACCATGATCTGCTAGTCTTCATCAGGTACCCATGATCACTTAATATCTACCCAAGGTCTATACTCCATGATAACACATTAGATATTGCGAGACTTCAATAACCCCTGCTTCTTATTTTGTTTGAGTGATAAACAAATTAACCTTAGACAAGTGCTTGATACATCATTTTTTTGCATGAGTATTTGCATTGCTAATGATATCTCTCATGGAGAATTCTTGAGTAAAGATCCATTCCAATTGTACATGTACCTTTTCTATCAACCTTTCCTCATTGTTTATTTCATCAGGGACTACTAGTAAATATTGAGAAATTTCATCCTTCCATGCATCTTGTTCCTTCAACTCCCCTTCATCATCAAAGAAATTCGGTAAAGCCATACTCAAAGATTGGTTGAAATCACTAAGCTCTTGTGGACCAATATGGTGTAAAATTTGTCATGCATATCCATTAGTTCTTTATATTTCAGGAACAATTGCTCACCAATATTCTCTTTGGTTTCTATTTTTACTTTTATTTCTTTCATTTTGCGATGTAATCTATTATGTTCTTGGTAAGCTGCAAATGTCTTGCTCTAGATCACCCAAACCTTATCAGTTTTCTTGAGAACCTTGTCAAATCTCTTCCTTATCAACTTTAAAGCCATCTCAAATTTAGTAGTCTTTAACTTCTTTCCCAATTCCTCATATTTATGTTGAATTATTTCATTCTTTTTCTTCCAGTATGTGGTTTTAGACATGGCTTCGAGTACCTTTCTCTCACAATCCACTAGCAGAGAAAAGAGTTCTGAGGAAGATGATAATTTATCTCTATAATTAATCACTTCTTGCTTTAACCTCTTGCTCTCAGAAGTAAGGCTCTTATTATCTCTTATCAATTTTTCAATTTGTGCTTTGGTGAACTTAGCAACATTGATATTCAATTTGACTATCTCAAGAGGATCTGTATCTCCTACCCACTGTACCAAAAGGTGGCCAAAGATTTGATTGGGCTCATCAATAAGTGTGGGCCTTTTCCTTGGTGGGTATAGAGCGTAGATCTATAGAGTGGCATTATCTAGATTATATCCTGAGCCAGTATAAATCTTGTTGCTAGCTTCATCTGTCAGTTGCAAGCTTTTGTTTTCCCTCATAAAAATGTCAAAAACTATAGCCTAATTGATGTCCCATCCTTGGAGAAGCATGACCCAACCTCCTGTAGCAACTCTCATCCTCTTTCAAGGGTGATATTTTCCATCTCCTTGTCAACTTCCTTTTGTAGTTCCTCTAGAGCATCAACCTATTGCTTTGGACTAATTTATTTCATCCTTTCTCTTATTACTTTCCCTTTGTATTCATAAATGAATGATTTAAAATTTTGGGTTTGAATAAAAGCACTATCTGAAGTAAAGTCTAAACTAGCATGGTGCCTCACATCATCAAAAAGTTTGTCTGAGGCTTCAAATAAAACAACACTCCTCTCTAGTGGTGGTTCATATTATGGGATGACAGGAGCATTTACATGTGCAACTTCATTCTCATCTTCAGTGTCATCTTCACATGTGATAGGAGTGTCTACTAAGAAGCTTGCATTTGGAGTTGGCTATGGGGATGAATGACTTAGAGGCATTATATTATCATCTTGTCTTTTAGAGAAGATATCTCTCCTTTTCTCAAAGGCTATGATAGGCACATCCTTTGCCAAGTCATCTTCATGGAGGATCAATTGATCAAATCTCTCCAGAGGATCCTATATTTCATGGAAGGCCTCTATATATGATGAACTATGATTTTTCTTCCATGCCTCTGCTATCACTACTATATTGTGTGCAACTCTCCCTTTTGTAGCTTGAGCTTCATCACAATTTATAATCACATCATCGACAGAGAATTCATGTTCATATTTCTTCAATTTCTGTCATTTTAGCACTGTGAATGAAGTGTTGAACAAGATCAAAATTTTCTCTCTTATTTCCTTGTGGCATACTAGAATAGTCTAACTTGCTACCAATAGAATCATATCCCTTTTTGGAAACAACAGTAAAATCACCAAAATATAAGGTCCTAGGCATGAGGGATTGTTTGCCATAACTTTTAAGATGCATGTAATCAAAATAAGCCAACTGCCTTATTATTTCCAAGTGAGAAACTCTATCAAGGATTGTTTTGGGAAGAAGGAATGGAGCTTCCTTAAACCCATATACTCTTATCATGGTGCAATCCTCATATGTGTACCACTCTCCCCAATTGTGGTTTACCTTTCCTTTTGGGTTTTTCTCCTTGGGTCTAAGGAACCTCTGTATCTCTGGGGACAAGTTGTAATCACAACGATGACCAAACAATTTGTACAAGGGATTCACAATGAATTCTTTGAAGTACAGGTAATGGGACCTTCCACACCTACTATCCCAAATTGAAGTCCACATTTGTACTAGTCTTATGTTTTCATCCTCATCTAGGTCCTTGATTCTTAATTCCTCTCCATAAATCCCCATGGATTTCCCCTCATATAGAATCATATGCATAAGCAAAGAATATTTTTTGAAATTAATTGCGTCATTGTTATTTTTATGGAAGCAAGTGATGTGTTTATAACCTCTGCCAAATATTATGCATAGTCAAATGGGTCTACCATCTTGGTTCTGAACATCTCTAGCTAGGACCATAGGGGTGATAGCCATCTCAATAGGAACATCTATTCCTAATACTTGTCCAACCGAGTAATATGTATATTGATAATATTCTTCAAACAGTTCCACAGAGAATGGAGGTTGTTCATTACTGGAAAATCTTCTAAGTTGATTTCCTGTGTCCCAGGGTCTATGCAAAGGCAGTTTCCATCTTTTGTAACTTGTGTCCATAGTGTTGTATTCTTCCAAAAGATCTTTAATTATCAGTGGCATTTTCATTGATGTATCCAATTGAAAAACCATAGAAATATAATCTCTAGTGATGGGGAGAAAATGTGACCCATCATGTGAATGAATCATCGTCGTTTTGGGGTTATACATTTTGGCCAGTACTTTGATCAATTCCACATTGATAAACACATTTGACATTACAAGGTTTCCTAAATTCATATTCTACAGATTTGACACAAGCTTATGCCTATACTTATTTCTATAATGATATATGAATATGTCATATCCTCGTTGTGGAGTCCATACATCTCCTAGGCTCTTGTGTTTATCTTCTAATTTATTAGCTGGAGGATTTAATTGGGTTGTTCATTTGGAATTTGGTCTAGAGCCGAGACATTTTTCAATTAAATATTGATTTAACAGCCTTGTTTTCATTTTTTGTCTTTTGGCTTTGGGTTATTCTGATGTTCCATGTTTAAAACCCTAGTTCTTCTATAATTGAATCAAATTATGATAAAATATTCAACTGAGTCTTAGATACTTACTTGAACTAGTGTCACCTTCTTTGAGCTTCTGAGCAATCCCATGTCGTCCAATTTCTAGCTCTAATTCATTAATCACTCTGAGATCTTATGAGAAAGATATATCAAGATTTGATGCATATCAATTGATTTTGGTTCATAAATATCACCCCTACTAACTTGATAATCGATGGTGTCATTAATGTTAGTTTTCTCTTTGAAATCTTAATTGGTCATGTCAACCAGGTGAGAAGTACATTTTCATTGTGTCGAAGAGACAATGATTCTTTTCTCACCGATATCTTGTTCTCCCTTTGATATTCTTGTGCCTTTGTTTTCTTTTCAGAGTTTTAAAGAGACTATAAGGAAAGCTTAAGGTGTGGAACAAACTCTCCTAATGTAAAAACTCAGAGGAGAATGCAGATATGTCTTTAAATTTTGCAATTACAGTTAATTAAGATGCACATGAAAGGAATACCAAAATAGAGAAATAAACACATACACAATTAGGACACCAGATTTACGTGGGAAAACCCTTGTGGGAGAAAAACCCACCACACCAAGCAAAGCCACTTTGTATTATAGTAAACAATGTTCACATACAAAGTTACAAACTTGTGCTTTTACTAGAGATGCCAAAATTACAGCAGCGACATTTCCTTGATCAACCTTGTACAATTTTTTTTTTGATTATAGTTTGTGATGTCTCATTGTTACAATGCACATAAAACATACAATGAAGAACACACATTGATCATTCAACCATCTAACCATCTAACTCATCTAACCCATAATAGTTACAGTATGTTGCAATGTATAACAACCATTATCGAAACGTTCTCTGTACAAACGGTTCAATTCAAATTCCTTTGTTGAGCAACTGTCAAACTTACCAGTCATTGAACAACCACCTCCAAGTCAACAACATCCTCCACTGATCAATGCACACCTCAGTAGTCAAACAAGTCCGTGCTCGTTCACCCATGGTCCACTTCAAAATCATGATACACCACACTACCACTACACAATTAAAAAAATCCCAAAGTATGGCGGTATATCGCGCTACCGCTAGCTAGTTAGAAGACTCTCGTGGGGTGGTGGTATACCATGCAACCGCTGGACAGCCAGAAGGTTCCCATGGTATGGCGGTATACCACACTACCAGACCTCAGTTAGAAGGCTTCCACGGTATAGCGGTACAAGCAAGAAGGTAAAACTTATGCCATTCTGAGTTGATATGTGATAGAACCAGGGTTATACCATGTGAGTTTGAGACACATATTCTCAACAATCTCCCACTTGATGAAGAACTCACTAAACCCTTTTCAATACATGAAGTCACTGAATATTCTAGACCCTAAGGCCCATCGAATTTGTACACCATCTGAACTTATCTATGCTGATTGGCTTTGTCAATGCATTAGCAACATTCTTCAGGGTATCAACCTTTTCCAAATAGACCTTTCCATCCTCCACCATATCACGTACAAAGTGGTATTGCACATCAATATGTTTCATCCTCGCATGGAAAGTTGGATTTTTTGCTAGAAAAATGGTACTCTGACTATCACAACAAATAATAATTTGCCCTGCATCAAAAACAATATCATAACACAATATCTTAAGCCAAACAGCTTCTTTACAGGTGTGAGTTTCTGCCATGTACTCAGCCTCTGTAGTGGATAAATCGACTACAACCTGCCGCTTGTTCATCCAACTAACTGCACCGCTATTCATCATGAAAATATATCCACTGGTGGACTTTCTACATTTAATGTCCCCTTCCCAATCATAATCCACATATCCATGAATGTTTAGAGTTCTCTATGATTTAACCAAATTTCCATGGTAACACAAAGCATATTTTGAAGTGCCCTTCAGATATCTTAATACTCTTTTCACAACATCCCAATGCGACCTTCCTGGATTTTCCATATATTGACTAAGTACTCCCACTGCTTGGGCAATGTTCGGCCTAGTACAAACCATTGCATACATTAAACTAGAAACTGCACTTGCATAAGGAACTCTGGTCATGTCCTCCATCTCAGTAGGAGATTTTGGACACTTCAACAGATAGCTTCGTTCCTTACAAAACTGGAACAACTAGTTGCTTGCAATTAGTCATACTAAATCTCTCCAAAACATTGTTAATATACTTACTCTGGCTAAGCCAAAGCTTTCTGCTCTTTATGTCCCTGGTTATTTCCATTCCCAGAATATACCTTGCTGCACCAAGATCCTTCATTTCAAACTTTGCAGACAATTGAGATTTTAGATCAAAAATCATAGACTTACTATTCCCTATGAACAATATATCATCAACATAGAGTGCAATAATAAGAACCCGATCATTTTCAATTTTGAAGTACACACAATGGCCTGATTTCAATCTTACAAAAGCCAATGACAACAAAAATGTGTCAAATTTCTAGTACCACATTCTAGGCGACTGTTTCAAACCATACAGAGATTTCTTTAACTTGCAAACCAGATTTTCTTTACCTTTTACCACAAAGTGCTTAGGTTGGGACATATAAACTTCTTCTTCAAGATCCCCATGAAGAAATGTTGTCTTCACATCCATCTGCTCAATCTCCAAGTCATATGTTGCTGCAAGTGACAAAAGAAATCTAATAGATCTCAACTTTGCTACCGGAGAAAAGATTTCCCCATAATGAATTCCCTCTACCTAGGAATATCCCTTCGCAACCAACCTCGCTTTGTACTTTTCAACACTACCATCCAAACCAATTTTCTTTTTAAATACCCATTTGCAGCCCAAAGGCTTTCTACCTTCAGGCAATGGAACTGGATCCCAAGTATCATTTTTCTTTAATGATGCCATTTCTTCATTCAAGGCTTCCAACTAGGAATCTGAATCAAACATTTCAGTTGCCTCTTTTACAATCCTAGGCTCATCAGTATTAGTAATCAAAGCATAGGCACAACTAGAATCCAACATAGAGAACCCATACCTACCAGGTTGCTTCTTCTCACGTGTAGACCTCCTCACAAGTCGAGGCTGAGGTTGTGGTTCTTCTTCATAACTCTCAGAGCTACTCAAACTCTCCTCAGTTTTAGGTACACTATCAATGTGTTGTTCCTCCTTTTCAAGAGTTAGAGGTATTTCAACATCATTTTCCTCTTTATTTTCTTTCATCCTGACTACAGTTCCACTGAAGAAGGTTTTAGCTCTTAAAAGATTACACTTCTGCTGTATACAACCTTTTCAATTACAGGATTCCAAAACTTGTATCCTTTCACACCAATGTTGTAGCCAATGAAGATACATTTAATAGCTTTGTTCTCCAATTTAGATCTCTTCTCATCTGGCACATAAACATATGCTTCACAGCCAAAGACTCGAATATGTCTCAGAGAGGGCTTCTTACGAGACCAAGCTTCCATATGATTTTTTTCAACAAGTGCTAACGAAGGAGACTGATTCAACAAGTAACATGCTATAACCACAACCTCAGCCCAAAACTTCTGTTCTAGACCGGAATTGCTCAACATACTTCTTTCCTTCTCCATCAACGTCCTATTCAACCTTTCAGCAACTCCATTTTGCTGCGGAGTGTAAGGTGTTGTTTTATGCCTCTTAATTCCATGGTCTTTGCAATACCTTTGAAAATCTCCAGAACATAATTCACCACCATTATTAGTCCTTAAACATTTAATTTTTCTTCCAGTTTGATTTTATACCAAGTTCTTAAACTCTTTAAACCGACTAAACACTTCTGATTTATTTTTCAAAAAATATACAAATGCCCTCCTCAAATAATCATCAATAAAAGATACATAATATTTTGAATTCAACAACGAAGGAAAATTTATTGGACCAAAAACATCAAAGTGAATATAATCCAGAACAATAGAAGATTTGTGAGAACTAGAGTAAAAAGAAACACAATGATGTTTACCATATATACAATGTTCACAGAATTCAAATTCCAGATTACAATCATCAAGCCCCTCAACCAGGTTTTTATTTTTCAAGGCTTTTAAACCTTTTTCATCAATGTGACCGAGCCTTTGATGCTAGAGCATAGTCTTCTCTGTAGGAATTTTAACTTCCAAAGAATTAGCCCCTATGGGAGCTTCAGTCTCCTTTACATGAACAACCTTTTGTGACTTTGCAGAGACACTGTTACATTGAACAACAAGTGCGTCCAATTTGTACAGAGTACCAATTCAGGCAACCCTATCCAACACCATCGAGCCTCTAGTCATTTTACAACCATTACTTGAGAATGAGACTTGCACTCCAACATCATTTAGCTTATTTACAAAAAGTAAATTCCAAGCTAGTTTTGGTATATGCATTACGCCATCAATTCCCTTAATTCTTCCATCGGGAAACTGGATTCTGACTCTTCCACGACCAATAATTTCCAGAGATGAATCACTTGCTAAATACACCTTTCCACCATTGTATTCTTCATACTTTGTAAACCAGTCTCTATGAGATGTCATGAGGAAAGATGCTCCAGAATCAATTAGCCAGACATCATCAAATGCCTGAGTTGCCAAGGCTGCAATAAAGGCATCGACTTCGCTCTGAGAAGAATCATTATTAGAAGAGTTCTTCTTCTTCTTTTTCTCCTCTTTGCAATCCTTTGAGAAATGACCAGGTTTCCCATAGTTCTAGCACTTCACCTTGGACTCTTTGCTAGGATACTTTGATCTACCTTCTGATTTTGATTTGGACTTTTTATCCTTCTTCTTGCCTTTTTCTTTCGATCTACCACAAATAACTAAAGCCTCCTTTTTCATCTCAGAAGATTTCCTTCTCATTTCTTCTGACAAAAAAGAAGCAACCACATCTTCCATCTTGAAAGTGGTTGTCGTGCTCCCAATCGCCATTACTAAATGATCCCAAGAATCAGGTAAAGAACACAACAAAAGCATACAACAATCTTCACCATCAATTTTCACACTCACAAATGTTAACTAAGTAATCAATGTGTTAAACGTATTCAGATGATCAGCCACAGATGCCCCTTCCTCCATCTTCAAAGAGTATAACTTCTTCCTTAAGAACAACTTATTCACCAAGGACTTACCCTGATAAATATCTCCAAGTTTCTTCCACAAAGAAGATGCAGTATTCTCTTCATGAATGTTTAGGAGAATAGAGTCTACCAAACAAAGTCTTATCAACCCTTTTACTTTTCTATCTGTGAGGTCCCAATCTTCTTGCTTCATGCTAGAAGGTTTCGTTCCAAACACAACAAGCAAAAGATCACGATCCACCAATAGGTCTTCCATTTTGAGTTTCCACAACTCAAAATTTTTGCCATTGAATTTCTCAATTTCAATCTTTCCTGATGTGCTTGCCATCTTAATTTGCAATTGAGATTACCAAACTTCTACAAAAAACTCCCACTAAACAGGATTGACACCAAAAACCCAACCTACCCACAAGGATAACACAACTGGCCAAGCTCTAATACCACTTGTAAGGAAAGCTTAAGGTGCAGAACAAACTCTCCTAATGTCAAAACTCAGAGGAGAATGCAAATATGTCTTTAAATTTTGCAATTACAATGTATTAAGATGCACATGAAAGGAATAACATAATAGAGAAATAAACACATACACAATTAGGACACTAGATTTACGTGGGAAAACCCTTACAGGAGAAAAACCCACCACACCAAGCAAAGCCACTTTTTATTACATTAAACAGTGTTCACATACAGAGTTACAAACTCATGATTTTAGAGGTGTCAATATTATAGTAGTGACATTTCCCTGATCAACCTCATACAAAACAAATTTTGATCACAGTTTGTGATGTCTCACTATTACAATGCACATACAATATACAATGAACACACACAAATCATTCGACCATCTAACCATCTAACTCATCTAACCCATAATAGTTACAGTACATTGCAATGTATAACAACAACCATTATCGAAATGTTCTCTCTACAAAAATTTCAATTTAACTTCCTTTGTTGAGCAACTGTCGAACTTACAAGTCATCAAACGACCACCTCCAAGTCTAGTCAAACAAGTCCACGCTCGTTCACCCATGGTCCGCTTCAAAATCACAATACACCGCACTATCACTACACAGTTAGAAACTCTTGTAGTATGGTGGTATACCACGCTACCGCTAGCTAGTTAGAATACTCCCGCGGGGTGGTGGTATACTGCGTTGTCACTGGACAACTAGAAGGCTCCCACGATATGGCAGCATACCGCACTACCACACCTTAGTCAGAAGGCTTCCACATTATAGCGGTACAAGGACGAAGGTAACACTTATGCCATTCTGAGCTTATATGTGACAGAACCAGGGTTATACTAGTGAGTTTGAGACACATATTCTCAACAGAGACATGTAATTACTATTACCTATTTTTCACTACAAGCTCAAATAGGTAGAGCTTAATCGAATTCATCATTTATAGGTACATAAATTTTCAAGTTTTTTTGATAAAGTGTTCATTGTTCATCATAAAGATCAGATTGCATCTGAGTTATAGGTATTAGTGCAAGTATCTGAAATAGAAAATTGAAAATTTGCATAATAATGCTTTTTATTCATTTTGTAAAAACACTGAAATCTCGCACAAGCCACGAGAGTAACTGAATTTGATTATGATAATCAAATGATGAATACAAGAAAGGAAATGTACACTATACAACTGAAGAAAATATAAACATAAGGAAAGGAGTGATTCGCCATTGCCTGGAATGACGAATCATCATTTCAGTTATGTGGAGTCTCCTTGTATTCAGCTCCAGTTGGCACAACTCCTACTCCAGTTCCAAAGGCACCTACAAAATTGTTAAAATGTGTTGTTAGAGCAATGAAAAATCACTATTTTCCTCATTCCTACATTGCCAACAGGAATATAATCTACATCATCTCAAGCATGCATCAGATGATCAAGTTAGAAGAGCGCAAAGATTCATTGGAAGCTTTCAGCTTCAGTTATTTTTGCTAACTTGTTTGTTTAAATGTGCAGGAACAGGTACAATCATATTATTCCAATTAACATATATTGTTATGAGTGGTGAAAAATGTGGCTCCCACAAGGGTTGAGCCCAACTCATAAACAATGACAGATTCGATCATAAAATAATTAAGTGACCATAGCGAGATTGCTGTTGCAAAGTTGATAAAAGTAGAAAAAGAGATCACATATTCAAGAAACCATGTTTGCAGGCATGTCTTTATGTTGTTAATGGATTTGCATCATGCTTTTATTGATTGTATCATCATTATTTATGCTGTTCATATCAAAAATTGCATACATTGATGCTATAGTTCATTCATAGATTACCACAGAAAGCAACAGATCTGAATAATAAAAGCAGATTCAAGAAGCCATGTTCATTACAAAGACTATTATCATCATAAGTGTAGGGCAACCATCATGTATAACAGTCAAAAAGTTAGGACAACAAGGAAGAATCACTATACTCCAATGTAAAAAGAGTAGTTATATGCATTAAGAACAGTCAAAAGGCATGGATATCAATGAATGAGACAACATCTCATGAATAGTCTGAGCAAATGTAAAGAGGGCAGATCCAATTCCATTTTTACAATGGGAGACCTTGTAACAATTAACATGAATTGCTTATGCTTTCACAACTATTGTTTATACTTATCTCATTGTGTCTTCACTTCTTTTTTAAAGAAGTTAAGGGCTAGGTGAACAAACAACATGAAGAGGACTATCATTTAATTACTTTTGATCATGCATATCAAATTGTAGACACTAGATAGTAAAGGTGTACAATGCGGGAGTCAATGATCTTATACAAATGATGAAGGCCTTTTATTTGAAAGGAAGTGGGGCAACATACAAATGGCGGATTTATAAAGGAAAATTATGTTCAATAGAAGGACAAAGATGACAGTGTGTTTGAGTTTCAGATTTAAGGCAATGTTTAGTATGCAGACCCCTTAGAACAAGTGAATGGACAATGTTCAATGGAGCAGCTAAGCCATTCACATAAGAAAACACCCCAGTTGCAGCTTTACTATTGCCAACATTTATATCTTTTTTCCAAGAGTACTGACAAGAATCAAGCATAGAGGCAGTGCCATTCACATAGTCACGAAGTCAATAAAGCAGAAAATCTACAAAATATATAAATCACATGCAAAGATTATGTCTGTTAAGAATACAGGGCATCAACAATGAATATGCTGAATAGAAACAAAAATGACATTTTGATTTTGTTTTGATGTCCTTGATTGTTTAAGGTATGCAAGATATAAATAATAAGATAGGTGCATTTTCATAAATGTATTGTTTACAAATACAATGACTATCTTGTATAAATATGAGCATGAAAATGGTTACATTCACAAGATCTCTGTCATTTTTATAAAGGAAAAGTATGTAAGCCATGTTATTTTCAAAGGGCTGAGCTAACAAAGAAGGAATTTATTTCATTTCTTGTATGGAAAAGCTCAAAATAGAATCAATAGCGGAATATTCGCATAAGCTCAAATACCCACCTAGGGGTTTTCCTCTATATGGAGTTGCCATATTTTCAGTTGTGGGTCAAAATCAATAACAGATTTTCGTTGTCTACAACAAAAGATATTAAATTTTCAGTCATGGCTGCAGCCTGGAGCTTTCTGTCTTCAAAATATAGAGGTACCCATTTAATACTTTCACTTTGAAAATCATAAATACATACAGGAGCATTGAAAGTCACCAAGGTGGAAGCATGGAGATGGCAGAGACAAATCTCACGTCCTATGAAGAAAAGGAGAAATCAAAATGTCTACAAACTATTTTTTTTTAAAGAAATACATAGCCAATCACATGGGTTTGTAGTAGGAAACAATACCATGCCAAGGAGGGAGCTCTATTTGAGCTTGAACATCAAGAGAAGAACTTAGAAGCAGATTCAAAGACCATAGAAATGGAGTAGGTCTACAGGGATGATAACAAAAAGCATATCCTACAGAGTTAACCCATAATGCTAAGAAGTCGCGTCCTCCATGAAGAAAAAATGAAGAGATTATTTTATTTCCTTCATAAAAGCATGGAGAAATGGAATATTTATTATTGATAGAAATAAAGCAAGGGATTTAGAAGCTAGATTTACCTTCTATTCGAGCCGTTTTGCATGATGATTTGACTTCAAAGACTTGAAGTTCTCAACAAATCAACTTCTTGTCGACTCCAAATCATACCATTAAGGATCCTCCATGGCGGCGTATAGTGGGGTTTTCAAAATGAAGATCAATTGGAATGAATGCCTTGGCCATAGTTTTTGCTTTAGGGTTTGCCTTAGCCCTAGGCCGATAAGGCATATTTTGCATTTTATTTTAAGTTTGAAATGTCCTCACTAATACCTTTGGTATTAACATTTAAACTTTTGCATATTTTTTCAAAACTACTAATGCCAACACCGATATACCCTAGGTGATGTGGTTTTGATGAAATCATCTTAGCCTTTATGATTTTTATTAGAAAATCAAGATGTCAAACGTGCCTTAGCTTGTGATAGGATTTTTGACAAAAATCATATATGTCGTTATTTATTGCATATTTCTATTGTATAGCATTTAATTAAATGATTCAATTATAAGTCATTTAATTAAAATGTTATTTTTTAAAAATGCAATTAAGTAACGAGTCATGCAAGAGTATATAAGTGAAAGTCAACCAAGTATTAATCATGCAAAGTGGATCAAATGGTTGAGGTTTTCTTTCAGTTCCGGCAACAGTTTTGAAGATTAATCATGCACGATACAAGGATGGAGTTTCAATTTGATATGCATGGGCGAATTGATTAAAGCAAGGTGGCTTTTTGCATGTTTTGGCCAACATTCAGAGATTTCCAGTTCAATTTGAGTTACAGATTAGTTGCATGCTTTATGACTGCGAGTTCGAGACTGAGTTCACTCATTTTTGCATGAGTTTGAACCTTATTTTCAGGATTTTTTTCTTCAGCTCAGATTTCACCTTGGAATTGTCATTTTCTCACTGAAATTGACTTTTAGTTACATGTTCATGCACTTTGAAGTGCATTCTCATTGTATATATTGAAAAAGTTTATCTTTTTCATTTTAGTTCTTGTTATTCAGTCTTTGCATTCTGCAAAGTGAATTGTCATGTAACTCAGCTTTCAGATTAATACAGTGTTTTTACAGGTTCATTAGTTTATGATTTGCAAAGGATTCCTTCTAAGTTTCAGTATTTTTGAATTTTCCTTCAAAGTTTCAGGCATCGTTATTGTGAGAAATTTGATCGAGAAATTATTGTGTTTTCAGTTCTGAAACCTCTAATTTTTCTGTCTTTTTCACATATCTATATGCAATTTAGTTTAAGTTCACCGATTATACACTGTGCATGTACTTGATTAATCAATTTAGTCGTGAAAACTTTATTTTCCCTCGATATTGCATTAAATCAAAGCCTTTGTTTAAAACATTCAGGTGATTGAGCTATCAAATCAGGTTGTGTGAATTAAAGTGCTGAGTGATTATTTGTGAGTTAGGTTGCAATTAGTTTTCCAATCAGGTGCATCAATAGGTTTCATTATAGTTTAAGCATTACTTTCAATACTTCTATCCATTTTCCAAAAATTTACCAGTTATTAATTTGAAAATCATATAGGAAGCCGGCCTAGAATCCGAAGGTTCAATCTCGTTATAGGTCACCCACAACCTGAGTTTGATCCAATGTTTCAACAGATTGCTGAATTTAGTTATTCAAGCGTTCAGGTGAAATCTGATTGACAACAATTACTTCTCTTCAATATCTTATAGTCTCTTCAAAAACATTCCCTCGATGTTACCTGGCTGCATTCTTTATATTCCTCCATTCGTTATCAAAGTGATCGAAGAGACTTTCATTAGTGTCCTTCCGATACAAGCTTGTCTCTTCGATATTTTATTCCCAACTATTTTCGTAGTGTCGAAGGGACTTGTTCATTACTCAGTCCGATAATCTAATGTCTCTTCAAAATTTCCATTCTATCAGTTGTGTCTTGGATTTGACACCTGTTCATCAATTATTGCATAATAATCGGGTATGTCTGAGAGATGATTTTCTATTTCTTGAATGCCAAAATAATTTGGTACATTTAAAATATTAAGCTTTCTTCGGCATCCTGCATTTCAATATATCGAAGAGACAAGATATTATTTTCCTTCAAAAAGCTCAGGTGTCTTTGAAATACCCCTTTTTGGGCTGTTGAAGAGACTTTAGAATGTCCCTTTGAAATATGGGACTCTCTTCGACATTTCATGTTAGCTTGTTTCATCAATTTGTTGAAGAGATTCAGATGCAACTCTCCTTGAAATGAGAATGTCTCATCAAAATGTGTTTCTAGTGGCGGATTTAGGGAAAGCATGTATTAAGGTAGAGGCCATGGGAAAGGTAAATTTTGAATAATATTTTAATGGAACGGGTTTAGAGGGATTATTATTATGACAAGACTAGGCTTATTATGCAAATGTGATGGTTTTTGAGGGATGGTGTTGATGGTGTAAATTTAAATGACCATGCTAAGGTGACGAGGACTAGTGAAAAATTGAGTTTAATTTTTTGGTTCTAATAGCTAGATCAAGGGTGATGGCATCGACCTGAATGGGCATCCATCAGAGAAACAATAATAAGCAAGTAAGATATATTTACATGAAAATTTTTCTATGATGGCTTCGACCTACCCCATAAAAAGGTGGCGACAATACATAAGTTACATTGCTCCATTCATAGTCCTATTGGGTTTCCCCAATAGCCTGTGATGGGCTTAATAATTAAAAACAAACATGTGGCCGAAACACAAGGTCAATGGTATCAAATCTTTCAAGGTATTATACACAGTAGACTCTTCCAAGCCGTAGGCTCTACAAGCCTAGGAAAATTTGAGTGTATAGAAAGTAACAACAAAGCCATAGAAAATACAAGTTTACTCATATAATTTGCATAAGAGTTCGATGGTCTAGCTACTTTCAATCAATAAAATAAAAAATGCAACGAATCGGTTGATGCATGGAAATAAAGATGAAACTGTAAAATCAATGAAAAGCAACATTATTGAAGGAAAAATCACTGATTACCTCTTGTAACTAGGAAATTCCCCTTCGGTTTTCCCAAAAGCTTCGTTCCACACTAGTTTTCTATCGGTTCCAGTTGATATCTACTTCAAAATAACATCTTTCTACATTTTACTATGCCTCCACTAAGGGGCTGTTTCAAAATGATAACGGGCATTAATGATATTATTGCCCCATTCTAAATTTGAATTCTTTCCATTCTGTCAATGGCAGACCATGTTCATCGTGGGATTTTCTCATGATATCGATTTAAATTTCATCCATTCAATAATGATAATTATCGGTTTCAAATTCACTAAGTCTATATATTTATATGTATATATATTCACACACACACACACATATAAATATTTACATACTTTATATTTATATTCAGATTTGTTCACACATATGCTTGTTCTCGACACACATATATTTATATATGTATTTATATATATGTACACACACACATATATATATTCGCGCATGTGTGTGTATATATATACATATATTTGTATTCACATATGAATGTTTTCGTGTGCATAGCTATCATTTATATAAAAATGGTCTTTATTTTCATTTCACAATGATATAAAATGCATAATTGAGATTCACACATTCGTTCACATACCAAATCACACTTTCATTTTCCTCTAAATTCAAAACACAAGCTCAAGATTGACTTTTTCAAATATAAGTTTCCATGTAATTTTGTTTCACAAATGCATCTTTTCAATCATCGAGTCATTTCAATCAGCTTAATATAATTTCTATATGAATCCTCAAATGCAGATATCATGCCATTTTGTGGTGTGTGCACCCAGATTCCATTGAGCTTACCATTCGATCTGGCTAAACAATCCTACTTCAATCGTGTTCTCGTCCTTCAACCTGTCACCCTACAACTGCACACACTTGCACTTGCAAAATTCATCAATAACATTCAATTCTTGATAACATATAAGATAATTTAAAAAGATCATATTGTCAACATCAGTCAACTTCTTTCAATCTATTTCAAAATTTCCAAAATTTCCATTTAACATATTGAATTTCTTCAATATTTCAATTTACCATATTATAATCAATATGCAATAAATTTGGGTTATGACATAAATCCACTAAAATTTGTAGATCCCTTGTCACTTGGTCTCCACAAAGGAAGGATGGATCAAATTAAACTTTGGTGGCACCTCTAGGGGGAACTTGTAATGTCCCCTTTCTAACCTATTCAACAATTTGGCAGAGTTATCCTGTTTAGTAGTTTCCGTAGGCTAATGGGGTTATGGTTAGGTAACTTGGTGACTATTTATCCATCATGGTGTGGTTGGGAGTTGTGTATCACCCTTTTATGGAGTATTTTTGGTGATTTCTCTCATACTTACTATTTTTAGTAATTCAATCTTAGGCATCGATGAAGCCAATTGTCAATCCTACTATTTTTAGTAATGTCACTGGGAGTAGTTGATATCAATATTTTAATATTTAAAGGTTTTGGTGTAATTAAATTTTAAATAATGTATAGTCATTAAAGTTAAATTAAATATTTAACTTATGTTATTTATTTTATAAAGTTACTTTATTAAAAGGGGTCATGTGAGACATAAGGAAATATTATAAAGTTGATATTTGAGCAACTTAAGTGGGATGCACAAGAGGGAGTTATAAGGAGTATTTAAATTAAAAGAAATATTTTATTTCCCAAGGGGGGCGTGGGGTTTTGAGGAGTCTATAAAATCATTTCAAGAGTTCATTTCATTTTTTTATGTTGGATATTGGATATTGGTTTCTACAGGATGGAGAAGATATTTCTTTAGGAAGGTTTGTGAGGATGAAATCCCTTGTAAGCAATATCCTCTACATTAGTGAAAGATCTAATCTGGAGGACTCATGGTGGTTTCATATAGGAATCACAACTGAGCGTATTTGTGGAGCTTTTCACTTAAGTTTTATTAGAGTTGTTGCATATTTGTCTAGAGGAGACAAAATAAAGGGGAGTTTTGTGAGTTTGTTTGTTGTTTGGGTTTCCTTTTGTTGGCCGTACCATCCTTGCAGTTGGTCGTAGCATTTTGGGTGTGGCATTGGAATTTGGGAGCTTCCAGTGGAGATTTGTGTTTGTTACTTTGGCCTAGAGGTGGTGCCTAGGGTTCATATTGCCTGCTATTTCAATCTCATTGACAACAAAAGCAATTTTTGGTTGTGGCATCCCATTTTGACAATTCTAGCTTGTTGGTTGCAACTACAACCCTTTGAAAAAGTTTCCAACTTTTTTTGGGTATGTTGGATTTAGATATGAAGTGATATTTTATGAACTGGGTTATCGTTTGTAATCGAGAAAAACTCAATATTTTGATTGTAAGTCAATCTTAATTTTCTACTCCTTATAATTCTGAGTTTGTCAAATTTTTTGAGTTGTTAAGTTGTTGCAATACATTGTACTTTTCTGCACTTATTTCTCTTTGCAAACTATCAAAACCTATTGCAAAAAACATTGCAAACTTGCTAGAGAAAACAAAAAAAAGGGGTAGAACAAGGGTGTATGTTACAGAACCTAGGTGTCTATGGTGTAGGTTGTCTCTTGAGAGACCATAATGAGATGATAATTAGTAGTCTAAGTATTCTACCCCCTTGAAATAAAAAATGAAGCTGAATTATAGGAGTTATGGCATGGGTTAAAAGAAAGTGCAAGGATCAGAGTGAAGAAGCTCCACATTAAAGGTGACTCATTGTTGATAGTTAATGCCATCTTTAATCAAAGCACAACAAATTGGAAGCTCAATAAATGGGTTTGGAATGCTTAAGGTTACTAAGCATATTCAAACACTTCGTGGCCACACACATCTATCAAGAAGGTAACATGGAAGCTGGTGTGCTCGCTAATGTGGTAGCCGATCAGGCATCAAATGTATAATGAAGGCATGTTTGACATGTCTCCCTTGAACTCATAAATGACTTGTTGCCTCGGGATCATAGCAACAGATGGTGGCCATCATTGGAAATAATTACTCATAGGGGTCTATGGGACAAGAATCGTCCGACTTGTAGATTTAGCAGGTTCTAACTGGTGTTACTATACAAGGCCATCATGAATAAATCTAAGGACACTATTAAATCATGGGAATTGTGGGAAGGTCTGGGTGAAGAATGAGATTA
Source organism: Sequoia sempervirens (assembly GCA_007258455.2). Classification (NCBI taxonomy): domain Eukaryota; kingdom Viridiplantae; phylum Streptophyta; class Pinopsida; order Cupressales; family Cupressaceae; genus Sequoia; species Sequoia sempervirens. The sequence continues at coordinate 79,643,791 of VDFB02109042.1, read as the reverse complement.
TATTTGCCCACATCTCCAACATTAACTGTAGTGTGTGAAGGAAATTGGCCTACCCTATTTCTACTAGCTCAATCATAATGCAAGGAATTAGATTGGCAAGGTGGTGTTGATGTGGTTGTTATACACACAACAACATGAAGATAAATCCTTGCTAATTGAAAAAGAGAACCCATATTTCTTGAAAGAATCACTAGAATTTCCTATTTAAAGGGAATCTTAGCTATCCTGGAAGGCTCGGGAATGTCAGGTCTTGACGCACTAGGTTCGCTCAGGGCTCATTGTGCAAATTAGTGTTAATCATAAGGGGCCTCCTAGATTAAAACTTTAAACTCTCAAGCAATTGAGTAATGTAAAGATTTATCAAATACATGACATGCACTATATTCACTTCTAAAACCCCAAATCATTCAAAAAAGATAAGAGAAAAATATAAAGAAAGGTTACATTTGAGAAGAAAAGGGCCTAAGAAATTAATGTCTCCCAGTTATTATCCACACTAAAAAATAACTAAACCAAAGCATTAACTATTTAGTATTTCACCAGATTGCTTCACAACTACATATAAAATAGTACAAAAGTTTAAAGGAAAATAACCATTCACCACTGAAACAATATCAAAATGCACCCAAATCTAGAGCAAAAAATTGACTCAAGTCTAATAGGAGCAAACATAATTCAGCTATGCAAGATTTATGATTTGGAATAACCTTCGAATTGCTTTGATATTAGAAACTTCTACTATAAACACAAGTTTTTATGCTAGAATTGAATAAAAAACATGGCTTAAACATAAAATTGGTGATGTTCCAAATTTAGCCTAATTGTTTCAACAATTTGATCCTTAAAAAAGAGTGACTCCTTGCCTTTTATAGAACACAAGGTAGTAGTCAGATACAAAAGCACATGGATCAACAAGAATTAGCCAATCAAGATAATATAACATGTGACATATGAGCACATTTGACACAACAACAAATATTTTTTGCATTCCCTTTTGTTACACTCAAAGTTGACCTTTTGATTGTTAGAGTAATCATGCATTAGCTAATAATTAATTAATCTTTAATTGATTATTAGTCTAATTTATTCTCGTGCACTTAAGCTAAACTTAGGAGTGTTTTATGCTTTATTAGTTGAACTAATATTAAATCATTATGTCACATCTCATGTGATGTTGACACTTGTCATGATCTGACCCCTTTCTCATTTAGGGCTTTGTTCTTATAAGCACTCAACCCTCATTGTAAATATTACTCAGATATTATCTGGAGCTTTCATATCTTCTTGAAAGTCTCTTCTATAGCTTTTTCTTGTTGAAGAATATAGCAATTCTTTGTTTGTAGATCTCTTGCGTGGAAGGTGTATTTGTTTGTTGTTTGATCCTATGGCTTGTGGTTTTGTGCTTGTTTCACAATTATACCATGGTATCGGAGCGTGGATTTAGTGAACTCCTTCTTGATTTATGATGTTTTCTTCTTCAATGAGGGTTGTAGGCTTAAGATCTGAATCCCCTTTGCTTTCTTTGCAAATTTTGGAGGTGGGAATTTTTTGGTGTATTTTTGTGTAAAAAGGAATTTGGCGTGGGATCCAAAGTTGTCAAGAAAGTTAAATTTGGCTTTTGTTTTGCCTCATTTCGATTCTTGATGCCAGATCTACAAGTTTTGAAGCAGTTGCTCTTTTTCTAGATCCAGAGGGTAGCTGCAATTTTGGTGCATTTTGAGCCAAAACGGAGGGTTCCATTGCACTTAGAAGGCCCAAAAACCTTAAGATCGCTAGTCAAATCACCAAAATCTGTGTCCAAAGTTTTTGAGGATTTTTTTTTTTGTACAGGGGCCTGTATGACCCTTGTACGGATCCCGTGCAAGTATCTCGAAAAAAAAAATGAAAATTTTTAAGGTCGAAATATTTTTTTATAAATTTCTATATTTTGAAATTTATTAAAAAAATAAATATAAATAAATTTTTTGCTACGTTGAAAAGTTGGGTCAAATTTTTTTTTGGGGGCGAATTTTAAAAGTTTGGGCACATTTAAAGGAGAGTACCTACAGGTATCTGCAACGTAGGCCTGTGGGCCCCACGCTGTACCACCAACGACAGGTCTATGCTAATCGGCGGCGACCTTTCCCTCCCGACGAAAAACCTTAAACCAGAGCTTGACATTTTCTTCACCGCCAAACTTTTGCCAGGCCCACCTTCAAAAATTTTCACGGTGAATCTCCTCTTTTTTGACCAGTAAAGAATCCTTTTTCAGAATACTCCGTCAACTAACTATTTCCCAACGATCATATTTTTTCCCAAGGGGCTAAATTTTTTTGGTACGAATGTACCCTATGGCTCCGTTGACCCCCTTTGTGCCCTAAAAGGGGTGTTTTTTTTTCTTTTAGCTGTCTAGGGCATACAATATCATTTTTTGGCAAATAAGATATTGTCGAAAAGCTGGTTCCACCAACTTTCCGGTGGTGTGGGTCTCATTGCTTTATTTTGTTGTTGGTGCATTCTACAACCCGTTGAAGTTAGAGGTGCTATTTTCAGTCCCGAGCTCGTAACTTTTGACCATTTTCTATGTTTTTTGTGATTCCAGCGGCATTGGAACTGTCTTTCAGAGCTCTTTAGTTCCATCCATGCAATTTTTCCAAATTGCTCTCTAGGTATATTTTATTCAGATTTTTGTGTTTTCACACTCTGGTAAATTACTTGGATGTTTTAGCTCCTAGAAATTTTTTGTTTGTGTGGGATGACTCGTTTTTGGTTGTTCTATATGCATTTCTAGTATTTTGTCCTTTTTAGGCATTGTAAACATCTTTTTCATGCATGTTCTCTTTTGTAAACGCACTGAGATAAAGTGCCTTTGTATTGCACATGTATTATGGGATCTTGCAGATCACTTTGTACCTTATTGTACTCACACTATGATATAAAGTGCCATGAGGGTTGATGCTTGCCTTTTTTTTTCCTTCATACCTTTCTCATGTGTGTGTGCCTTGGTTTGCACACCCTTTATATCTGCTTGTACTTTCATGTCTACACATTCAAATGTTCTTAGTTCTTTATAATGCACTACATTCAGGCATTCAGTTTCAGTATACCTGTCATACCTCTCCCTTCTTAGCATCATGGGGGGTTCTACTATTGGTGCTAATGCTTCCTTGGTTTCGTGTTGGAGTGAGCTATGTATACAGTACTTGTTCCTATGTACTAGGAAAATGCAACAGATGGTTTCCCGTGCATTTTGGTGAGATGGAGCACTTACCATATGGAAAATTTTGCATTCCTATTTCTAGAGGCGACCCTCCATTTTTCACTTGATCAGTTCTTCAGACTATTAGTACTTGTGCCATCTGTATCTTTGAGTTCTTGATGTTTTCCTTGGTTTTCCATCAGATTCAAGTAGTGTTGCTGGGGGCACTCATACAAATTCTTGTCTTCTTGATCCTAATCATCAGATGTTTTAGCAAAGGTTCTTCTTTCAGCATTTCAACAATCATTCTTCGACAGTGATTGCAACTTCTTCATGCTTTTGGATGTTCCTTTGTTCCTATTTTTTAGGACATTGTCTTGTCTGGAGGCTTCTTCAATCCTTCACTTGGATTTCATCTCTTTTTGGAGCAGAGTTTTTCCCATGAGGCTTTCTCTATTTCTTCACATTATAGAGATCTTTTGTTTGTACATGGGTACCTATTTTGGCCTTGTTTTTTTGGGACCAATCATACATTCTTTTTAGGGTTTTTAGCTACTCCCCGAGTTCATCTTAAGGGGGGGTGTTAGAGTAATCATGCATTAGCTAATAATTAATTAATATTTAATTGATTATTAGTATAATTTATTCTTGTGCACTTAAGCTAAACTTGGAAGTGTTTTATGCTTTAATAGTTGAGCTAATATTAGACCATTATGTCACATCTCATGTGATGTTGACACTTGTCATGATATGATCCCTTTCTCATTTAGGGATTTTCTCTTATAAGCACTCAACCCTCATTGTAAATATTACTCGGATATTATCTGGAGCTTTCATATCTTCTTGAAAGTCTCTTTTGTAGCTTTTTCTTGTTGAAGAATATAACAATTCTTTGTTTGTAGATCTCTTGCATGGAAGGTGTATTTGTTTGTTGTTTGATCTTGCGGCTCATGGTTTTGTGCTTGTTTCACAATTCTAACATTGACTTCTGATAATTACCCTTTGATGCATGAAATCATGGGTAAAAGAACATCGAGTTCTTTTAGTCTTCAAAACCTACAAGAACAAAATGCCAGCTTCAAAATGCCCAGTTCCGATAATGAGCTTTGTTTTTGGGAAAAATTCTCAGGCTCTTGAGGGTCAGGAAATTTTTTAGTTTCGTTGGCTTCAAAAACTTAAATAATTCTTCTTCTGGTTTCTCGCTATCCACCCTCAGACACTTATTGGGCTAAGTCATATCGAGTTTTGTTTCGATTGTTGGAATACTTTTACCACTTTCACTTTTTAAAATTTCCTACCAATAGTTTCTTTTACCATCGACACCTTTCCCTCAACAACCATGATCTCATGGTTTCTTGCATCAATTAACAATACCCATCAAGTAAAATATTAGGCATTTAGTTAACACATCCATAAAATAAACATTTATTAAATTTTGCATTAATTTGATTTAAACCTTTCATAAAGCATGATTACAAGTATAACAATAATCTCCTTTAGTTTTCCAGTTTTTTGAATTTGTGGGTTTAAAATTTTTTGGGTTTAGAAGTGGACTATTTAGACATTCACCACTCAATACCAAATCTTTCTTTTGGTGGAGAATTTCCTAGATCCATACCTACCTTTCTTCAAACGGTAATTTATTCAATGCTGACACCCTACACTCTTCCAATTGACTTAGCCGTCATCTCGACCCATCCGCTTCACGCATTTAATGCTACTGCTAACTACACCCTACCAAACTATCTGCTCGACAAAGAAAATCTCTTAGGTAATCCACGACACCTTAGTCTCAAGCTAACCTACCCACCAGAATCCAGTGTGATAAACTTCCCAAGACACTCGACTTGGCCCAAATTTTACCTAATACCTATATCATGCATACTCTTTCATTTTTTTACCTTGTGTGAGACATAATTATGGATTTACCCTTCCATTAACTAATCAGGCAATTTTGAAAATTTAGGGTCCCCATGTTACCAGAGGTAACTTGGGGCATGTTGTGCAACCACACAACAGGTGGTCGAGCTCTAGTTTTGTTTTGATGGACACCTCGGTGTGCCTAACCTACTCTTAGAGGAAAATGAAATTCTAGGGTCCATTTTTTATCAACATCTCAAGAAAATGCTACGGGAGAATAATAATCTCATCCTACGGGCAACAAAGTGGATGTTGGGAGTGGAATTTTTGGTGGATGAGGGATGCCATTGTGTGAGCATTGACATATCCTCCTAGTTTGTGGCTTCATTGTTGGACCTTAGGGAGCCAACTGAGATGGTGAAAGCTTTAATGAAGACCCTCTTCAAGAAATTCTTCTTGGGTAGTGTAGTGGCTTGGTGTGGAGTCGGTATCCTGAGGCCTGGTACTATCCAAATGGTGTTGGTTGCGAGGGAAGTCGTGGAATATTGAATCCCCTCTCTCTCCAACTTCTGCACGATGATGTTAATGCAACATTATGCCAAGGCCATACATGCCTATGAATTTCTTAAGTGCATCACTAACCTAGAGTCAATGTACAAACTTGGGTGGCTCAATGAGTTCGCCTAGTTGTTTTCACAGGCAAGTGATAGTTAGATCAAATCTCTGTGTTTTGATTATTAGATAGCAATTAACCCCGACTTTTGTTTATACTTTCTGTGGTATTCACATTTTGAGGGGCCTCAACTTTGTTCTATAATGAAAAACTATGTTTTAACATCCTTTTTTATTTAATATATTGACACAACCCTAACTGCACTTACTTAACAAAAAATATACAATTTAAAAAAGAGAATGTAAAATAACACCACCTTTCTTCAATACAATTGATAATAATATTTTTTTAAATAATACTAAAAAATAAAATAAAACTGTAGGTACTAAGATTTTTTAAACTGACTCTACATCAGTGTTGATTCAAAGTTGATTGCATAACGGTTTAATGTTTAAGGAGATCCATTCCAGCGTCCTCCCCATATATATTCCAATGGTATCCAAATCTTGGAAAAATATAATATATTCACTTTCAAACAAAATGTGTTAATTTTATCATTCTCACTATTCCGTAAGATCATTTACTACAAAATTCCCTCTTCAAGAAGAAGAGCCTTTTATTAATATAAGGCTAATTAAATTAAGGGTTAAGAATAATTAACAGTTATTTCATCTAATTGTTTTCTTTTTTGGGTGGTCAACTATCAGTATCATTTATACTACATACTAATTTTAATATATTTAATTTCATTTTGATTATGAATAAGAAAATGTGATCTGAAATATTAATGTAAAAAAAATAAAAACTTTGTATCTTAATTTCATAAAGTGTAAAATTATACGTGCTTATATAATGTTATAAAGATGTTTTAATTAATTAAACTTTAAAATTTGTAATTGCTGATATAAAACTTCGAAGTAAAAAATACCATCTTCATCTATTCAAACAGATACTAATGAAATATAATCATTTTAATAAATTATTAATACTTTTTATGTTTAGAATCATTTAATGGTGGTGATCAAGATTTACATTTGACTATCAACCCTCATTTTCAAACAAATCTTTTGTGATAATTATTTATTCAAAATTATCCTTCAAATATTAAAACATCTTATTTTAAAATGTGTGTGTACATATACAACTATGTACACGCGTATATACACACACACATATGTACATATACATATATAAATAATTTTTGATAGTTTATATAAAATGTTTTGTTTTATGAAATATAACTTTTAAGAAATTTTAATTGTATTTTATATTAAAATATCTAAATTTAATCATATAGTCATCAAATTTAAACCACCAATATATTAATTGATGAAAATTTTCATTTTTACATATATTAATTAATAGATGATTTTCATATTTGAAAAAAAAATCACTAAATTATGAAAAAATAATAAGAAAATACAATGTAATGGTTGTGCTTCATTTTTGATGTTATATATTGTACTGTCAATTGTTAGTCTTTGTGTTTATATAGTAACGAAGATACAAGAATGCAATATGTGTGATTGATTTCATTCAAAAATACTGAAATGCATATGGATTTTAAATATTTAGTACACAAAAATTAAGGGTCTGAAAGCAAATAACTAAAGGATATCTGAATGTTTGATTTGTATATTTTTTAAGCAGTAAAATGTATAGTATTTATCCACCCTATGGAGAATTCTCGAGTTCTTCTGGTCTAAGAACACTCCACTCTTAACAGAGGCAAACCTTTTATAGACTGATAAAATTAAAAAACCAGTTTACCCATAAAATTTTATTGTAAATTAATGCATGAGGCTGAGTTTGTGTATTAAACCATTGTAAACTTAGTTAAATCAAGGATATACATTTGGATTTTCCAAAATATAAATCTGCATAGCATTGATTAAGTCAATATCAAGAGCTTTGAACAAATTTTATCATTAAATTTTGTGCTTGGTCTAGTTGTCAGTGTGTGCATGATTGAAGTGAGGCAAAGCTGTCCCACATTGCATACAATTATACAGACCTGTACAGTTATAATCTCATATGAGAGATCATATATCAGGATATTCAACAAAAAAAAATTTCAGACAATAATCTTCTAGATTATTTTAAATTGGGTTTAATAACTCTTATAATGCAATTTGTGCTGAATGATGATAAAATAATCTCCTCTCATCATTTAAGGTCCTGAAAGGCATGTATTTTGAACAAAATTAGTGAATCGATGACAAACCCACCTAGATTTCAGTTGTTTGGTACCATATATCTCAGTTAAACACAAACATTACTGTAATACAAGAAGTAATACAATGAAGTAATACAATGAAGTTGGACAAGTAGGTGGTGTTCAGCAAAGATATTACTACATAATTCACCATGAGGATCTTTAGTATGCATCATTATGTCCAAGGGTTTCCATCACTCCAGCAAGTTCCTAAGGTGAGCTGATGGCATAAGGATCATTGGGTACATTCAAGCCTAACCCATATTTACAAATCTTTAAGTTACCATAAAGATTGTCCATAAGGGTTTCTTATAACTCCAACAGAACTATGGCCAGGATGAATTATAAGAATTATGAGGTACATTAGAGCCTGGGCAATATTACAAATCTTGAAACTGTGATCCAAGCTTACAATATGAGGCTCTATAGGGCACCCACAACTTACTAAGTACAAAAAAACACAACTTTGCAATATCTTCTTCAGTGTTGTGTATATCAAACCCCATAGACAAAGTTACTTCTGACACTGTGACTGAACAATCTTAATAGAAAGGCTGGCTTACCATGCACATGGTCAGTCTCTGTGATGGTACTCAGCTTGGGCTTCCAAGGCCTGCTTCTTGGCCTCACCAGCTTTGCATAATCCTCCATCAGCTGATAACTGTCACACAGAGGCCTTTTAGAATCACTACCATATGAGTGCTCTCTGAATGACAAACCATTTTCTATTACTAGATCTGCAAGAAAGTTAGCTGAAATCTTGACTTGCAGAGAATCTCCCTTTTTCTGTATCTTAAAGGGCTTGGCCTGCATCTTTGCATTGGTCCTTGGACCCTTAGTAGTAGCATTTTGTGTTGCAGATGTTGCTACCACCTTTGAGATAAAAGAAGCAACTGTGGAGACAGTAAGAGCAGACTGGAAGCTTCTCCTTGGAAGAAGAAAATATGTGTGGCCTATTTTCAAGTCCTCATTAGAAGGGAGCCCAGCAATGGGTTTTCCTATATAAAAAGCCTCAGAGTGGCAGATCCAATATCCAGGATGCTGCTCAAGCAGCTCTCCTGCTTTGATGGGGCCTTTGACAAGGTTGATGCTTCCATTGGCATGCAACACCTTGATTGTTGCATTATCACCTGACTTGCAGGTAGAACAGCTTCTATTTCCCATGGATGATTGATATGATTATGATCAATGTCATATAGCTATATAGTGTAGACTTTTCCATCGTTTCCACCATGGGGCACCCACAAAAAAAGTTCAATGCCTTTTCTTTTTATGATTTCATAAACTGTTTGTTTGTATGATTGAAGGTAGAATTTACCAACTTACTAAGATGATTCTTTCTGGGATTTATTTATTTTTTAATGATTATACATTGGATTTACCACCTTTACCAAGGTTTTCTTATGATTCTTTCAATCAACAAAAAAAAATATATTACTTTATTGAAGTCTTTGCTTCTCATATAATATTTTACTAATTCTGTTTTATATGATTGTATATTGAAAGAATTTATTACTTTATTAAGGTGTTATTTGATAAATTTTTATTAATTTTAATTTGTTAATTCTTTTATTCTTTCAATGAAGAAAAATATTCATAATTGAAATGTCATTGATGATAATCTAAATGTGTTCAATACATGATAATTATATATTTTAAAATCATCTTGTCCTTTCAATCAGAAAAAAAAACAAATTCCTTATATATTAAATCTAAATATTTGTAAAAATATTATCTTCAAAAAAATAAATAAAATTGTATTAAATAGAATGCAAAGTTGATCGAAATAAATCTTCAAACATAATAGATTGTGAAAGAATTGAAGATATTATCATATTTCATTTTTTACAAGCAATCAAATCCACAAACATTTCAAACTATTATCATAGACTCTAGAAATCTCATATATTTAATTAAAATAAGAGAATATTCCCTTTATAATAAAAAATGGTTTCTACTTATTTATTCATAAAATAATGTTTAAAAATCATTCTTTGACCACAACAATATTTAAAATATAATGATTTAAAAATTTATAATATTATAATAGTTATCAAACAGATATTATCTATGTTTTCATAGTATTTTTTATATATATAATGTTTTTCTTTAAATTTTTCTTAATAGAAAACAAAATTCAATTATTTGTATGTAACTAATCTACAAAATCCAAATAGAAAAAGTGGTGGAGCATGAGTGATGAAGGGCCAACATAAAGGCCCACAAGCTCAAATGTGGACATAAGGGCCCACAAAGTAATGGAGAACAACCCTTAAAGAGGAGTGATCCACTAGGAGCCATGCATATAACCTCAATAGCAAATGCCTTCCATGGCCAAAGTCATGTTGCAGTCCAAGGAGAAGCCAACAAATGGGCACCATCCATGCTTTTATACATCTCTATCTTCTTTTTCATCTTTGGATGAGAATAAGGCAAAGGCAAAGGCATGTGAAGAAACAGTAAAATTTTAACGTGGGTGTGGTTCACTTTTTAAATTTGTTTCAAAAGGTCACCTCCATGTTTCCTATACAACATACAAACCATGCTATTTTATGGAATGTGGACCATTTGACCCCTTTACCTATTCATGTGAGAAAATTTGTCACGTAGATGGGGACAATGATAATTGAACACTATAAAGTATGTAAGAGGAAAATTAAAATAATTGTGTAGTTTTACAAATAAAAATAGCTATAAATTGAATAAGTCTTTGATCTTACAAGAATTTGGTTTATTTTAATTTTGAAAAGGACCCTCTTTCACATAGGATCAAATTTTTCTTATATAAAGTCTATCTAATATAGGTTTGCCTTTTACTATTTGAAAGATAACATACAAACATAAATAGTTAAAGTATACAGTTAAATCTTTAAAAAATAATAAAATTAGATCACGTCTTAAAATTAGACTGACAAAGCAAAGCCAAGAACAAAAACAAAGATGTGACCTTATAAAAGTAAATAGTGCTCGGTCTATCCCACAAGAATTTGGTTTATTTTGACTTTGGAAAAGAAATATAAAATCCTCTAGTAATTTAAGAGGGAGAATAAAATCTCTTTTATGTAAATTTAGAGTAAATATATAATGACATTAAATATAATTGAGATTCTACTTTAGAATAAATATTATTTATTAAAAAAATGTTTCAAAAATAGATAAGATAATAAATAATATTGATTTAGAAATTATGATAAATGTTATATACTAATTCGCTCTTAGAAAATAAATATTAGCTAAGGTCAAACAAATAATTTGAAATCAATGAATAAATCCTAAAAAAGTAATAAAATTAGATCACATCTTAAAATTAGAATGACGAAGCAAAGCCAAGAAAACAAACAAACATGTGACCTTATAAAAGAAAACAATGCTAGGTCTAATCCACAAAGATTTGATTTATTTTGACTTAAGAACCCTCTAGTAATTTAAGAGGGAGAATATAATCCCTTTTATGTGTATTTAGAGTAAATATATAAATCACATTAAATATTGAGATTCTACTTTAGATTAAATATTATTTGTTGATGAAAATAGAATGTTTGAAAAATAGATAATATGATAAATGATATTTAGTTAGAAATTATGTTAGATATTATATGCTAATTCACCCATAATAAATAAATGTTATTGAAGTTCACACAAATGCTTTGGAATGAATGAATAAATCCTAAAAAATAAATAAAATTAGATCTCATCCTAAAATTAGAATGGCAAAGAAAAGCCAAGAAGAACAAACAAACATGTAAGCTTATAATAGAAAAGAGTGCTTGGTCTACCTCACAAGGGTTTGATTTATTTTGAATTAAGGAAAAGGAAAAGAAATATAAGAACCCTCTAGTAATTTAAGAGGGAGAACAAAATACATTTTAGGTATATTAAGAGTAAATATATAAATAACATTAAATATTGAGATTCTACTTTAGAGATTAAATATTATTTGTTGATGGAAAAAAAAGTTTCCAAAATAGATAAGATAATAAATTATATTTAGTTATAGATTATGATAGATGTTATATGCTAATTCATCTCTAGCAAATAAATATTAGTGAAGTTTAGACAAATACTTTGGAATCAATGAATGAAATATTTCTGACTGTGATTCACTTCTATGGCTATGGATTGATCCCACAAGTGTAGATTTGATCTAACATGTGAATATAATTTATGCTTGCAGATTTAATTGCTATTAACTTTCAAATTATTAAATTTTTATTTAGGGTTCTCATTTGTTTGCACTTAGTCACGATAATAACCCTCTCGTGTAAAACCATATAATGATATTGTTTCAATGGGTAGATAAAAAATGAGGACAACACTCTCAAACATCTAAGATACCTTAGTGATGTGCAATATAGATTCCTTGATAAATGGTCATGATAATGTGCACAAGTAGTAAGGATAGCTTTAGGATACAAGAGATCTAAGTGATATAAAATTCTTCTAAAATGGACTTGGGTTATTACATGCAATATAATAAGAATATTTCAACCCAAAATTTTGTTAGGATAGGTGACATTATAATTGCCACCCTAAGTCGATTTATGTGTCTCCACATTCTTTGGAAAGTTTCCTAGATGACTTGAGAGGCAAATATTTATTATTTATTTTTCTATGACAAATTGTAATTGCATTCATAGAGGTGGACCCACTACGGTGATGGTTACAGAGCATATTGGGAGAATATTCCTTATGGGTGTCCACTTATTGGGTGGGGACCACCCAAAAATGCATGTTCTTGTGCATGTTATTTGCATGTTATCTTGGGTTGGGCGCCCAAGCTTGCATGTTCTGGGTTTGAGCCATTAGGGAGTAATGGAGCACTCAAGATTGACCAATTCTCATTGGATATGGGTTAGGTGCCCATGTGAAGGCCATGTGATAATTTAATAATTTTCACCATGTTTCTGGGTTCTCCACTAAGGGGGGTGTGGGTTTTTTAGGTGGTCTTACTTGTTCTAATATGGTATTCTCTCCCACAAACTTCTATACATTGGAGCATTGAGATGGTGGTTTCATAAGTTTTCTTGCAAGTTGTCAGAGTAACGAAGTGCTGCCAAGATTAAGAGAGTATTTTGGTATTGTTGTACTTCATTGAGGATTAATACAAACATTGCATCTCTTTGGGTGTCGAGTTTTTTCTCGTAAGGGTTTCTCCACGTATATCTTGTGTCACTTGTGATTCTCAACTTGTGGTATTATTGTTTTTCTTTTATTGTTGGAATTGTTAATCACATATCATAATATTAGTAATCTTGAATACATAATTTTAGATATGCAACCACATATTTAAGTTCATATTGCTGCAAGTTTCACCTCAATGATTTCCAGTATTTGGTATCAGAGCTAACATTTTTGTTGAGAGAGGGATGTCTTTCTCTTAAGTTTTGAAGGCTTTTTGGCTATAGTGGGAGCTTTTGCTTTGTGGGTTTTGCATATTTGTGAAGAAGATTGAAAACCATGGCTTTTACCTCCCTTATAGATATTGAAAAATTCAATGGCACTGGTTACGAGATGTGGAAGTTGAAGATGGAGGATCTTCTTAAAGAGAGAGATCAATGGTTCGTAGTTTCAAATGAAAAGAAACCATCCAGTGTGTCTAATAAATATTCTAGAACAAAATCGACAAGAAGGCATGGGTAACTATTTGGTTGTCTTGTAGATTTTGTCTTCTTGAATGTTTTAGAAGAATCTACCACATACAAGTTGTGGAAGAGGATAAGTGATATTTACCAAACTAAAAGTCTAACTAATAAATTGTATCTCAAAAGATGTTTATATTCTTTGAAAATGAAGGATGGTGATTCTGTTGCAAAACATTTAAATGCTAAATTAATATGGTTATAATACAACTTGCATCTATAGATGTTAACATAGAAGAAGATAAATGCATATTGTTTCTTTTTTCTTTACCTGAATCTTGGGAAATCTAATTTTTTCCATAAGTGGTGGTGGTGTAGAGCCAAAGATGGATAATCTCATTTATACACTTCTTTTAGAATAAATGAGAAGAAATTCCATGAATGTGGGATCCCAAGATGCCTTGCATGTGGGAGGAAGGTCCAAAGAAAAAGGTGGGCATGTAAAGGGGATAAAAAGAGAGACAATTATAAATGACGTTCTAAAACCCTCGAGAAAAGTGTTGGAGTTGTGGTAAGTGAGGGCATGTGAATCTATACAAAAACAAGAAAAAGAGTTTGGATACCTCCACAAAAAAGTCCTCAGAAGATGGTGATTCTGATCCTTTGTTTATTTTAGCTAACACTATTAGTAATGATGCTTGGCTTATTGATTTAGGTTGCTCCTACCATATGACTCCTCACAAGGAGTGGCTTACTTAATATTCATCTTATGATGGGGGAGAAGTTTTCTTTGGTGATAACAACATCAAGAAGATTTTTGGTAGGGGAAAGGTAAAGTTGTGTTTAGTGATGGAAGGGTTAAAACCCTTGATGATGTTTACATATTATAGGAGTCAAGTGAGAAATTTAATTTCAATATCCAAGTTGGATGATTTTGGAATGCATGTGACATTTGACAAGTCTGGTTGTAGGTTGGTAAGAGGGAGTTTGGTGATTGCTAGAAAGGATCTCAGATAGGGACTTTGTTTAGGCTTAATTCCTCCACTTTTTTTAACTTTTCCAATGTAACTAGCATTGAAAATGTATGTATGTTGTGGAACCATAGATTGGGTCACATAGTTGAAAAGGGTCTTAAGACCATTTTGAATAAAAGTTGGTTGATGGTATTTTTTATTATTCTATTGGAAAAATGATTTTTGTGAGCATTGTCTATTTGATAATCAGAGTATATCATCATTTCCTAATGGAACTAATAAAGTAAAGAGATTATTAGAGATTATTCATTCGTATGTGTTTCGACCATTGGCTATTGACTCTTTTGGAAAATATCATTATTATGTTACTTTCATTGATGATGTCTCAAGATACACTTAGATTTATTTTACCCATGAAAAATATGAGGTTTTCACTAAGTTTAAGGAATTTTAAAGCCTTATTTGAGAAGAAAACAAATTATAAGATAAAAGTGTTGAGATTTGACAGTGGGGGTGAATATTTTTCTAGGTAATTTGATGAGTTTTGTAAGAATGCATGTATTACTCAGCAAAAGACTACTACTTATACACCCCAACAAAATGGGGTAGTAGAAAGAATGAATCAAACCTTGATGGATAGAGATAGGAGCATGTTGAGTGGTGTGAAGCTTGATAGATGCTTTTGGGCAGAAGCTATAAGTAGTAAATGTTATTTGATTAATAGATCTCCTTGTTCAAATTTTGTTGATAAAACTCCTTATGAAGTGTGGATAGGTAGAAAGCCTTTTGTTTCACATTTAAAGGTCTTTGGTTGTGAGGCTTGTGTTCATGTGCCTCAAGAGAAGCAATCCAAATTGGATCCAAAAGCACAAAAATAAATCTTTGTTGGTTACAATGAGAATGAGAAAGGTTATAAGCTTTGGAATCCACTAACCCATAAATTTGGTTTTGTCTAGAGATGTGATTTTTAGGGAGTTTAGAGCTTACTCAAGTGAAGAACAACCAAAGGATAAAGATAAGAAAAAAATAGTGCACTTGGAGACAAAGATATAAAAGAAAGAATATGCACATGTAGAAGAATAATCAAATGCATCTAAGGATGGAGAAGAAGAAGAGGGTTCAAATAGAGCAAAGGATGTGTAGGATGAGCACACATTAGAGGAAGAACATGTAGAGCCCATTACACCTACCTTAAGGAGGTCCAAAAGGAAACAAAATCTAGTTGACAAATGTATCCCATTAGATTACTGTTGTGTATTTGCTTTGTTGAGTACTGCTGATGAACCTAGATATTTCAGGGAGGCTCTCTCTTGGAGGAAAGTGAGTCTTGGATGCAGGCCATGTAGGAGGAGATGATGGCTTTAGATAGTTGCGATACCTGAGATCTTGTTAGTTTTCCCAAAGGAAGGAAACCCATTGGTTGCAAGTGGGTTTTTAAAAATAAATTTGGTGCAAATGGTCGGTTAGAGCGGTACAAGGTCAAATTGGTGGCCAAGGGCTACTCCCAGAGAGAGAGAGTTGATTTCAGTGAAATTTTATCTCTTGTTGCTAAGTTAAATTCTATTAGATTCTTATTATCTATTGTTGCTACTTGTAATTTTAAAATAGAGAAAATGGATGTTAAAATTGCTTTCTTACATGGGGATCTTGAGGAGGAAATTTATGTGACAACTTGAAAGTTTTGTTGTGAAAGGAAAATAACACTTGTTTTATAGGTTAAAGAGATCTTTATATGGTTTGAAATAGTCACCCAAGATGTGGTACTCGAAGTTTTATGCCTTTACAAATTAATTTGGGATTTGTTAGGAGTGAGGAGGATCTTTTTGTTTACATTAAGGTTATTGATGATCAGATACTAACTATTGTCTTATATGTTGATGACATGTTGTTTATGGGTAACAACAAGGTGATGATTAGGGAGCTTAAGACTCAAATTTTTGGCACATTTTATATGAAGGATTTGGGGGCTACAAAATATATCCTTGGGATGGAGATTAGCGGGGATCAGGTTCACAAAAAGCTTTGGCTAATTCAGAGTAAGTATGTTGATACCATTTTGTAGAGGTTTAGTATGCATGACTATAAACTAGTAAATATTCCATTTCTAGTTGGTACTAAGTTGAGTTTAGCTATGTGTCCTAATTTTTATGATGATTTTGAAGATATTTCTAAAGTTCCTTATGCTAGTGTCGTTGGTATTTCGATGTATGTAATGGTTTGCACTAGACCAAATACAACCCAAGTAGTGGGAGTTTTGAGCAGGTTTATGTCTAACCTTGGTAGAGAGCATTGGAATTTTGTTAAGAGGGTGTTTAGATATTTGCGTGCTACTTCCGATTACTATTTGGCCTATCATGGTATTGATGATGTGGTTAATTCATTGGAAATGTAGGGTTTTGTTGATGCAAATTGGGCAAGTGAGTTGTACATTCAAAGGTCCACTAGTGGCTATGTTTTTACTTTTTTTAGAGGTGTTGTAATTTGGATGAGTAAAAGAAAACCTATAGTTGCATTTTCCACCACCAAAGTAGAGTACATGGATTCTACACATACCTCTAAGGAGGTGATTTGGTTACAGAGACTTGGTAAAGGTATTGGTTTTGATTGCAGGACAATGAGGATTGTATGCCACAATTAGAGTGTCATATGTTTAGCCAAAAATCCTATGTATCATGCTCATACTAAGCATGTTGATGTTCATTATCACTTAAATGTGTGAGAAATGGTTGAGAATGGTAAAGTCTTGATTGAGAAGGTTGAAACTTTGGATAATGTTGTAGATTTTATCACAAAGCCAATGACCACAAATAAATTCTCTTGGTGCACCTGAAGGCCATGGGCCTTGATCACTGTACTTGATTATATTTGTATTTATATCTCATAGATGTAATTCAATGTATAATGTTTTACTATTGTAAATTATCACCCTTGAAAATTTTACACTAGGTTTTTCTCCCCTAAATTATTGAGTCTAATTGGGTCCCTAATTTCCTAAATTATGTATTCTATATCCCATTTGTAACAATTTTTGAGAAATTGCAAGCATTGAACAAATGCATCCAATTAATATTTTACCTTGACACTTAATATCCTGGAAGATAGGGATAGGACCCATTCGACCTAGGGCGTATGGGTCCCCCTATTCTATCAGGGACTAATTTTGGATATGTCAGTGTCAACATTTTAACATTCAAAATTCAAGTTGCAAATGTCAGCTATCAGGATTTAATTTTCAGGAAATAAAGAAATGCTTATAAATGCCTAGTTATTGCATCATTTAAAATCTAACAAGCATTAAGGAGAATTTATGAGCATTTTTTATTATCAAGAGCACTATCAAGCAAGTCAAGAGCAACATTTCAGAGCTTTATTGCAGCAATTCAAGATCCTAACATCATGTCAAATTATATGAATTTATGCATGTTCATGTTATTTTTTTTGTAGGTCTCCAAAGCATTAAAGAAAGTTAATCAAGAAAGAACCAAGACATTGAGGTGATGTGTATGACTGTATGACTTCAAGCATTCAAGGAAGCCATTGAAGGGTGGTGAGTTGTAGCACTTTGTGATTTCATCATTCCTTTCTATCTATTATCATTTTATCATTGGCATTGCCATTGTAGAAGTGCAAACACTAACATGGGGTTTAACTAAGGAAAGCCCTAAATGACATATCTCTTCTCTTTGTGAATGTGTAGATTTTAGGTTTAGAAAGGATTGAAGGAATCTTGAAGGAAAATTTTTCATTGTTGCAATTGATTCCCTACATCTTGTAAACTCATGAAAACTCACTTACAAAATTATTTGATAGTGTTCCGACAACTCTGCAACCAAAAATTAGAAGCTCAGATCTATTGTCAGAGGACCTCAAAAGCAAATTACAAGAAGCATACAAGGATCCATACACCCTAGGGTGACTTTTTCCCTCTATAGTGATCAAAACCAACTTTTTTGGGCATGTACGTAGTCCTCTGCACTTCCCAAATTTGCCTGCAAGTTATTGTTTAGTTTTTTAATCATCAGGATATTGCAATTTTCATATTAGGGCAGATAGTTGAATTAGGTTAATCATAGAAAATCAATTTTAGTCCATTTCTAAGGCTCAAAAGGATCAGATCCAAGTCTGATTGACTCACCTTCATGGTTGAAAGTCAATCTAAACACCATGTTGATTTGCATCCTAATGTACCTTCAAAAAAGGAGAAAAAAGCAACCCTAGGTTTAGACATTAAACTTAGGGTTCCCTTTATCTTTTGTTACAAATGTCAAGTGGGAGAATGTTAGGATAAGTGACATTATAATTACTATCCTAAGTTGATTTATGTGTCTCCACGTTCTTTGGAAAGTGTCCTAGAGGACATGAGAGGAAAAAATTAATTAATTATTTTTCTATGACAAATTGTAATTGCATTCAAAGAGGTGGACCCACTATGACAACAATTACATAACATCTTGAGAGAATATTCCTTTTGGGTGTCCACTTTTTGGGTGGGAACCACCCAAAAATGCATGTTCTTACATGTTATTCAAGCATGTTATATGTGGTTGCATGCCCAAGCTTGTATGTTCTAGGTTTAAGCCATTGGAGCCATTAGAGTAATGGAGCACTTAGGATTGACCAATTCTCAATGGCTATGGGTTAGGCACCCATGTGATAATTTAATAATTTTCACCATGTTTTGGGCTATCCACTAAGGGGGGCATGGGTTTTTCTAGGTGGTTTTACTTTTTTCGGGATACCATATGTGGTATTCGCTCCCATAAACTTCTATATATTGGAGCATTTAGATGGTGGTTTCATAAGTTTTCCCCCAGGTTCTTAGAGTAATGAAATATTACTGAGATTCAAAGAGGATTGTTGTATTGTTGTACTTCATTGAATATTAATAGAAACATTGCATCTCTTTGGGTGTGAAGTTTTTCCCGCAATGGTTTCTCCATGTATATCTTATGTGACTTGTGATTCTCAACTTGTGGTATTATTATTTTGAATTCATTGTTGGAATTGTTAATCAAATATCATAATATTGGTAATCTTAAATACATAATTTCAGATTTGCAACCACATATTTAAGTTCATACTGCTACAATTTTCACCTTTATTTCCAACAAATTTAAAGTTTAAAAGGAAAGGAACCATTTCTATTAATGTGAAAGTGAGTGAGGTCACTTTTGTGTCTGAAGGTATAACCTAGAGTAGGAAAGGGGTAAAAATACTAATCAAGATTAATCCCTAGGAAAAAGTGCATATAGCAACATATAAATTTAGAATTTTGTACCCACTCTTAGCTCAAAATATGATATTTATATGCTTTTCAATACATAGAGGTAACTCAAATCAAAGGACCCAAAACATAAGGGAAAAAGGGAACATGTATGTAGTTTTTGTCAAATTACATTTTACTCCAATTTGAGGTGTGTATGAACTATCATGGGATGCATGCAAAAAAAATACAAGAAATTAATAATAAATAAAATCTATGCACTCATTCAATGATGGATTCCAAAATTATTAGAGGAATTCAAAGTTGTTAAATGTATTTACAATTTGACAAATGACATGTAAATTATTTGTGGATAACTACAAAAACTTGTAAATAACAAAAACTTGAAATATAATCTAAGTCATGGTCAACCTTCTTCAACATTATGCATCAAGAAATCATCATGTTTCTTCAGGATCGCCTGTACTTCATTATTTGGCACTAAAGTATGTTTGATGAACCCTTGAGCTCTTGATACTAAATCTCTAATAGTGTTGTAGGCTTTTTCATGTCACCCAAGATACTGTTTCAGATTGGTCAAAGATAATTGAAGATCAAAAATTTGATCCATTAGTGGTATTAAAATGCGTGATCTTCAAACTCCTTCTAAATCATGTTAATAATCTGTTGAACCACATTGTTTGGGGGAAGTAGCTTTTGACTGTCATCTCACAGATTACATGGAATTTCTTCAATTTTATTTATCAGCTGTAAGTCATTTTCTTCACCAAACTCCCATGAAGATTGTAGATCATTGAGAAAGTTGGTGAGAATAGTGTCTTTGTGAATCAAAGAATCTTCAATTTCCATGTACATGTCTCAGTTGGGAATGAACCCAAATTCCTCCAATTTTTCTATCTTGAGTTTCCTCATCTTAATCTAAGATTGTACTTTATTTTCCATGTCTTCTTTCTCTTGAAAGAAAGCATTCACAGTGTCATCAAAATTTTCTCTTATGTTTTCCATCTTTTCCAGTTCCGGCATAGCTACCCCTAGCATTTTTGTTCCCAATGCAACTAGGCAGTCAAGATATTCACTAACTACTCTTACTCTAGCATGTACGTTTTCCACTTTCTGAATGATGGGATTCTCAACACGGATTGAAATTGCCTCAGGTTTGATGGATTCAGAGGATTGAGTGATCTTCAATAGCACATACGTGAGTTGCTCTATTTTAGCTTTGTAGTGATCTTTCATTTTCTTCTCCTTGTCATATTTCTCAATGAGAGAATCTAATGCTGATTGAACATATGCCTTTGCACTATCATGAGTCACTTTACCCAATTCAACCCTTGTAAAAGAGTATTCTACAAGATCTACTTCCTCATAATAATTATTAGTGAGAGGTTGAGCTATCTCTTCATATTTGTTACCACCTTATCAAAAAGCATCCTAGAAAGAGTCTTTTCTTTCTTTTTGGTTCTAGTCTTGGCAGTCGCAAGCTGTGCAAATTAAAATCCATTAGGAGAGATGGCTTCTTTCCTTCTCTTTGGTGCTTGCGAAGACAACCACAACGAAAATGGTGAACTCTCCTCAGGTTGTGTAGCCATTGGACGTGATGTAGTAGCTATATCCACAAAGGTGGTAGTCATGATGGGAGATGTGTTAGTCAAAATAACCTTAGGAATTTCATCTCTAGAGACTTGCAAAAAATCATTCAAAAATTGCTCCAAATTAGAATTTGAGATGATGTCAAAAGATGGCAATGACATAGGAGAACTAGTCACATCATCTAAACCTTTTCTTGGGCTTTCAAAAGGAAACCTTGAGATGGGAGAAGAATGCATAGAATGAACCAAAATAATAGGTGCCACAACACTTGTTACTAAGGGAGGAGAATTAACAAGGACATTGGGTGTAGATGTGGTCATAGGAGGAGGAACGAAAGTATACACAACATTGTCAATGGGGGATGAGGTGATAGGTGGTTCCTCAAGAATATTTTCATGAGGATACATCTCTACTTCTTCATGATATTCTTCATCAATCTTTCCCTCTTCTTTCCCATGTTCCTCTTCTTGCACATGCTCCTTTCAAGCCTCTGTGGATGGTCCCTTTGTAGATTTACCAGCCTTCTTTCCACCCTTGACCAAAAATTTGATCTTTGGCTTTGAGGCTCTACTTGAGCTTGGAGAATAATTCCTATTTTTGGTCCTTAACTCTGATTTCTTACCTACTTGTACTTCATAATCATCTTCTGATCTCATGAACAAAGTTTTTAATTGTATATATCTTTCATCCAACCAAACATTACTATTGGCCAATATTGGTTGGAACCTTTCTTGGATTTATATTACTTTTTTTGAGACCATTGGATTGAAGGAAGAGGAGAATATACAATGTTCTTTCTTTCATATTCAACAGTTAGAATAGTATCTTCATCCTCCATGTCCTCTGGGATATCATAAAGGTCCAATTCCCTTATTTGATCCAAAGTTAACTTGCAAAAGTCCATTCTTTTGATCTCTCGTTCTTTCTTGATGTCGACCCAAATGTCTTCAACCTGATGCACATGAGAGAAAGTCATTTTGATTCGAGACTTCATGCCTCTATATTCAAAGTTAGATCTTGGCTTGTACAAATTTATTGTCACTTGTTGCATTTCTAATTCAACTGCCTTTTCCTTATGTGAGGTCAAAATGGAGTATCTTCCAATCACCAATGGAAATTTGAATTCCAAATTATAATCTTCCATTTGTTTATTATGTACCACCATAATCTACCTACATAACTCCATTAGAAAAATTTATCGCTAGGATAATGTGGAAGCATGTATGGATAGCTAGCAAAGCATCCTACTCTCAAATAAGTAAAATTTGGAAACTATAGGTACATGCATCCATATTTGTTTACTGTCTTCCATGCCTCATTCGATACCCTTTTTTTCTCTAGTTCATGATCAAAGGAACACATGAGTGGTCCAAAAAAGGAATCATTCACCCTTCTAAAGTTCTTGATACTTCCCTTAAGGGTGATCTGTGGAAAATATTTGAAAATTGGTGTAACCTTCCTATCACTTTCATAAGTTAGACCTAGAAATTTTCTCATGGAGGTTGCAACATAGACCAAATATGAGGTCATGTAAAACTTATGTGTTGTATGCACTTGAGTCAATTTCTCATGGAGAGCATTGTTGATTTCCTCTCCCCAAAAGATGTGTTGCTTCCCTTTCAAAATGATCTTGATGTATGTGTACATCCAGTCCTCAAAAAAAAATGAAGTAGGAAAACCATGCACTTTGCTGAGAAGAGTAATAAGGTCATTCACCTCTTCAATAAAATCATTGTGAGGAGATTTTTTGGGCCATCTAGTAACACCTAGATGAGGATCCTTCAACCATTTACTATTGATCATTTTCTTTGCAAAATCAAGATCCTTATCATATTTTTATTGTGCAGATTCCTTAGAAATTTCCACATATGAATCAACACCTAGACACATGAAAAATTTGTTAAAGAAATTTGGATCTAACTCCATCACTACGTTTTCATTTAAATCTCTAACTTTCCTATCATCCTTGTTGTAGTGAGAAGTGACTTGTAGCACAAACTTTGGATTCTAAGCTGCTATTGGGAATGTAGCCACAAGATGCATATTGTTGTGCATTATTGACTTCATCCCATTGGTTACAGGTTGCTTCTCAGCTCTCTCAACAAACTCTCCCATGTCTACACGACTGATTTTTGTATCTCTGATTTCATCCACATTCGATGAGACCATTGTAGGAGGAAGCACACCTTGATATTTTTAATTCATCTCTTTCCCCTTGGAAGGAGAAAGATCTGACATTGATGGAAAAAAGAAATTGCATAAATACAGACGCAAGATCTTGAGAAGTGTGTACAAAGAAACTGCATGAGAAGATTAGCAATATTGCAAACATTAGGAAAAAATTGTATTCAAGAAATAATAGTGAGGATTGAGAAAGAATGATTGCATGAAAAATGGGGCTTGAGTGTGATGGGAATGAAAAATAGAGTGCAAAGGAATAGCTTAGCAAAGCAGGAAAATTTCCAATGTTAGAAATTTGGCAAAAATGAGCATATGCACTAGAAAATTATGAAGCTGCAAGTGGAAATCGCCTTTGATCAAAAAGTTGTAAAGTCGGTAAAAATCATTGAAATTACAAGTGGGTAGTTTGCTTTATTGCAAAGTCGTGAAAAAATGTCAACTTAGCAAATGGGAAGATTTATTTTTTGCAATTTTGACAAAAAACATCGATTTTACAAATGGGAAGATCATTTTTTGTCAATTCGTTAAAATTTGATGAAATTGTAAAGACATCTAAGTTTGCTTATTATGTCGAGGAAAAACCCTGAAATTACAAAGGGGTAGGTTACTTCGCATTTGTAAATTCGACAAAAATCACCAATCATACAAATGAAGGAAAGTCTTGGTTTTGCATTTTCGAAACTTTTTAGTTACGCTTTTACAAATACAACTTAAAGAACTTTTGTATATGTGGGAGAATTTGATGAATTTACAAATGTTTTAAAAGAAATTTTGTTGAGTCATGGAAAATCCTTGACTCAACAAGTGGGAAAGACTTAACTTGTGAGTTTGATGAAAACTATTGATTTGACAACTTGGAGACCTGATGATTTTGCATATTCGAGGTTTTCTAGCTTAACTACAAGGATGACATTGAATGGCTTGTAGATTCAGGGTAAAACCCCGACCCAACATGAAAAAGGCCTAAGTTCACTTTCATTGACGATGAAAATGACCGATGATACAAACAATAGTTATTCATTGTGTGAAGCTAAGTTTTTCTTTTGATCTTTCAACCATAAAGACTTTGGTGTGTGTACACGGGGTTTTAACAATGCATATATACAAGGTAAAGACATGGGATTTTTTTTTAAATAGACCATATACTCATTTTGAAGGTAAAAACTATTGATGATACGAACTAGGGCATATGAGAACTTGCATTCAAAGTGAATAGACCCTAAGGTTCTGTAGACACGTAAAATATACTGATTGACATTGTGCATATGATCATGACTTACTAACATCGTTTCTTCTTGAATCATCCCTCGGTCTAACCATTTAATCAAATTCCCCTATCTGATTAAATTCATCAATATTCGTCTCTTGATTAAATAAATCATTTTATCTAACCAAGTCATCTCTTTTGTTAATTAAATCAATCTATGTGATCTAATTATCCCTATTTAATTAAATAATTAATTTATTTGATTAAATCTCTAAAGTCTATCCATTAAATTAAATAAATTAAAACCTTATTTGATTTAATCTAACACCATCTCTTTTAATTAAATAAATCAAAATCCTTATTTAATTAGTCTCTTATCATATTCCTCTTTTATTTGATTTAAATAAATCCATAAATTTGAGTCAAATAGGTCACATCATCTAACCTCTGTCATTAAATTAATTAACCCTTGATTAATTTAATCTCATATCATGTCACATCCTCTAGATAATGCAAGTTGCACATGAAAATAGATTTAATTCATCTATTAAATCCCTATTTTCCTCACAAGACATCTTTTGGAATATTCTCTCAATTTAAATTCAAAAATTCCAAGTCAAAATGTACATCCAACAAGGCATTTAAAATATCTTACATGTCCTTTTCCTTGAGCCAAGTGGCATTTATTTCATTTTCCCTTCCCTCTTGCATGACATTTCAACAAATTTGAATTTCAAATATTTGCATTTATTGGCACAAACCCCAAATCTTGCACATCCATCATCCATTCATAGCTTGACAAATGGCATCATATCATTGGATGAATGTTAGTACCACATTGCTCAAATTTGGACATTCATCCATCTTGAAATTCTATAAATAAAGAGCTCATATCCTCATTTCATCATCCACAAACATTGCAAAGTTACTATGCTAAAATATTTATTAACGTTGCCAGTATTAGTATTGCTTCTTTTGCGATCACCTTTGAAATCTTTTCCACCATAGAAAAATCTTTTTCCCTTTGATTTAGCAACACCTTGTAAAGATTCAAACCTTTAGTCGTGTTCTTTTATGATGAATCGACTCCTATACAGCCAGCAATTCGAAGAATCTTTCAACTTGAAACCAAAACAAAATCTACAGTCACGTTTTTCTGCCAGGCGTCAGAATTTTTCATGATATTTTTGCTGCGTTTTAGGGTAAGTCCCAAATCGACCCATCTCAGTTGTTTGTTGCTATTTTCTGGTTTTAAAACTTTGACATTGTCTTCTTCCATTCCCAGCTGTGCAGGGAGCTCCGCCATTTTCACGGGTAAGTTTTTCATTTTATATTTTCTTTCATCTCCTTAAGTTCGACTTTTAAATTTTCCTTTTTTGCTTTTTCAAATGCATTTTGAAAGGTTTAAGAATTATACACGGCTATCTTCTAATATTTAGGCTTTCACAATAATAAAATGCGAATTTAATCTTTCCACAAAAAATGCGAATTTAATCCTTTCGAAATTGAAATTGTTTTAATAATTTCTTTTTATATATTTTATTTATACATTTCTTATGTATTAATCTTTATATATATTAATATATAATTAAATCCTCCAGATAATACTTGAATATCATTTATCAAGATACCAGGTGGAATGTGTACGTGTAAACATGTTTACATGTACTCTATGTATATACATATGTATGCGTATATACATGTCGATACATATGTACGAGCATATCCATCTACTTACGTACATATGTGTCGATATGTTTATACATTTAGATATGTGTATACAGTGTATACATGTGTATACGTACCTATTCGACTTGCATCACATTCTTTCTTTTACGTTCATTCACAGGGATTCACAGTAAAGTCAGACTAACATTCAATCACATCATATAAAGCATAGGGAAGTAAATCTTACTCCTAAGCCTATGGATGTCTAACTTATCTGACCTGTTTCTCTATGTACTGTTCATATTGTGTGTGTATGCTCAACTGATTAACTTTACCGGTCAAACGACCAATACCCCTCTCCCAAGTGATATTTCCCCTCTGTCTTGAGGACTGGATCTCATTCCTGCATTCACAATTATAAACTCACGGCATTCAATTGCTCACAAATTTAGCAATACATATAAATTTTATAAGATATAAAAACATCACACATAAATCACATTATGTACATTTTTCACCATGATTAACATCAAATAATAACACAAGAATGAGATGATTAAAACTCATATTGAAAACAAGGTGATTCATATCTTTATTCATTCATAGAATTGTCTTTACAAACACATAATCCTTATTCAATTCTAATAGCCTAATAGCTATACAATTCGGTATGTAACATACTTCCCCCCTTAGGAATCATCGTCCCCGATGACTTAAAGTATTATTTCAAACACAAAAACAAATACATAGTTTTATTCACTATTCTCAAAAACTTTGAGAATTTTTGGAAACTTTCATAGAATTTCCTCATAGTCTTCCCATGTTGCTGAATCTTCCGCGTACTGATCCCACTGAATTTTACATTGAGTGACATCTCTATTGCGCAAATGGAGTTTACGCACTTCCAGCACCTTTACGGGCTCGAGAGTTATTACTCCGGGATCCTTTACCTGTAAAGCAGTCCAATCAATAACATGACTATCTCCTGGAATGTACTTTTTAAGATAGGACACATGGAAGACATTATGCATTTTCACATCAAATTGGCATTTTCAAATTATGCATTTTCACATCAAATTGGCATTTTCAAATTATGCATTTTCACATCAAATTGGCACGAATTAGGAATTGGGAAAGGGCTAATTTTCACATCAAATTGGCACCAATTCCCCCATGGGATCATGAGTTTTCACATTTAAACTAGGATTCAAATTATTTCTTTGTTTTATTTTGTTCTTCATTGTTTTCTTTCCTATTTTAAATTTGTAAATGGATTTCATGGGGAATCCTTGTTTTAGCTTGCAATTCCTTATTTAACTTGTTTACTCATGTTGTTTTGCAGGTACTAGGTAAAGGGTTCGCACATTTGGCGCTAGAAGGAGGGCCGAATATCATTATTTCTAATCTTTTCTTGAAATTTCCACGTTTTTCTTCACACAGGAAATTCCAATGCTGGGAGCTCAGCGTCGCTATTTTGGCACCGCAGGATCGTCAACGTCGCTCTATGACACCGTTTAAAACACAAACTGTGTCGCTAGACTCATCCCACCAGAATTTTTGAATTTTAAACTCCGCCGCTGGACTCGCTGACCTGCAGAAATTTTCAAAAAAATACTAAACTTTGACACTGGGCGAAAATTGCGACGCAGTTGAGCTCTCTATCCCGACAGAGAGCACCGCTAACTTGTAAGCGACGCTGTGAGGGCACCACTCAGAAGCCAAACCGTGATTCCATCATGAGTTGCGACGCTGGGAGACAGTAAAAAGCAGTGTTCCACGGGTTTCAGGGACGGGGACGGGGGGATGGTAGGGGACGCGTTTCGGGGATGCGGGGACAAGGGGTCTAAGTTTGGGGGCGGCAGGGGGACGGCGGGGGGACGGCGGTAGGGTGCTGAAATACATATAGTACTTGAAAAAATAGTTATAAAAAGATGTATAAGTATAAGAATTATACATCTTGGAGACAACTAGGAGTCCCCTAGATGTCTTGAGGACACCCCAGCATCCTCAAAGTCCTAGCAGCATCTTGGAGCGACATTGGTGGTGGGATGGGTGGTGGTGGGTGGGGGGACGCCCCAAGTCCCCAAGTCTCCAGACGCCCCCTAGGCGAATTTTGGGGACGCGTCCCCGTGGAACACTGGTAAAAAGGGAAAATTTGATTTTTAGCACGTGCTTTTGATTTATGATTAATTTATATTCTATTTTCTGGTTTTTAACTTCTGTATTTTCTAGAATCTGATTTGTTTTTCTTCTTTGTAGGTTGGAAATCGAAATTGAGGAAAGAAGGAGCATGAGGGCTATGTCTTACGAAATCAAAGTGTTTTTAAACACTTTAGTGTTTGTTTAACACTATTTTGAGAATTTGTTATCTCTTCATTCTTAGAACACTAATTTTCGTTTGGGCTTAAAAAGAACCTTTCCATTTTTTTAAAAAAAAGGTTAAAACGAATCTTACGAGCACAACTTACAAGATTTTGTTTCTTGGATTAACAAATTGAAAAAAATGTCTTACACTTGTGATTTGGTGCTCTAAAATGAACTCACATTTTGCTTTGCGGATTTAAAAGGAACAAGTGTAACTTTGTTTTTTGTGAGGGCTTACTTAAACTAAAGCCATTGAAAAAGGACGTATGCGCTTCTCTCGCGCTTTATAGCGATCTTGAGAATCAAAAGGCCTTTTTCATGTCTTTAGGGTGAGACAAAGCAATCACCTCCACACTTCGATTTGGGCTTAAAACTAAACACTTTGTGTGAGTGTGAGTGGGAGCATTGTTGCGTATATTATCTCCTTGTTGCCAACAAGGATTGATTGAGTTATGAATATTGTTCTTCATTCGCTTTTGTTTATCCTAGAGGGCCTGCCTTGGGGAAAAAGTACTCACCCAAGGGAACGACTCAACTGATAACACTCTAAAGCCAAGAGTATTTCCAACTATGATATAAATGTGGATATTGGAAGAAACGCCAATATCACGCAGTTGATTCCGACAAGATGGATCCGGAAGGGGTCTCTTGCTATATGGGTCAATCTCCACGAACGAAAAGTCCTTACTAAAACCCATGTGCTAGAATTTTCCAAAATCCTTTAATCTATTTTTTGGTGCAAGAACGGTCGTTCTCAAGCCACCCCACACTTTTACAGTCTTCTAGTACAAATGGAAAACATGCCATTGGAGTTTCATGGGTGTTGATGCTTGGCTGCCCCGTATAAGTGAGTGTCGTGGAGGGGAGCCAGTGGGGTCAAGCATCTAACCATTCGCTAGAGATAAGCGTAGATGGACTTGTCCAATTGGGAATCCAACAAATATTGTCTTACACATCCATAGGATTGTACTTATTCTTGGGTTAAATGCATTGCTTGATCGAAAACATCATGGAAACAAACACTTGAACCTCATCCAAAATTCAAAACCTTTTGAGGACAAATAAAATTGACTCAATCCATATGTTATTTCTTTCCCTTGGGATTCACGTCCTTAGAGGTTTCTAAACATTGGATTATATCTCAATTTTTCTCCTTAAGTAAACAATAGGAAAACCCTTGCCTTAAGTTCATTGAATTTCCACATAACATATCTTGTGGGGTTTGAAGAAATTAAGACATTGGACATCTTAGTTTGAAAACCTAATCAAAGAAAGTGTTTTTGGTAAAATAAAGACATTAAGCAAAGCTAAGCAAAATTAACTTTCATATGTGTTGAAGACTCATAACCCCAAAAATAAAAAAAATCATTGGTTGGAAATCCGAAAATGAATGTTCAAATGAAATCATTTCTTGGTGACAAAGGTCTTTAGGAAGCATTTGCATGCTCTTCAATACCTAGGTCTAGGAAAACAAAGTGTACCTTTTAGGTTCACCTTAGGATCAAAACATATCAAAAT
The DNA here is from genome assembly GCA_007258455.2 of Sequoia sempervirens. NCBI lineage: Eukaryota > Viridiplantae > Streptophyta > Pinopsida > Cupressales > Cupressaceae > Sequoia > Sequoia sempervirens. The sequence continues at coordinate 79,613,620 of VDFB02109042.1, read as the reverse complement.
ATTTTTCACCCATCCTCCAAAACATCAAAACAACATCATCTCATCATCACCTTTTGGAAAATCTTGAAATCATCCTTAATACTAGGCTTTGTGGTAAAATCAAAATCATCAAAAACATTGAGACTAAATCCTTGAAAACATTATCGAAAACACCTTTGGCTAGGCATGTGTAGATGCATCCTTTTTGCATATGCTTAGTCAAAGTTATCAAAATCATCTTGTCTAGCTTAGTATATGTATGAATCCTTCTTCATATACTTAGTGAAACAATCATCTTGTTTGGATAGGTGTGGGTAGATGTATCCTTCTCCTCACACATATTCAAATCATCATCCTTTGAACAAAGCTATCCCTTAGATCATCATCCAACATCCTAGGGTCTTTTTGTTCAAAATCCAAATCCAAATCAAAATCAAAATCAAGGACAAAACCCAAAATCCAAAAACAAAATCCAAATCAAAATAAAAATCAAAATCAAGGTCAAAACCCCAAATCCAAAAACAAAATCAAAATCAAAATCTGCAAAGTCCCAAAAGCCTAGTATCTCATTTAAGATTTATCAAAATCCAAAACATCTGGATCATCCATCCCTAACATCACATCATATCATCACCTTTGATCCTCAAGGAATCCTAAAAATTTCTACTTTGGGGCATAAAATAACGATCAATCCAAAGAATCAAGAGATTCATCTCCCATATTCTCGAAGACTGATCCTTGTTTTATGGTTCTAACTAGATCTCAATACAAGAAGAGTATGGAAGCCAACAAAGAAACACCCGCTTCAAGCGATCTTAGCCAAACAAACGCATAAATGAATCCCGTCGAATCAAGTAATCCTTTGACCCTCTCATCATTGCAAAATCTGCAAGAAGAAAACCAAGAAGAGGACCTAACTTTTGGAATGTCTCACAAGGAAATGACTGAAATGCTCCAAAATCTAGACAACCATGGAATCATCAACATCATGATGAGACTTAACCCTTCATTGTACATGCTTGAGCTAGGGAAATAAGGGGCTAAGTTACCTTCGGATTTTGATGTGAGTACCATAGTGGAGACATCATTTCCACCAATTTCATCCACCATCCCCATCTCATCTACACCCTCATCTCAAAACGTCACGCAAAAAATTCCACAAATCACAACATCGTTTGCTCTAACCCAACCCAATGTTAATAAGGGAAGTGCATTTCTCAATGCACTTCAAACACACCCCCTTGTTAATCAAAATTTGGATGAAAACACCACTTTGGAACAAAGCATACCCAAAAACCCATTACACAAAAATGTTCCTCTCACATTCCATCATGATCCATCATCATCATTTTTTCACGCAACACCTCTTCTCACAAATTCACAAGAAGAGGGAGATATGTTCAGACCAGGGGGCATATTTGACACCACGACATTTTCACAACAACTCACACCCCTTACATTTCCACCTCCCCCACCATTGCCATTATCATCCGCACCACTCCTTGGTTTAGGGCTTCCTCCCCTACCAAATATCAGTCAAACCGCTATCCCAACCATCAATCAAAGCATTACACCAAACACTCACAATTTTTTGTTGATATCACAACAACAAACGACGAATGCACAAGTGATTGCAACCTCATCAAACACCCCCTTAACATCACAAAGCATGGTCTCTCAAGGACCAATCACGTCAACAACACCATCCATCATGCAAAACATCAACACTAACTTCACAAAAACCATTCCAAATCCACCACCACCTCCACCAGCACCAACTTCCACCACATCAACCCAATATGATGCGACATTGCAAGCTGCTTTCCAAAGAGGATACCAACAAGTTTAGAAAAAAAAAGTCGAACAACTAGTTGCTCAAGCCGCACAGGCTACCCAAGCTGCACAAGCCGCATTACAAGCACAACAAGCCCAAGCGTTATTGCAACAACAACAACAACAACAAGCCGCACAAGCATTGCAAGCACAAAGGGCTGCTCAAGCACAACTATTATTACAGCAACAAGCAGCACAAGCACAAGCAGCACAAACACAAACAGCTCAAGCACAATCCCAATATTAAGCATAACAAGCTCAATATCAAGCACAACTTCTTGCACAAAAATAAGCAGCGCAAATTCAGACATACCAGCAAGCATTAAAGCAATACCAAGAGCAACAAGAAGAAGCAGAATTGGCAGCCCAACAACAAGCGTTGTTGGAACAACAACAAGCACAACAACAAGCATTGTTGGAACAACAACAAGTGCAACAACAAGTACAAATCCTAGCGCAACAACAACAAGATCAACAACAAGCGTTGTTCATACAAAAGCAGGTAGAAGCCTACCTCGCTCACCAAAACATATAGATACCATCGAACAACGCACCAACCAATCCACTCATCCAACCCACGATTCAAACACCCCAAAACACTTTCATCCCACCCCTTGATCCGCAAAATGATGTGACGACACAACTCAGGTTGCTCTCGCAACAAGTGTTAGACCTTCAATCAGGGCAAACAACGAAAAAACCAAGCAACTTGTGTCCCTATCTGTTTGATAGGAGCCTAGAGATGAAACCATTCCCCAAGGGATTTGAAATCCCCAAATTTGACAAATATCGAGGGATGGGAAACCCTAAAGATCACATCAGGGAATTCCAGGTTCATTGTATGGAAGTCGCATATGACGATACTTATCTGATGTGTAGCTATTTCCTAGGAGATTGGAAGGCCCCGCTATAGAATGGTTCTCTCGCTTACCTCCAGGCATTAGAACATTCCAAGAAATTAGGGACGCATTCATTAAAAATTATGCATGCAACATTGCAATGGATGTTTGTCTCGAAGAACTCTCGGCTCTAAAACAAGGAAAGGGTGAATCATTCACCTCATTCCTAGAACGATGGCGATCCAAGGCCAATCGAGGCAAGTGGACCATGCCAGAAGAACAACAAGTTTGCACCATCATAGCCAACCTTGAAGGCCGCCTGGAATTTCATCTCAAGGTTTAGGGCATCACCACATATGAACAATTGATCTCCAAGGCGCTTAGCATCGAAAGAGCCCTTGTGACTCAACCCGCAGAATCAACATCATATCACAAACAACAAAACAACTACCCATCATCCAATTACAATGATAAACCTCACACATGGGCAATGAACAAGAATGTTACTAATGATGGTATCGTTGATGCCAAGGTGGTCATTAGTGCCCCACGCCAACATACACCCACACCGCAAATCCAAAATCAACGCCAAAACACTCATCACACAACATACCAACCCAACAATAATCCAACCATCAATAATCTCAATGTTCAAAGAGGACCTCCTCAACGCAAAATTTATCCCAAACAAAAATATGCTATTTTGGGGGAACCACTGAGGACATAATGAAAAAGTTGATCGATGAAAACTCATCAAACCTCCTACATTTGAGAATTACCAAGAACCCGATGTCAAACTTCCTTGGTATAACGAAAATCAAATTTTTGAATTTCATAAAATCAAAGGTCATACCACAAAAAATTGCATGAGACTCAAAAAAATCATCCAAGATCTCATCGATAAGAAAACCATAAACGTAGAACAACCTACCAAAAATCAGGATCTTAAAATCTACACGAATCTGATGCCAAATCATGGCAACAAAGGGAATAGAAATGACAAAGGGAAGGGAAATGTAAATAATGTGTACAAAATGGTTGTTGCCTCCTTAAATGAAGACTACATGGTCATTACCATCAAGGGCGCCCATGCTGAAGATTGTGGAGTCACCACAAGAGGTAGCAAAGTCACCATCGCAGGATCATCCCAACCAAATAGAGTCCCTTCATCCAGATCTGTTTCGTATGGCTACAATGTCCTAGACCAACTCAAGAGAACACCAACACACATCTCCATCATGGAGTTGTTAAAAATCTCATCAGTGCATAAAAAGATCCTCGAGGAAGCATTAGCCTCATCCACTGTTCCTGCAGATCTTGATGCAGAGTAATTCCAAGCTATGGTTGGAAATATCATAACACCTAATCTCCTTACATTCTCTGACCAAGATTTCCCCACCCAACCATCTCACAACCATGCAATTCACTTGGAAGCCATTATACACAGGAGAAAAGTCAAAAGGGTCTTGGTGGATGGAGGTGCGGGTTTGAACATTTGTTCTCTCAGCCTCATCAAGCAGTTGAAAATATGAGAAGATTCCATTGAAAAAGGAAAGGGCATCACGATAAGAGCATATGGCGACCAAGAAAGAGTGTCTCAGGGCATGATTAAACTCCCTATTCAAGTAGGGCCGACTCTCATGCAAACCACTTATCAAGTTTTGGACCTTGACTTGCCATATAATATCCTCCTGGGATGCCCATGGATCCATGCGATGAAAGCCGTAGCATCAACCTTCCACCAATGTGTGAAATTTACACATAATGGACAAGAGGTTACTATCCATGGAGATCCTAAACCATTTTCATATTGCAAAAATCTTGAAGCAAAGTATTACAAAATCCCCCAGGTGCCAAAGAATGATGAGGGCCCATCCACACCATACATCGACCTCGCCACTCTCACATCCACTTCTGCGACAGAGACACTCACCATCCCCACCATCGCCACCATGTCTGATATCAAGCTCATCATCCAGGAGGATGGTTGTGGAAGCTACAAACTCCCTAACAATGCTTGTGTGATAGGAGAGTTACCACAATCTCCTAGATCATGTGGACGTCCACAAGAAAACCAAGCTTCCACATCGCAAACCTATCCTGAAGACTATCCCGAATTCACAAGCTTGGGAAACCTTGGCCAGGAGGTTATTGAAGTAGATCCATCACACATGTTATATCAAGATGAAAAACTAGCAGCTAATTTACCAATGGATGAGACAAGCAAGGGCCTACAAATGATGCTCACAATGGGCTATGACAGAAATCAAAGACTGGGACAAAATGACAATGGGCTCATAATACCTATCATGCCAGAGACGTGACCCATAACAAATCTTGTCCTTGGATGTACTCCTCTGAGTATAACCATACATGGCCGAAGTCCTCCAGTTAGAATGGTTAATATTTCTCCTCAGCCAATGGCAGTAGAAGTACGCTCATCAACATCCATAGGTAGAGACATACATAACTTTATAACTAAGGCCTATATTATTAGCGATGACGAGGATACCATGACCAATCTACCTAGGTTATTTGAGGATACCGCCCTTTGCATGATTATTACCTTATCTTTTGAATCCGATCATCAAAATCATGAGATCCGTTTAGTATATCCCCAACTCATTGATTATGACCAACGAGGACCATCGATTCTCGATACATTCAAAAACAATGAGGCACTCTCAGAATTCATGGGGTTGTGGGACAATATTCTAGATGGGGACCACAAAGCACGGTTTATAATGGAGTTGGACACACATGCCTATTATGGGGAAACGATTGAATCCTTCAGTCGCAAAAGTGAGAAACTAAGAATCATATCCAAGTCCTTGAGTGAAAACCACACTATGGCACTCTCGGACAAGAAAATAGTAAAAATAAAGGATGTATCCAACGGTGAAAACCTCTTTGAGGTGCCCAAGGATGAAGGATTCAATCTTCCTCTAAGAGCTATTCATCAAGAGAAGTCAGCATTCTTGGCTGAAAAATGCAATCCAGTCAACCTAGGAACAGAGGAGACCCCGCATATCACATTCTATGCAGAATCACTACTTTTAGAAGAGCAAGAACTCCTAGCGGAATTCCTAAGGGAAAGGAAAATAAACTTCGCATGGAGTTATGCTGACATGCTAGGACTTGATCCAGAGACTGTGGTTCATCACTTAGCAGTGTATCCAAAAGAAAAGCCGGTCAAACAAAAGCTTCAAAAAATGCATCCTCAAATCGCCTTATTGGTCAAAATGGAGCTCAAAAAGTTGTTAGATGCAGGATTCATTTGACCAATCGATTATCTAGAATGGGTGTCAAATTTGGTACCTATTTCAAAACCTGACGGAGCCATTAGAATCTGTACGGACTTCAGAGATTTGAACAAAGCATGTCCAAAGGATGATTTCTCACTTCCCAACATTGACATGATAGTAGACATGACAACAGGACATGAGATGCTATCACTAATGGACAAATTTTCAGGATACAACCAGATCATGATATCAAAAGAAGATCAACATAAGATGACTTTCACTTGTCCATGGGGGACATACTGCTAGAACATGATGCTATTCGGCCTAAAGAATGTAGGAGAAACCTATCAAAAGGCCATGACGTTGATATTCCATGACATGATTCATAAAATAGTCAAAGACTATGTCGACGACATTCTAGCTAAGTCAAGAAAAAGACAAGATCATATAGCAACCCTAAGTGCTATCTTTGACAGATTAGAGGAATACAAAGTCAAACTAAATCCCAAGAAGTGTGTCTTTGGTGTACAATAAGATAAATTGCTAGGATACATAGTGTCCATGAGGGGTATCGAGGTGGATCCAGCAAAGGTGAAAGCAATCCTCGAGATGGAAGCACCAAGGACATTAAAACAACTGAGAGGCCTCCAAGGCTGACTTCAATCCATCCGATGATTCATAGCACAACTGGCAGACAAACAGAACCCATATTCTCACCTACTCCACAAGGGGGTAGCGTATAAATGGGATACAAAATATGAAGAGGCATTTAAAAAAAATCAAGGAATATCTACTAACACCACCAGTTTTAATGCCACCCATCCCATGAAATACATTGATCTTATATGTATCAGCAACAACAGGAGCCCTTGGAGCTCTCTTGGCTCAGCATGATGAAAATGGAACAGAGAGGGCTATCTACTATATCAATAGGACAATGGTCGGTCATGAGCTAAAATACTCATTCATTGAAAAAGCATGCCTCTCTATAGTGTTTGCATCACAAAAATTCAGACATTACATGTTGGAACATAAGATAAAGCTCATTGCCAAAATTGATCCCCTCAAGTATCTACTATCAAAGGCAATGCTTACAGGCATAATGGAAAAATGGGTAATGATATTATCAGAATATGACATCGAGTATGTGGAGAGAAAAGACATTAAGGGACAAGTTATTGCAGAAAAACTGGTAGAAGCACCTATTTATTCTAAGAATCCTCTTGTTTCAGAGTTTCCAGATGAATCTATTTTCAACATCAACGTAGCTGATCACTGGAAACTATACTTTGACGGCTCATACACACAACAAGGATTGGGAGCTGGTGTCTTCTTCATCACCCCACAAGGGGACTGCATACCAAGGTCATACAAACTGGCATTTCCTTGCACTAATAATATTGCAGAATACGAGGCCTTAACCATAGGTCTCAAGATAGCAGTGCAATGGAATATCATAGCTCTCAAATTCTACGAAGACTCTCAGTTGATCATAAATCAAGTCAATAATGAATATCAGACCAAGGATGATAAGCTCACTCCATACAAGAAATTGGTGGAAACTCTCAAAGAATCTTTCATTGAAATAACATTTGAGTAGATTCCTAGAACCAACAACAGAGCAGCAGATGTCATGGCAACAATTGGATCCTTGCTGAATATCCCCAACAAGGTCCCAAAATATGAATTCTTGATTGAGTAGCTTCTCGTTCCCGCATTTGAGGTACCAGAATCAGAATTTGTGTGCGAAATCGTTGGTCCAGGTGATCCTTGGGATCATGACATCTACACATATCTTTGAATAGGAATCATACCCACTGACCTGCCATCAAAACTAAAATGAACCTTTGTTAACAAGGCATCCAAATTTGTCATCCTAGGTGATACCTTATACCGTAGAAGCATAGAGGGTACCTTGCTACGTTGCCTAAATGCTGAGGAGGCATTAACCGCTCTAACTGAGGTACTCAACGACATCTGTGGTTCACACTCGAGTGGAATGACCATCGCTAAGAAACTGCTGAGGATGGGGTATTACTGGCCCACAATCGAAAGAGAAGCACATGATCATGCTAGAAGGTGTCTAGAATGTTAGCAGCATGGGGACCTCATCCATGCTCCAGCTCACGAGCTTCATCCCATCGTCACACCATGGCCCTTTTCGTAGTGGGGACTCGATCTCATTGGGAAAATCACACCCACTTCATCCAATGGCCATAAATTCATCATAACTACAACTGAGTACTTCAAAAAGTGGGTGGAAGCCATACCCATGACGTATATCACTGGGAAGCAGATCTCAAAATTCATTCTAAACTATCTCATCCATCGTTACGGTGTCCCACAAGCCATTATCTTAGATAATGGGACACCATTCAAGAACCAGGAGGTTCGCGACTTGTGCGAGAAATTCAAAATACATCGCTTCTCCACCTCGTACTATCCCCAGAGCAATGGCCAAGCAAAAGCTACAAACAAAACCATCCTCAAAATCCTCAAGAAAAAAGTCAATGATGCAAGTCTTGACTGGCATCTACAGCTTAATCCCGCCCTCTGGGCTTATCAAACCAACATCTACACACCCACCGGTGCCACCCCCTTCTCTTTGGTCTACAGATTAGAGGCGGTTCTTCCCATTGAGATCAAGCTCCCATCCCTCAGGATATCACTGCAAAACCTCATCACAGATGAAGAGTATCGAGTATCAAGACCAAATGAACTAGAGTTACTGGATGAGAGACGAATCGATGCCTTGAATCATTTAAAATTCTATCAGAATAGACTCAAAAAGAGCTACAACAAGAAAATAAGAAGCAGGACTTTCCAAGTCGAAGAACTGGTCTTAAAAGAAAATCAGAAGAATGTCCCAAACCCAAGCAACAAAGGCAAGTTCGAACCTAATTGGCTAGGGCCTTTCGTCATCACAACAAATTATAAGTCAAGGGCATATCAACTATCAACACCTGAAGGGGAATCCCTATAGGAGCCCATGAATAGCTCGCATCTCAAAAAATTTTATGCCTAAATCTTTCAAGGTATAGAACCAAAAAATTAGAAAAAGTCCTGAAAAAATGGTCACTTTGGAAAAAACCTGGTAAATAGGCGTCTTGGTGACAACAAAAAAATCCAAAAAAAATTAGAAAAAGGATAAAAAAAATCATCCTCTAGTGAAAACTACTTCGGTGGCACTTTGGACAAGTACCTTGGTGAAAACCTAGCAAACAGGCACCTTGTGTAAATAAGAACTTTCCATCCACCAAGATCTTTATGGATTGTTCTGCATCATCCATCCATCTCGCTCCCATCATCCATCACATTCAGGTCTCCATCCATCATTCATCCACTCGCATCCACACCATAGCTTGGTCCTATTTTCGTACCATGATCCCTCCTAGTACTACTCGGCCCATCCTCAAGGTCAATTTGTCCTACCTTTATCGGGGTAGTCTATGGCATCACGCTGGGGGCATGTTCTTATCGGATCAGATTCGTGTATGATCTGAAAATCCTCAAATCAAAAAATCCAAAAACATCAGAAAATCAGAAAATCCAAAAACATCAAAACATATCAAAATCCAAAAACAAGTCAAGAAGTCAGTCAAAGTCAAAAACATGGTCGTCTTGTCGAACTATGTCATCTCGAGCTTGAACGTAGGCAAGGTTGATCTTTGATAATCCCCTGAGACATTTAGGTCAGTCCTATAGGAGTCTGTCATAATAAACTGACATCTCATCATGTATATCATCATCTGTAAATCGGTCGAGTCATCAGTCAAACTATGGTCTCTGCGTATATAACGTAGGCAAGGCTAATTGATCAGCTCGAGACCCCTAAGATAGGTCTGTAGGTTAGTCTCTTGGTCAAAATCTCATAAAAAAAATTGAAAAATAAAAAATCAAAATCATCAAAAAGCATTTTAAAAAATCCATCCGCGATCGTCATTATCAACCTTTGGTAAAACAGTCAGAAGCAAGTCTAGCAGATTAAAAGTTGAACTCAAAACATCAGGTCTTAAGTCTAAGTCAATGCGTAAGCAAATTGGTCATCTCTTTATATTGGTAACACATCATCTGAATTGGTCCCATATCAATCACCCCTTAGAACACTTTGGATAAACGAAATGACGTGCCGCCATCCACTAACATGTCCTAGGATGAATCCTTCCTACAATGGGCATTATCTTTTGGCAATAAGTTTCGGTTATCATCCTTAGAAAACACATCCTCTTTCCATTAGCAGTATTGAAGAGCACTAGTTTGTTTGTTTACTTGGTCTTTATCTTTTGACTTATCTTATTTGCGCTCATTCCAAGGATGTCTCGATGATATCCCAAAATAGAGGATTTAGAGAAAAAGGAATGGGGCAACGATCATTATCTTTTATTTGCTGTGCTTGTTGGACGCTCTTGTAATATAACCTCGGCGAATACTTGCTTTGTTAGGTATGTATGGAAGAGGTCTAGGGTAACTTGTTGACTATTGCATGGATAGGTTTACCTTTCTGTGTTTTGGTCTGAGGTGTCTGAAACTTTTGAAGTGCATCCTAGCAAGGTTTCCGTATGTCAGGTGTGAACAAGAATGCTCCTATCTAATTGTCAAGTCAAAGTTCATCCCACTGGGTACAACGCCATCTTGGTTTTCTATACGTTGATGCATCGTACCACGTGTGTTATCAAACATAAGAAAATTTGGCCCTTTGAAAATCCTAATTCCTTGGCAAGTAATCATCATCATCATCATCATTTGCATTAGCATCATCGTGGGTCTTGTTGAAATGACTTCTTCTTTTCTTACTAACTGCACTAACAAGGTACTATGACAGTTGATCATCATCACCATCATCGTCATCGATCCTGCATCCACAAATCATACGCATTGCATAAGCATATCATATAGGAAACACATGCATTGCATTTTATCATCATATAAACAAGTTATCATAAACATTTTTTTCCATAAATAGGTGCATCCATGTCATTGCATTTCACCCATTACATTGCATCTCATGCCATTATATAAATTATTGTATAAACATTCATTTGCATTTCATAACCATTTCATATTACCATCTACCATATAAATCATCGCATAACATCTACGGAATCATTTCATAATCATTTTTCACATAATCATAAACAATAGGTATATAAGAATTTAATTCATTAGGCATACATACTTGCATAACATCGTGACATCATATCACCACTTTTACGTTCACATCTCATTGCACATCAACATATCATTTTGCATTAACATAACATTGCATCACATACATCATCATTTATTACGTTTAGGATAATAACATTTGTTATTCTAAGCATCTCATAAAACCATTTCATTTGCATCATATCACGACCATCGCATCATATCACATCCATTCATAAATCATCTCATATATAGCCATTTTTCACACATCACTGCATACACCATAGATCATATCATTTTACATATTAAAATTCATATCACATATCACATTGAAATAAAATAAATCATCATATAGATAACATCATTTCACATCATATCATAGGTTAGCATAATATAGATCTGTCGGTCATAATCATAACGCATACATCATTAGAAATAAATGCATCCATAAGACATTATTGCAAAGCATATAGAAATAAACCATCCATGCATAAAGGAGAACACAGTACATCATATCAAAATCGGCTCATATATATCATCAATCATGTCACTGTCATAGTACAAAGAATAAATCGGATCACTGTACATATGTGTCAATCAGTACGAAATGCCCATCGGGCTATAAAAAATGAGCCCATAAGGCACAAAAAGTATGTATCATCTCAATCAAGCTCGATCTCGGTGGATGCTGCCCTCACCCCTGTCACCATGACCCTCTGGTGGTCTCTGGCTGGCCCACTCTGAATACTCTGGGACCCAATCAGCTCTGGGTACGGTATCATGATAAGCCCGATGGTAGTACTCTACCTCTCGGATGGCATCTCTATAGGATCGTACTGGCATTGTGCCCTAGGAGGAGGAGGCTATCATACTCTCGATCTGCTGCTTGCGGCCTAGCTCGGTGGCTTCCTATACCTCTGCAGCTTGTATCTGTTGCACAACCTGATCTCTCTCTGCCCTGAGCTGCTCCCTCTCAGCCCTCACCTGATCTCTCTCTGCTGTCATAGCCTGAACCTGGGCCTGTAACTATGCAATCAGCGCATCTTGACTGTCTGCCTATACCTGTGGCTGCACTCAAGGCTGATCCTCGCCTCGTGGTGGCTCCTGCTACTGGTCCTGCATGTGGATGTCTCCATGACTTGGTGGGACTAGGGGCACACCTAGTGGATCCTGTCGAATCTCAATCCTCGGTCCTTGCCCTCATCCTCTCCCTCTGCTTCTGACCTTGAGCACATCTGGATCCTCACCCGGAACGGTCAATTAAAGTGGAGGTCTGAACCAGTCCCTGTAAGCCTGAGTGGTGCCTGGATCTGTCAAGCCCTGATCATAAGCCCACGGTCGGGCTACCAAGTGCCTGAAGTTGTCAATTGCCTCTGAGGTAGGAATACCATGTCTCCATGACACCTATGTCATGTTGCGAGCAAAGACGACTACGTAGCCGTCATCAGGCCGATCTTGCGGCTCTCCGAACTGACGTTGTACGCGCCCAGGTAGGTACCTCTCGATCATCGTGTGCTCTTTCCCCTGCATGTATCGGTCCTGGCGGCAATAGAAGAGGCCCATCCAGGCTGACCAAGGTACGGTCTCCAAGTAAAAACTAGCATCTCATCCAGGACTCGCCTCTAGTAGGGGATCCCATGCTCACCAGTGTGTGTAAAAGACACACCGCCTCGGTATCGTGCCACGAGGGCATTGTCTGCCCCCATCAAAACTAGAACGACATGTGGCCGTAGCACAGAAATGTGCTCCCACGCCCAGACATGAAGTAATGTCACCCCAGCCCCCAGCGCTTTGCCGTCCATGTATACATACTCATGCAAGTCTCTGTAGAGTGAAGCCAGAAGGACATGCCCCCATATGAAGTGAACCGACCTATCTTGGACCATCCGCTTCCAGCAATAACCCCAACTGGGACTCAAATATCGCCCTTGTCAGTTTGGGGCAACGAGACCCGAAATGATGGTTGCAACTGCCCAGCGGAAGGAAGGTGTTGTAACTCTATATCTCTCTAGCTCAATCTGTCCCTCGCAGTAGATAATGTCCCGTGTGGCAAGGAATCTGATGCAGGACTCACATCCCTCATCCATATCAAAGATTTCCCATCATCCGTGAATAGGAAACTGAAGAATGCACCAAACATCCTCTAGAGTGATGGTGGCCTTGCCAGTGGGGAGATGAAAAGACAATGTCTCATTGTGCCATCTCTCGTCCAGCGCTGACAACATCCCTAGGTGAGTGCGCATGGGGGCCACGTACGCAATGTGCCATAATCCCGCGGCTCCCAGTCGATCCTGGTCTCAGTTGCTCAAGTCCTGTAAGACACTAGCTAAGTCTCATGACCGGTGCTCTTAGAGATTAGAGCTCCCTCGCCGCATCCTGCATCAAGGAAGGACAACATGTTAATTTTTTTTTTCAAAATTCCTATCGAACGCTCCAAGCTCGTCCCCAGCGGCGCAATTTGTGATGGCATCGTAGTTTGATTTTACTCAAAATCTGACGCTCGAGCCCTAAAAAGTGCAAAATGGTGCTGTTGCGGCGCACTTTCTCCTCTAGTGTTGCAGTTTACGTAAAAAGGGTGCTGCTGTGGTGCACTTTACCCAAACCGGCCCACCGAGCCCAAGCCCAGCGTCAGAGTTTCTAAACTCCGAACTGCACTACTGCGGTGCAAAACAACACCGTTGCGGCGCAAAATAGCTTTGCATGGCGCAGTTAAAATGTCGAGCGACACTATATAGCGCTGCTAGAGGCGAGCTCCCCTTTTAAAGCATTAATTACAGGCATTAAAGAAAAAAACTAAACTTGGGTAAGGGTCACATACTAGTGCCCCGATGCCAGGTGGCCGCTGGTATGTCTGAACTCGATCAGTGATGTGTAGGGGAAGCTATTGTTGTGCCATGTCCCCGGAGGGTCAGAGCTCAAATCTCAAGGTTGCTAGCGGAGGTGTGTGAAAATGACTTGAAAGTGACCCCTCGGGCCCCTTTTAAGCCTAAAAATTAGGGTTTTTAACCCTAAATGGCTGTCCTGCTAGGGTTTTGGACCCTTGAACCTATTTTTGTCTGATTGAGGCTTATTTTTCATCGTTTTATTGCGTTTAGACACATTTTTAGCCTCCCGGACCCCTTTTGGACCTGTCGGGCACTTTGTCACTTTTTTTCATGAGATCACCCAAAAAATTAAAATATTATGTCTGATCTCTTGAGGGGGCATTATAATGGCATCTTTTCTCTAGCCATGCAGCAGTGGGGCAAGTTTTAAATATCAATTTTTTTTGGCTTTGATCGAGATCGTTTATTCTTTGAACCAACGCAACAAGTACATTGCTTCAAAGAGGGGCAAAATGTAGACATGTAAAATATACTGATTGACATTGTGCATTTGATCTTGACTTAATAACATCATTTCTTCCTGAATCATCCCTCGGTCTAACCATTTAATCAAATTCCCCTATCTGATTAAATTCATCAATATTCGTCTCTTGATTAAATAAATCATTTTATCTAACCAAGTCATCTCTTTTGTTAATTAAATCAATCCATCTAATCTAATTATCCCTATTTAATTAAATAATCAATTTATTTGATTAAATCTCTAAAATATATCCATTAAATTAAATAAATTAAAACCTTATTTGATTTAATCTAACACCATCTCTTTTAATTAAATAAATCAAAATCCTTATTTAATTAGTCTCTTATCATATTCCTCTTTTATTTGATTTAAATAAATCCATAAATTTGAGTCAAATAGGTCACATCATCTAACCTCTATCATTAAATTAATTAACCCTTGATTAATTTAATCTCATCTCATGTCACATCCTCTAGATAATGCAAGTTGCACATGAAAATAGATTTAATTCATTTATTAAATCCCTATTTTCCTCACAAGGCATCTTTTGGAATATTCTCTCAATTTGAATTCAAAAATTCCAAGTCAACATGTACATCCAACAAGGCATTTAAAATCTCTTACATGTCCTTTTCCTTGAGCCAAGTGGCATTTATTGCATTTTCCCTTCCCTCTTGCATGACATTTCAACAAATTTGAATTTCAAATATTTGCATTTATTGGCACAAACCCCAAATCTTGCACATCCATCATCCATTCATAGCTTGACAAATGGCATCATATCATTGGATGAATGTTAGTACCACATTGCTCAAATTTGGACATTCATCCATCTTGAAATTCTATAAATAAAGAGCTCATATCCTCATTTCATCATCCACAAACATTGCAAAGTTACTATGCTAAAATATTTAGCCATTTCCATCCATCATTGAATTCTTAGCTAGGATTTTTGCAGATTTTGGCTTGGAGTTCTCATATTTCATCAAAGTGGATCAATATCATCTTCAACATATCAAGATTTCATCATAGGAATTGGGAAAAGGGCCAATTTTCACATCAAATTGGCACCAATTCCCCCATGGGATCATGAGTTTTCACATTTAAATTAGGATTCAAATTATTTCTTTGTTTTATTTTGTTCTTCATTGTTTTATTTCCTATTTTGAATTTGTAAATGGATTTCATGGGGAATCCTTGTTTTAGCTTGCAATTCCTTATTTAACTTGTTTACTCATGTTGTTTTGCAGGTGCTAGGAAAAGGGTTCACACAGGTTCAAAATATGGCAAGAATGACTAAACATTGTTGAAACCAGAGACCTTAGGGCACATAAAAACTAAGAAAGAAACCAAAATTTAAAAGCAGACACAAAAACATTAAAACTAAGGATTAATTAAAATGAAAAACTCTAAAAAAAGAAGGGGAAAAAGAATAAACATACCCAAAAATGAAAATGCTGAACCTAGGTCGAACTTCTACTAGAATCTATTTGAATCCGTGTGAACTTGAAATAGAATCAAACAAACAAAATCCCAACAGGTTTGCAATGAAGGTAAGAGGATGAATGATGAAGAGAAATGAAGATGAAAACTTATTTAAAAAGGTTTAAAAATGGTTTAAAAAGACATCAAAATGACAATTAATGCACTTGATGTGAAAATTGAGATTGCGAGAGAGGTAAAATTTGACACACATACAAATTGGTTTGACTTAACTTGAAATTTCGAGAAATTTTAAAAGTTTTGCAAGTAATTTTCAATTTCATGAAAAACAACTGACCTGACAAGATGTGTGCAATGTTGACTTGTAGGGTCAGGGAAAAACCTTGACCTTGCAAGTATAATTTTTTTTAACTCTAGATAACTTGATTTTTTGCAATTTGGACAAAAAGAAGAATTTTGACGAACTGATGAAGGTTATTGCTCAGAAGACATTCCAAGACTTAGGACCACACACGAGGGAAAATTGAAATTTACCTCGTTCTACGTACTTAGAGTGTATGAGACTACAAAACAAACAAGTTTCATATTGGTTATCTTGTGAATCAAGCACAACAGGATTCAAGGATAACAAAAATCTAGTTTCTATCTTGACAACTTGCAGGCTTGAATGTGTGAATGAGAAATTATTCCTTTATCTTCCTCCAAATATCTTTAGATCTAAATCCACTACACGCAAGATAGAAGGGGAAGGGTTATGTCATATAGGGGCTTGCCTAAGTCAAACCCCGTTTTAGCATTTCTACCTCCACAATGGCTATGATGATGTAAAAGAGAGCTTACCCTCAATCAAGTAGAGGCTAAATGTTAACAAGTTTAATAAATTGAAAAATTGATGCAACTCACCACTCAAATTTTCCTTCCTTGATGGACTGAAGTCATGTACTCATCACCTTTAAGGAGAATTTTTATATCTTGATTGAAGTCATGCAAGTGTTAGCGCTCACAAACAAATGATAACAAAACATGAACAAAACATAAACACATGATTGAAACTTGACACAATGCTTGACATGAATGGATGCTGCTAAAATACTAATAATTATACTCTTGATTGATCTTAAATGCTTTTAAGGATGCTCGTTTTCTCAATTAAAGTGCTAGGATTAAAATGGTGAAAATACTTTGTATTTATATGTAATTTTTCTAATTTCTCAAAAAGCAAATGTCGACACTGGCATATTCAAATTTGGAGCCAAAAAGAGGTTATCTAGTGTGTGGTGCACCCTAAACTAGATCCACATTTTTTGGGGCCAAAAAGTGTTGAGGGAAAATATTAAATGTATAATTTTATTTCTTGTGTTTTATTTTTTGAAAATGTTTATAAAAAATGTAATTAATGCATAATTAGGTCCACACACATAGGGGGAGCTAAATCTAATGTGAAATTGTCAAGGGTGACAATTTTTGACACTACATTTACCACCCAGTTTAGCGAGAGTATGAATTTATGCTCAAACTCACACTAAAGTATGGATAAGCCAAGAGGGGCTCAATTATCCAAATATTGAAGAAATAGGATGGTATTGAATCTAGGGGATGTGATATCCCCCAAGATTCAAGATCTTATGGCAAGGCAACATGAGGAAAAAGAAACACACATGTATGAGATGTAATGCAACATGAAAAACACAAATCATGATGAAGACACAACACATAACATAATGCAAAAAAATGCAAACATAATGTAAATGTAAACATGATATAGACATGATGCAAACATAATGGCAACATGTGAAGGGGGTATGACAATCACATAATAGCAAGCTCCACATAAATATTGCTAGGATCCATACCCAAGTCATTCATTATTCATGGGATAACAAAGTACAATATTTTTTAGGTGAACCATGAACCAAAGCACCATAGGCTAGTGCAGTTTGATATTCACTATGTGAGCTTTCTGACAGTAGCAATGAGAAACACACAAGGGTTAGTGAGGACTAGTTTTCACTAGGTGTGATCAATATCATGTCAACCATACCAAGATTTATAGTCCCAATAAATCTAATAAGGCACTACACAAAAATTATCAAAGTGCCAAGCCAACGCATCACCAAGTCCAACACATGTGAACAATTCCCTTTAAGGTAGAGTAAGACAATATATGCAACATGAAAAAAAGGCCATGAGAGCTTATTCAAAAACCCTTTCCTAGTGATATGTTTCCAATAAAGCTAACTCATGATGAGGGGTTTCCCACAATACAAATCCACATAACAAGACAAAAGATGACACATAAAGGATCCACAGATTTGGGGTCAATACAGATCTTTGTTAATATTTATTATAATTATGCTCAAAATTGACATCATTCCCCTAAAGACTTGTGGAACTAGAAACATGATGAAAGCCACATAGATATGACAAAAAAAACCTTCTAGGTCAACATAGAAGAGACCTAAATGCATCAATGTATTGCATCATCCCCAAAAGGAAGACACAAGATAATATAAATAAATGTTTACCACATAAAAAAGAATGGAGATAGAAATAGATGAATTTCACAACAGATTCATTTCCTTTGTATCCTTGTGCCAATGAGAGAAACAAGGGTCATACAAAGAAAATAACAAACATAAAGGCATGCCAAGCAACAGAACATGAGAGATCACATCATATGCAAACAAACACATAAACACACAAATGGTATCACACATGCAAGATGATCTAAAGTAAATCGCTAGCATCCCAATATTTCTCATCATAATGGAAGGTGGATGATACAGTAAAGGGACTAAAGCAAGTATCATATAAGGAGTAGCTCTCGGTTTAGCACATGGTGAATCACTCTCATCAGGAGGACCATCATTGTTGCCCCCATCTAAATACATAGATTTGGAAAATAAAAGAGATAATTAAGTATGCACTTGTTCTTCTATCTTAGCTTCATCATCTTCACTATCCAAGTTTGTCACAATAGGTGTTCTATGAATAATATCATCCATATGTTCATTCTTCATTATTTTCTTATATTGGGATAAATATGGTTTAATTTCATGTTTTCACAAGGGTGACATAGTGGATTTAGGCAATGATGAGGATGGATGGATGGGAGGTAGTTCATCCGAGTTAGGTTGGATAGACAGTTGATCATTAGGTAAGGTTTGATTCTTCTCAGCAAGTTGGAAAGCTATGGCATGGTGCCTATGCTTACACTCTTTTGCACTTCTATTTCTTCTTACACAAGTTTCATCTTTTAATTTATCCTCCAATGCTGGTCTCTTTTCTTCCTTAAGAGGAACCAAAGGGACCATCACAGGTTGGGAAACTACTATGTTCCTAGGTATATAATTTTTTCTTTTCTTTTGGAGGTACAAATATAAATACATGATTATCCCTTGGTCTTTTATAAGATGACAGAGGTGGAACCGCAACATACATGCTAGGTGATTGAGGGAGGAGACTCGGTTTAGACTTAGGTTCCTTTACTACCTTTGGGGTAGGAGAAATATCCATTAAAGTCACAATGGGCCAAGAAACCTTGGGTGGGATATTATAAAGGGATAACTCTGTTATACGCTTGGCTTTAATAAACTTTTGATATAATATAAAAAAGTGCTTCATGAGGTTTAACAGGTTCAATAGGTTGAGGCAAAAAATAATCTAATGAAAAATTTCCACGAGAAGCCAAAGATTTAAATCCACTATGATAAAATATATGCATTTCATCTTCAAAAGGAAATTTTATGCACTTGTGGATAATTGATGGGACCACATTCATTGAGCACAACCATGGATAACCTAAATTCAAACAAAATTGGTCTAACATTGGGATAATAGTGAACAAAACATCCAATTATTTTGGTATAACTTTGGGTGGAAGAGTTATCAAACATATTGTAGGGAAAACAAAACCATCATAAGTTTTTAGCCATGATTTTGATTGTTCATAATTGTCTTTGTAAAGTTCATGCACAAATAGAAATTGTTCAATGATCACATTTTCTAAATATAGGATCAATGAGTATTCCCCTTGTGGGTTTATCATTAATTTAGCTAGTGATGTAGAGAGGACCATTGTATGTATAGATGGATGCATCAATATGTGTAAAATCAATGTCATGCAACAAAGTGGTTTGGCCCTTACGAGGTTGAACGTCAAATTTATTTATCATGTCAAAAATATCTGTAGTAATGGATAAAACTATCCATTTCTCCTTAGTTTGGGAATAAATAATTAATAATAAATGAACCTAATGTTGCCTTGATTTAGTGTTGTAATGTGTTTTACACATTCTCATTAATTTTAGGGACCTTTTTAACTAAATTGACTTATCTTGTGATGCGTCATTTTCTTGTGATGCATCCTTTTCTTGTGATACACTTTACAACACACTAAATAAGACACAATTAAGTCCATTGAGTTAAAGGGGGCCCTAAACTTAATGTGAATGTGTAAAACACATCACAACACTAAATCGAGGAAACATTAGGTTCATTTATTATTAAAGATTCATTCCCAAACTAAGGAAAAGACAATGATTACAATAGATAGAAGAATGCAGATACAAATAAAAGAATGTTACAACAGATTTTTTTTCCTTTATATCCTTGTGACCAATGGAGTAACAAGGGTCATCCAAAGAAAACTCACAAACATAAAGGCACACCAAGCATCACAATAAGAGGGATCATATTACATACATGCAATCACAAAGAACATAGAAAAGAAAACTAGTGTCACATGTGAGCCAACCTATAATAGGTCATCTACATCCCAATCTTGTTCATCATATATGAAAAGCAGATAACTAACCAAAGGAATAATGACAAGTTCCATACTAGGATAATCACTAGGTTAATATGTGGTGATGCCACTCTTTTTAGGAGGATCATCATGGTTACACCCATCTAAGTTCATAGAAGTGGAAAAAAAATCAATTCATTATGCACTTATTCATCAATTTTAGCAATCTCATCATCATCATCTAAGTTAATCACAACAAGAGGTCTAAAGATAATTTCCATTGTATGTTCTTGTTTTTTTTGTGCAAAAGTTTCATTTTGTAGTGAAGGTGGAGAATCATCGTGCTTTGTTTTAGTTTGTTTGTTCTTTTCTTCTAATTGATGAGTAATATCACGACGTCTATGCCTATGCTCTTTAGCATTTTGGTTTCTTCTTGCACAATTTTCAAGTTGTGATGGTGTAGGAGAGGGTTTATCAACCATCAATCTCTTTTCTTTCCTTAGAGGAGGAATGAAAGGGACCTCGAAGGGTTGTGAAACCACTTTCTCTTTAGACTTATAAACTTGTTTGGTTTTAGGAGGCACAAAGGGAATTGCATGGTTATCTCTTGGTCTCTTGAATGATATAGGTGGAAAAATAGCATCATGTTTTATTTCTTTTGGTTCAAGCATAGGTTCATCCAAAAAATTTAGAGTGGGAGGAACGACTATAAATATTTCAATTTTAGTTGGGATATTGGCAAGGGATAACTCTGATATACGCTTCACTTTGAATTTTTGATAAGATTTGAAAAATAAATCTTCACGAGGTTTTATAGGCTCTACAAGTTTAGGCCAAAAGAAATCCAATCTAAAGTTCCCTCATGAAGACAAAGGATTAAATCCACTATGATGCATTGTAAAAAATTGGTTGTCAAATGGAAATTTCAAGTACTTGTGGATGATCGATGGGATGAAATTCATGAAGCGTAGCCATGGATAGCCTAGCTTCACACAAAATTGATCCCACATTGGGATGCTAGAGAATGATACATCTAATTGTTGCAATCAAAATTTTAATGGAAGAGTGATAAAACGTATTGTAGGGTGAGAAAAACCATTATGTTTTTTGATCCATGCTTTCAATTTTTCATAAGAATCTTGGTAAATCCATGCAAAAATAAGAATTCTTCAATGATCACATTATCTACACACACAAGATCAAAATTAATATCCCATTTGCAGGCTTGTCATTGATTCCTCTAGCTATGTAAAGAGGACCATCGAGTGCGTGTTTAATTATATCACTATTTGAGAAAGAAATGTCAAGAGACAAGTTGGTTTGTCTCTTAGGAGGTTGAACGTCAATGAATCCAATTATGGTATAAGGGGTGTTGTCCAAAATGGATTGACTAGTATCAACACTATGAGTGAAAGAGTTGGAAAACCTAAGATCCATAGTGGATGTACCAACATAGGATGTGATGAGTCTCAAACTATCTCACTGATGTATTGGTAGTAGGACACCAGGTTGTCATACAAGTTTCACCAAACCAAAAGTGTACCCAAAATGGATAAAAGGAACTATTTATAAAGATAGTAAGCATATAGAAATAGGAAGCATGGTGCAAGTATCTAAACAAGATATTGCAATTTTTCAAATTTGAAATATGATAATTGATTGATTTTAGATGTAAAAACCTAAAAAATTATTACTTTTGAATGCCAATTTTGATTTTAAACAATGCACTATCTTTCACCAGTTGAACTAGATGCAAACAACTATAGAAATATACAATTTCTGAAACTGAAATAGAGATCTATGAGCTAGAACAAATTGATAATATAGAGACAAAATAGTGTGCAAAAATTTGGAAAATCACCTGTACCAAGACAAGTTCACCCTAGGGAAAATGAGTCCTGGGACAGGGGTCTAATAAATTTAAATCTAAGTATTTAACTTGATATTTAAGCTCACTATTTCTAACAACAAATAGATTCTTCAATGACAATTTTTTCAGAAATATGATGAAAATGCAAATACAATTTGAATGACAATGTATGAACAAAATGACAACTTTTTTGAATTCAACTTTGAATGAAATGTTGATCTAAATGACTTAAACACACCTTAATGCAAGCTATTATGTAGAAAGTATGCAATATTTTTGGATTTTTATGAGTTTAAATGATGCAAACATGCAATTTGTAACCCTAAATGCAATGCAAAACAAGATGATGTAAAACCTAGATCTAAGGTTTCAAAGATCTCCAAATTAGAAAAGGTACGACGCACAATGTCAGATCCACCAAAATGAAATGGTGAACAAGAAAAATTAACAACGTTGGGTTCACTAAAATGAAATGTAGAGAAATGGTTCCTTAATGAATAGGGGGTATTCTCTATTTATTTCTTTCCCCAATGCGTTTCATTGGGAATGTGATCAGAAGGTGTAAATATTGACTTTCAACCTTAAAGGTGAGTCAATCACACTTGATTTCAATCCTTAAGACAATAGGACAGATCTGAAACCAAATTGAAATAATATGCAATGTTCAAACTAAATGCACAATAAGACCTAGAACATGAAATGCAAATTCTTGAAAGTATAGAAATAGAAATCATAGTTTGCAAGAAAATATGAGAAGAGTAAGGACACCTGTACCAGTCACCAAAAGTAGGTTTTGAGCTCTATTGAAGGACAGGTTCACCCTAGGGTGAATGGGTCCTGGTTAGGGCTTTTGAAAATTATTTTGGTAGTCCCTTGAGATAGGATCTTAGCTTTTGTTTTGCACAAGCTCCATTGTTGGAAAGTTGGAAATAAAATCTGAATATGATTTTTTGTGGCTTGACAACAATGATGATAACTTATGAAACAATGCAAAGTTTCTCTTCAAGATCTTCAATCCCTCTTCAACCTATAATCTACACATAAAAAGGGAGGGAATTTTTTTTGTTTGAATGAGGGTTTTCCTTAGTCAAACCCCATATTTGGTAATTAAATCTTGATAGAAAGACAATGATAGTGGAGAAGGAAATGATGAATGAGCACTTTCTTGCTAAAAATCACCAAACCTTCAATGGCTTCCCTTAGAGGACTGAAGACAAACACATCACTCCAAGGAACTTGATCTTTCTTTTCTTGATAGATTTGGACACTTGAAAATGCTTGGATGCTTTAGGATCAACAATGCATATTAGCCTTCACAAGATGACATGAACACACATAAGCTTGAACATGATGATAGGATCTTGATTTTTGCAACAAATGACTAATAAATTTTCTCTTGAATGCTCTTGACAATAATATTTTATCAATAAGAAGTCTTCAAAAAGTGTGTTAGAATGCTTATATTTGAATTGATAGAAAAACTATGTACTTATTGGTGTTTTTTTAATTTCCCAAAAGTTAGATTCCAAAATCCGAAAATTGAATATTAAATTTGAATCATTAAAAGACTACCAAAATCATATTTAAAAATGGGTTCTAAGACTTAAAGGGGACCCATTCACCAAAATCATATTTAAATGGGTCCTGGTCTAAAAATCCAGGACATTCACATTCCAAGGTGATTAAAATATTAATTGCATTAATTAAATGTTGGTTTCCCTTTTAGAAAATGGGAATAATAAGGCTTTGGAATGCATAACTTGGCAAATTAGAAGCTTAATTAAGTCCAATTAAGGGACCTAAAAAAAAGTGTAAAATTGTAAGAGGTATACAATTTCCTACACTACACTTAGTATCCTCATAGGATCGTAATATGATGGATAATAACATATATGATTGTGTAATAAATTACTACCTAGTGCATCAATGAGATTTAAGTATATAGGTCCACTTGTATGGTTGATAACACAAATCAAATATTATAGTTAGGAAATATTTTTTGGGAAAAATGTGTCTCAACCTTACAATTACAAAAGGTTTACTATTGATAGGTGAGTGTGGGGGAGTGTAGGGGGTACCCTCTTTGCAGGGTCTAAGGGGATTATTCCCCTGACAAGGGGTTTGGGGGCTATGCGCCCCAACAGGGGTTCAAGGGTAGTGCCCTTGAAAGCCACATTTTGTGTATATTTTATTATTCTAAATTTGGACCATTCATCATTAGGTCTCAGATTTGATGGTGGGTATTTTTTTGGCTTGTCTTACCCTACAAGGTAACCCTATTTTATGAGGGAATTATATTATGGTTGTGCATTGTGATGTATTATGAGAGTCTGATAGCAACCATGTTGACTCTAGATCTCTAGTTGGTGATACCCCTATGAGAAGATTGTTCTACAAGTATATGTAATCTTCATGATTTATGAATAATATATTGGGTAGATTTTGGAGTACGGGGTTTTTCTCTTGAAATGGTTTTCCCCACGTAAATCATTGTGTTGTGGTATGCATGATATTTATTTTTATTTATGTTTAAGTTTTGGCAACTATTGTAAAGATTTATAAGGTTTTGCATTATCCTCCTCTCAAGATTAGTGTAGGAAGTTGTTCCACTACCTTAGTTTCCTTAACATAATTATATGATGTTGATTGATATTAGCCTGGCTAAGTGAGTGTCATGATAAAAAAAATCATGAGAATTATAGAAATTAGTGACAATATCAAAATTATTGGAAAGGGAAGGGATATGAACCATGAAAGAGTTAAGAATTGGGTTGCAAAGAAGTGAATTAACACTAGGATATGTAGCACATGAACTATGATGAGAAAGGGGCATGAACAAAAGGGAAAAATAAAAAGATGATGTACCTTGAACTCCAAGATCCAATTTCTTAATTACATTATGTTGTCTCATTTTTTTTCGGTTTCACACTCCTCTAGAATTTGAGTTTTTCACCAATTTCCTAGGTATAATGTTCAATTCTATATATATATATATCTAATATAATTAGTATAAAATATGAAAAAAATGATTGCATATTATCAAATTTAAACAAAAAAATGAAAATTTTCATTCCAAATCTTTAAAACATAAAAATAATAGTTGATACTATTAAATTTAATCTAAAAATATACAATTTTATTCTTCTATGTTGATGAAACAAGAAAAGGTCATAGAACTGTTATATAATGATTGATATTTTGTCATCACCATGAAAATTTTGTTCGTATGTCAGTTAATGTGTATATTACAAGGTGAAATAAATCATGTGGATCTAGAATCATGGGATCCACATGTCTTTTTACCGTATTTTGGAATTTTTCTTCTCCACAAACATGATTGCATTATTTTGGGCTACCGTTATAATATAAGCATACTATAACACACTCATGTTTATTCTTGACTTGAGTATTATAAGGAGAGAGGGAGAGAGAGGGAGATATAGGGGTAAAAAGAGGGAGAGATAAAGGGGGGAAGAGAGTAATAGATGGAGAGGGAGAGGGAGAGGGAGAGGGAGAGGGAGAGGGAGAGGGAGAGGGAGAGGGAGAGGATATAGGGATAGAGAGATAGAAGATATAAATGTATAGAGAAAGAAAGAGATGGAGATATGGAAGGAGAGAGTAAGGGGGAGAGATAAAGAGATAGAGAGAGATTGATAGATATAAATATATAAATTGAAAGTGAGGAGATAGATATAAATAGAGTGTGTGAGAGATAAAAGGAGAAATATGGAGAGAAAGAGGAAAATAGAGATATAGATATAGATGTGCAGGAAGAGGGAGAGGGAAAGAGAGGGAGAGAGGGATGGATAGAGAGAGGGAGAGGTATATATAGATAAAGAGGTAGATATAAATGTAGAGGTAGAGATGAAGATATAGAATACATGAAGAGGGAGAGAAATAGATAGAGAGATAGAAAGGTGGAGGGAATAGAGAGATATAGAGATTTAGGAATAGAGAGATATAGAGATTTAGGAATAGAGAGAGATGGAGATAGAGAGGAAGAGATAGAGAGATATAGGGGAAAAGAGAGAGGGTGATATGAAGATATATATTCTAGGGTGGGATAGAGTGATAGAGAGATAGAGATATAAGGAGATATATACAGAGAGAGAGGGAGAGATAAAGAGGGAGAGATAGGGAAATATGAGAAGAGAGAGAGAACTAGAGAAATGGATAGATAGGTAGAGAGAGAAGTAGTAATTTTTGTAGTAGAAAATATTTTCCAATTGGCTAATAGTTGAAACTTGGAAATCAAAATTTGGCTAATAGTTCAACTTATAACGTAACTTGAGTTGCCAAATTTTAGAAAAAAAATATTTTAGTCTTATTTAAATCGCGAAAGAATTTATTTTATTAAACATTTTAACCCAAAAATTCACCATAATATTCAATACAAGATTAGATCAGATTCACCTAAATTTATAAGTCATAGTAGAAATCTAAATTAATTTTCCAATAGTATGTCAAAATTATTAGTTGCTTTAGGGTCATATTTCCAATATTTGGTTGCCACCATTGATTTAAAATGTAATCTGACAACCCTTGTTGTATTTGGTGAGATAAAATGTACACACAATCTATAATTCTCACGGGGCTCGAAATTGCTTTTGGATTGCTGATCTCCATTGAGATCAATGATCTAAAATAAATTTCAGTCCCCATGAGAATTACAAAATGTGTGTAAATTTTACCTCATAAATATAAGGAGGGTTGAGTTAGATTATATTTTAAATAAATGGTGGCAACTAAATATTATAGATTCTACCCCTTAAACCCATTGATCATTTCCACCCTCAAGCCCCTACTTTTCCATAGGAATTATTATTTTTTAAATGGAAGGATTTGTCATCATAATTAATACATGGGTGGGCACAAAAAGTTGGGGGGCCAAAAAGTGGCCAAATTTTTATTTTTTCTGAAAAGTCATAACACAAGCATGTTTTGAGTCTTTATAAGGAAAAAAAAGCAAATCAAAATAATTTTACACTGTCATATTTCTTCATCTATGGCTTGCAAACCCTTCCAAGTCATTCTCACGTTGTGGAGACCTCAAATTCATCCATTTTCTTCACCGAATTTATGCTATTTCTTCACTAGAATGCTGCAACCGTTAACAGGCAGCTCATAGGAGTAAGCTTTTATTGGTTTTTTTTTTGAATTTGTTGTTAATTAGGTAGATTTAATATGTTTTTTATTTTAATTTCTTTAATTATCAAGAGTTGAAATTCCACCGGATTCTCCTCTTCAAAATACTTCTCATGAACAAGCACACCAACAAAATCCCGATGAACAACCACAACACTAAAATCCTCCAAAAATTCCTCAACATCCTCTTGGAACTCAACAAAATTTAATGGGGGAAATTGAAAACAACAAAAACAAAATTGAGGAGTTAATTACGAGGTTGAACGATCCTGTAAGTTCAACCTTGGAAAGAACCATGCTTACAAATTCACTTCAAGCTATGTTAGCACATGTAGATGCAATTAACAAGCAATTAAGTGCTTGGGCAGATAAGAGGCAAGAGTATAGAGATTTTATGTAGATAAACTATCATACAAACAAGTAAAAAATTACAAAATTACAAAATATGACTTGTGCTCACTATTCACTAACACACATACAAATCAAACTCTTGACCTTAATAGCAAGAGGTTTCCTATCCATTGGTGCAACCACCAAGGGATTATGAACAATTTTTGGAAGAGGTGGTGGATGGTTTTTGACCATCCTCCATGCAACAATAACAAGGTCCCCCAATATTTCTTGAGGAAACTATACTATGAGTTAATCCTCAACAAAATCCCCAACTATTTTGATATGCATGACTTTTAGGGGAGAGGTGGTGGGTTGGCATAGGATAGACTAGGTGCATGTCTCAATCCTCATCGACAAGGGAGATGAGAACTCACTAGGCTGGCTTATGAGAACGTTGTTATCCCTTCCGTTGTGAAGGAGAGTTATGAGGTAGACACTCTATAGTCTATTATCTCTCTGACCCAGAGTATCATCCAACGTGCCAGTCTTGCAGTATAGTGCTATCCATGGAAGAGTTTGAGGGGTAGGGTTCCACCCCATTCTTATCAAGTTTATGGGTCATCCTATACATATGAACCCACAAATATTCAAGAGGCTAGTGCATAGGATACGCCTACAGCTACCCAGTTGGTGATGGA
Organism: Sequoia sempervirens; assembly: GCA_007258455.2. Classification (NCBI taxonomy): domain Eukaryota; kingdom Viridiplantae; phylum Streptophyta; class Pinopsida; order Cupressales; family Cupressaceae; genus Sequoia; species Sequoia sempervirens. The sequence goes on along the minus strand of VDFB02109042.1, from coordinate 79,584,995 downwards.
AGATGTCATGTTGAATGAGGCTTTCAACCTTGATACTCATGAAATTGTTAGCATGTTCATTGAATTTAATTTATTAAATTTCATTTTTTGAAATGCAAGATTAACTAATTTAGTTTAATGATTGTAATTAAATTTTAGGGTCATAGTGTTGATACTGTTTACACCGACCCTCCACCTATTTTTTTACTCCACTGCATCTACTACTGAGGTATGTAACTAGTAAAAAATTATAAATATTACATGTGAATAACATTGTATATGAATGGGATTTTGGATGTTGAATAGGTTAATATTGGAGGTTTCATGGAAACACCTCCCAGTGCTAGTGGAGTTCAAACCTTCACGTAGGTAATAAAATAAAGAGTTTAACTAATGAATTGTACTTAATAGATTTGTGTATTTTATATTCATATTGTTGATTACATTGCACTGCACATCTTTCAAACTCAAAGCATTACTTCACATTGCATAACTAATAACTAGATGTTGATAGATGATAAAATTTCAATTACAATATGGTTTTTTAGAAAGTCAACATAAGCAGTGATGTAATTACTTCACATAGTATAAGTAGTAACTAGGAGCAGCTACCAATTGCATTTGCTTATCATGGCATTCCATGAGACCACATTTTACTGAGGCATTTTTTCAAAGATATCACTGCCTTGTCTATGCTATGGATGCTTGGAAAAAATCTATGAAAGCATAAGAGTAAGCAATAGCATAGACAAGGAAATGAGTTGTTTAAAAGAATTCCTCATAGAAATGTGGTCTCATGGTGATGCCCATCACCATGAGACCCAATTTCTTTGAGGAATTTTTTCAAACATCTCACCACCTTGTCTATGCTACCACATTTTCCATACATTTCTACCAAAGAATTTTATCAAATAGTTCACTTCCTTGTTGTTATGGCTAAAAGCCTAAAACATGTGCTTTCCAACAAACTATGAATGCTTGGAAAAAATCTATCAAAGCATAATAGTAAGCAATAACATAGAAAAGGCAGTGAGTTGTTTGAATAAATGACTCAAATAAATGTGGTCTCATGGTGATGGAATTCCATTCCATCACCATGAGACCACATTTCTTTGAGGAATTTCTTCAAATAACTCATTTCCTTAAGAATAGAAACCAAGCCTTTAGCCAAAATTTCCTTCCAAATCCTTTTCAAGGTCCTCATCCTCAATTTACCAATCCATGGAAGCTTCCACCTCTTATTCCACTTTCATATCCCACATCCTTAAAATCCACATCACCCCACTATTACCAAGAAAAGTCATCCCATGTCTCTCATAATAACTTCCTCCTAGGACTATTTACAAAGGTGGTTTCCCCATGCGAAAACAAAGTGGTGTAATCTTCCCATATCATGCATTCACCTTCATCACCCCCACATCAAGAGGAACCCTAATACCCTAAATGTTAAATGAATCCCCTATCAATCCATCAATCCAAGTTGAAGAGTCTATAAAGCCTTCCTCCCTTATGGCACCATGCATATCAAATGAACTATGTCTATCTCCTAATCCAAAGCATGCTAACATAGATTACCCTCCATATAAAGATCAAAGAAACCATTCTCATCCATCATATGATCCCCTTCCATCTCATGATCCCATTTCCAATCAAGAAGAACATATCCCTTCCATCCCATCTAATGATATCTTTCCATCTCAAGAGCAAGATATCCCTTCATCCCCCCTCTCACAATCCCCTCTCCCCTCTTCCACTCCATTGTATGATCACTCTCAAAATGTGGTCTCAAAGTACACCTTCCACCCCATCTAATGATCATCTTCCCCTCATGATAAAAACACCCATCCCTCTTCATATCATTTTCCCCCTCCATCTCATAACCAAGAACACACTATACAATCCACCCCATCACAACATAATAGCATAGATAAGGAAATGAAATGTTTGAAAAAAAATCCTCAAAGAAATGCGATCTCATGGTGATGGAATTCCATGACAAAAAAAAATTCATGTATTTCCATCACCATGAGACCACATTTCTGAGGAATTTTTTTGAATAGTTCACTACCTTCTCTATCCTACCACATTTTTTATACATGTCTACCAAAGCATTTTATGAAACAATTCACTGCATCGCTACTATGGATAAAATCCTAAAATAGGTTCTTTCAAACAAGCTATGGATAGGGAAAATAGTAAGAATAATAGTAAGAAATATATAGTTAAATAAGTACTCAAAATTTTATTGATTATCTCATACATTATAAGCTGTGACCTACATCACTATTCTACTTTTTTGTGATTGAATAATTTATTGTTTTATTTTCAGATGATGCAAGCGGAATTGCCTCCAGATGTGGATATGGTAATGGAGCAAGGTGTATCTTGTACAACAGACAACTCGATGCCTCTCACGATGGCATGAGACAGATTAGTAAATTTCAAGTTACATTCATTGTTATAGTTGTTACTTAGTGAAAAATAAAATGATTATTGATACATAGTTTAATTTCTATTTGGATGGTTTCTATAGGACTTGGGCATGCCACAATGTGAGCATGCAAATCTTTCGCTTAAGGAGAGAGATCATCTAGTGGTAGTAAGTGATTATTTTGTTAGATATATCATTTTTTTAAATGTAATTTCTATATATTAATGTATTTACTTGTTATTGTAACATTTGAAGCTTGTTAAGGAACTAAATAGGAGGAGTAGCCCTCGAGTTTAGGGTAAACGAGTTTCATACACATCACCATCCACCTGACCACCAAAACCCACCCATTTGTTTCATTCACCTAGAGGGAAATGAATTTTGAGTGGGGTCCTTTGTTGTATGCCTATATAGAATTTTTGGACATATTTTGTATTGCATATACTTGACATTGTATGCATATATGGCATTCTTGTAAGCCTATATGACTATTTTGTATATATTTTATACTTATATCAACATATATTGATGTATGCCTACATGGCTATTTAGTTAATACAAATATTTTTTATTGATGGTGTCCATATTTGCATTATAAATCCACACTTCATTAGATATGAGTTACATGTATTCAAGTGTATACTTTACAACTTATGCGTATTCCAATGTATACTTTGTGACTTACTTGTTTTCATGTGTATACTTCATGGCTTACGTGTATTTGAGTACTTGTGCTTCACTTATTCACATGTATGCTTCACTTATTCATGTGTATGCTTCACTTATTCCAATGTATGATTCAATTATTCACATGTATACTCCATGTATTATTTGTATGCTGCATGCTTCCAATGTATACTTCACTTATTACGTGTATACTTCACTTATTACGTCTTTCATTTTCTCATGGTCTTGACATTTAACATTTGGTTAGCCCTAGCATTTCTCATTGTTGTCCTTCATGGTTTGTCTTGAATATTTATTAATTGATGCTAAACAACTTTATTAGTTGATGCTAAATAACTTCAATATTTTCAAAAATGATTCACCAAGGATTTATCATTTACTTATGTGCTAATTCAATGTTCTACAATACTAAATCAATATATAAAAGGCTACAAAATTATATTTCCCACCACTATGGCTTCCATCTAGATCTTATATTCATTATGCAATTGTGTGCATGCTCAAACACATTCCTACAATGCTTATAGGCCAGATTTCACACTCCTTTTATGTTATTGCTAACATGTGGCCCTTGAAATCCATAAGATAATGGTGTAGTAAATGAGCACATTGATTCTTTAGATTGTATATTAGTAAAGTCTAATGTCACTTACTTTTGTAAGTAAGAACTATGCTTCTAATCAATTGAACATATCATTCATATGATTTCTTATGTGCTTTAATTATTGAATTAGTTGGATGAAAGTAAGAAAGTAAATAACTCAAACACACATTGAAAGAGAGATTTACCAAAAAAAATATTGAAGTTGTGCTTCCTCATTTCCACTATCATCTTGCAACATTTACAAGTCAATTTGGTCTTTCAAATGTATTGGGACCTTGTTAAGAACATATAAAGTCCTCTATTAACTTTCCTTCTTGTGGATTACATGCTTACTCAATCTACTTGTCTCCTGTACTCATCTGTAGAGTCATCTTATATTCCTAATTTGAAACTGCAACTCACCAACCTCCATTATTGACTTACAATGCTTACACAAGAGCATCTGACTCATAGAAGATTTTAAATTCCCCCCACACAAATATATGGAAGAGAAATCAATTTATCTCATTTAGAGTAACATCCACTGCAACCAAACTCATCTAGGTAAGATTTTCTTTTGTTGTGTGAGTTCATCTAAAGTCAAAACCTATTGAGTTAGTTAAGTACCCAATGGAAACTGTCACTCATGACTTCATGTAAGTGGTATGGAGCCAAGAATGTATAAATCAACCCTTAGCCTTCTTATACCAATTAATCAAACCCATCACTTATGACTATCCATGCAAGTGGTGTGAAGCTTGGGATGTCAAAATTAACCCTAAGCCTCATACACCGATTTCCCTATTCCTCAATGTGGTGGTTTTTTGTAGATTTTCCATTTTCCTCAACTATTTTGATACCCACACATTTTACCTATTTCATGCAATCATATGCTTTTTGTGTGGAAAACTTAGACTTATTAACTGTCACCTGAATCTTTCTCTTTTCCTTTGTTTTGCATTCCATCTTAAGGGATTGAGCTGATTGAACGTAGCTCAGACTAATTTGATGTGTTTGGGTGTGAAAGAGGAACATTCCTAGCCTAAACGTACCCATCTCGACGTGTTGGAACAATCCATTTGGTCACATGGGTTGCAGAAAAAAAGTTACACCCCTTTGCAACTTTACATTGCTTGCATTTGACACTTTTTCCATCAAATGAAAAGTCATCACCACTAGAAAATGCCTTTAAGATATCAAAAACTGAGAGAGGTTATTATAGAGGGTCCCAACGTGATCCCATAGCCTTAGATGAAAAATTTCTAAGTGTCACATTTTTTGAGTAACAACCCATCAAAAATTACAACCATTTTACACTTTAGACTCTTAAGGGATTGAGCTAGTTGAACATAGTTCAGACTGATTCGGCATGTTTGGGTGTGAAAGAGGACCATTCTTAGCATAAATTTACCTATTTATATGTGTTGGAACAATTCGTTTGGTCACACAAGTTACAACCTTTTGCAACTTTACACTACTTGCATTTGACACTTTTTCCATCAACTAAAAAGTCATCACCGCTGGAAAATGCCTCTGAGATATCAAAACATGAGAGAGGTTATTGTAGAGGGTCCATATGTGATCCTGTAGCATTAGACGAAAATTTTCTAAGTGTCATGGTTTTCGAGTAACAACCCATCAAAGATTGCAGTCATTTTGCACTTTGAACTCTTAAGGGATTGAGCTGGTTGAATGTAGCTCAGGATGATTCAGCGTGTTTGGGTGTGAAAGAGGACTATTACTAGCTTAAAAATATGAATTAGGATGTGTTAGAATAGTTTGTTTGGTCACAACAGTTGCAAAACAAAAGTTACACCCTTTTGCAACTTTACACTACTTGCATTTAACACTTTTTCCATCAACTAAAAAGTCATCACCGCTAGAAAACACCTCTGAGATATCAAAACCTAAGAGAGGTTATTGTAGAGGGTCCCTACATGATCTTGTAGAATTAGATGGAAAGTTTCTAAGTGTCATGGTTCCCGAGTAACAACATGTCAAAGATTGCAACCATTTTTCACTTTGAACTCTTAAGGGATTGAGTTGGTTGAACATAGCTTGGACTGATTCAGCGTGTTTGGGCGCAAAAGAGTACCATGCATAGCCTAAATATACCCATCCAAATGGGTTGGAATAGTTTGTTTGTTTACATGAGTTACATAACGAAATTTACACCCCTTTGCAACTTTACACTGCTTGCATTTGACACTTTTTCCATCAATTGAAAAGTTGTCACCACTGGAAAACGCCTTCGATATATCAAAAATTGAGAGAGATTATTGTAGAGGGTCCCAACACAATCTCATAGCCTTAGAAAAAAAGTTTTTAGGTATCACAGTTTCTGAGTAACAACCCGTCAAAGATTGTATCCATTTTGCACTTTGGACTCTTAAGGGATTAAGTTAGTTGAATGTAGCTCAGACTGATTTGGCATGTTTGAGTGTGAAAAAGGACCATTCCTAGCCTAAATGTACTTATATGGATGTTTTGGAATATTCTGTTTGGTCACACAAGTGCAGAACAAAAGTTACACCCCTTTGCAACTTTACACTACTTGCATTTGACACTTTTTCCATCCACTAAAAAGGTCATCACCATTGGAAAACACCTCTAAGATATAAAAAATAGAGAGAGGTTATTGTAGAGAGGCCCAATGTGATTCCATAGCCCCAGATGAAAATTTTCTTGTCATGGTTTCTGAGTTACAACCTGTCAAAGATTGCAACCATTTTGCACTTTGAACCCTTAAGGGATTGAGTCGGTTGAATGTAGCTCATGCTGATTCAACGTGTTTGGGTGCAAAAGAGGACCATTCCTAACCTAAATGTACCCATTCAGATGTATTGGAATAATTCATTTGATAACACGAGTTGTAGAATGAAAGTTATACCCCTTTGCAACTTTACACTGCTTGCATTTAATACCTTTTCCATTAATTGAAAAGTCGTCACCACTGGAAAATGCTTCCGACATATCAAAAAATGAGAGAGGTTATTGTAGAGGGTCCCAACATGATCTTGTAGCCTCAAGCAAAAAGATTCTAAGTGTCACAGTTTCTGAGTAACATTTTGTCAAAGATTGTAACCATTTTGCACTTTGAACTCTTAAGGGATTGAGTCAGTTGAACGTAGCTCAGATTGATTCAGAGTGTTTGGGTGTGAAAGAGGACCATACCTAGCCCAAACGTATCCATATGTATGTGTTGGAATAGTCCATTTGGTCATACGAGTTTCATAATGAAAGTTACAGCCCTTTGCAACTTTACACTGCTTAACTTTTGTTGGAACTATTGGTTTAGGCCTTAAAACAAGGCATAGGCTTAACTTTTGTTTCCACCAACTAAATTTTCCCAAATTTTGGATTATTGATGATTATAGGTGTATGGGACGATGTGCCAAGTTTCATGATTTTTCTACACATGCAAGTTCCTTTTCCACAAAGCCCTTGATTTCCTAACTTTTACATGGCAATTTGTCTATTTTTAGTGCAAATTCTTGTATTTCAGGAATATTCAAGACTAGGGACTATTTAGGCCTGTTATAAATGTCTAAATTCACCTTCAATATGAATTCCAAGACCTGAATAATCCATTTAGTAATTAATGTTCCATAACAGTCCTTAGAAAGAGGCCTAATTTGATTGTAAGTAGTTTTGGTTGATTCTGTACAAATTAACCCCATATTATTTTCACACATGCCTAATAAGAATTATAAGGGTATCCAAATCAGGTTTTTGATCCCCATTATCAAGTATAAGAAGAAATTTATATCAAAATTATATCTATGAAGGGCTACAAGCTCATAACCTATAGGGTGCCTAAGGACACTTCATATCACATGTGAACCTACATCAACCTTGAAAAAGTGCTAAAGGGAAAGTATGATAAGGGTGAGGTCTATGGAAATCATACTCATGTTCAAAGAATATAAGCCTTCTCAATCTCATTTTTTGATGACTGATAACACCTATAGGGGAAAAGATAATGATGGGGTTAGATAACAAGAAAACACGATGCTACACTCAAGAACATAGTCATGTTTTCAGTCACCTACAAGTGAAGGAAAAAAGATAATGTTTCATGAAACTATGAAAAATATCACAATCACCAAGCAAGGTATATCAGTCACGAGACAACAAGAAATTATCATGGAGGTAGATTGTATTATAAAAGGTAGTCATATGAGCATATGCAACCGTTCCAAGGTGCAAATATGCATCAATGAAGAATAGAAATGGAATGACAATGCTAATGAAGAATGATAGTGCTAACCTAGAGTGGAAATGCCACATTCCAATGATACTTATCATTATGATTATGACAACTCATGGGCTCTCATGGTGATAATGGGTGATAATGTCCAATAATAAGTTGTTTGATACCTCTTGTAGCATTGACAAATTTATTCTATTTTCCCTCTTTGACTGATTTCTATACCATATTTTTTCTTACAATGCTCACTACCTTGTCAATGCATCTGCATGACAATGTAGTGAGATTGTCAAATTATCAATGTGGTAGCATAGACAAGGTAGTGAGCTGTTTGAAAAAATTCCTCAAAGAAATGGGGTCTCCTAGTGATGTACATTCTTTGAGGCATTTTTTGATATGCATCACCAAGAGACCCCATTTCTTTGAGGAATTTTTTCAAACAGCTCACTACCTTGTCTATGCTACCGTATTAACAAAGTAGTGAGCTTGTCAAATTGTTAATGTGGTAGCATAGACAATGTAGTGAGTTGATTAAAAAAATGCTTCAAAGAAATGGGGTCTCCTAGTGATTGGTGATGTACACCAGGAGATCCCATTTCTTTGTCATTTTTTCAAACAACTCACTACCTTGTCTATGCTACCACATTGACAATGTAGTGAGCTTGTCAAATTGTCAATGTGGTAGCATAGACAAGGTAGTGAGCTGTTTGAAAAAATGCCTCAAAGAAATGGGGTCTCCTGGTGATGTACATCACCAAGAGACCACATTTCTTTGACACATATTTTCAAAGTTAGTGAGTTGTTTGAAAAAATGCCTCAAAGAAATGGGGTCTTCTGGTGATGTACATCACTAGGAGACCCCATTTCTTTGAAGCATTTTTTCAAACATCTCACTACCTTGTCTATGCTACTGCATTGGCAATGTAGTGAGCTTGTCAATGCTCACTACCTTGTCTATGCTACCACATTGACAACTTCAAACCAATATTTATATGTAAAATTCAAACTAAAACATATGTACAAACTTGGAACCAAAATATATGTAAACTTGAAATATAGAAACAAAAGGTCTAACTATCAACTAATCTTGATGTGCATACTCTAAATTTTAATACAAATTAATTTGCATACTTACAAATTAATAATAACCAATGTGCATACTTACAAATTAATCCAACAAACTATCCAAGTCTGCTCTACTCTTTATTGTGTCAAGTATTGCCTCATGTTTAAACTCACACACCTTCCATACCACAAGGTCTTGTTTAAACTCACACACCTTCCATACCACAAGGTCATATTTGATCAAATGAACATTGGATGCCACGGAAAGGTTTGAGTAATGAAGAATCTTCTAATGTGTGTCAAAATATTGAAACAACCAAACATTAACTCTCTTATGTGGGTGCCTTCTAAGCCATGTCCCAGTAACAACCACTGAGCTTGCAGGGTATTTGATGTTTTCTCCATCTATAATTGGGGCCTCTAATTTTTTTTTGGCCTCAACACAATGACACAAGTAATAATATGTTCCTTCTTCATTGTCTTCATCTGCAATAACTGCATAAACATACCCTAAATTGATATTTGCAACAAATTAGATGAAATTAGTCAACATTACAAATACACTACACAGTAAGATAACAATAGGAATTTCAAAAACTATGCAAGTAGATATATTACCTAGTTGAACTAGATCTGATATGTGGTCAAAGTCAACTGATGATTCCATCTATGTTAGTTTCAATGTTGTCGGAGGCTGATACATATGAAGTGGGCTAAGATAACTTAACCACCATTCGTCAACCCACTCCTTTGACTCACACTCATTCCAAGGTTGAATTGCACATGAAGAACAAAAGAATGCCATATTTTATGTATGGATACTCTATGAACTTGAATTTGAGCTAAGGAAAGAGTGTAACTCACTTGATCCTATTAGTGTACAAAAAATCCTCATGTGGTGCAATGTTAGTATCGTCTATCAACCAAAAAAATCTACGAACTGAAGAATTACCTTCATTACCTCAACCTATTAAAGCATTACACCACTCGACGATTGATTTTGCATCTATCAACTTTGCATTGTCTTTATACTTTAACTCTTCCCGTGCTAATGCTCGTATGATACATGCTCCTACACCATCACGCTCCCCCTTTCCATGTCTAACCTCACAAAAGTTCTACATATGTTGAACACTTGTAATAACATGCATCCTGCTCAACCAATAGAAAATCCATGAGTTCTTGAACTATGATGCACAATTATTTGACCATATTATATCTTAACTGTATGCTATGCCCCTCCTAGCCAAATCACTATAGAACAACTAAAAGCAACCTTGCATGAAATCTAGAGAATATGTGTGATCATCACTAATGTAAAAGTGGTGCTCCCTCAATACCTTCCTGTTATCCTCTGTAATATCAACTACATAAATGAATGCTATGTGTACAAATATAGAAACCTCTGTGGAGTTTTAATATTTTGATTGCACCTCACACTATGGCTATAGAGTATAGTTCTCTACAAAGTCAACCACTGAAACTATGCTACCAATTGGAAAAGTGTCCTTACATAATTGGAATTGCAAGTCTAACCATCGAGCTCTATGGGTATGCATTGCATACTCATACACTATATTGTCATGAAATGTAGACATAAACTGATAGAATAGAATCTTTTGAATAACCAAATCACACCTTTTTTCTTGATTACCATCTTTTGTATTCTAGGTCATTGTTTTATACTTGTCAAACTCTACTAGTTCCTTTCCAACCGCATGCGTGCTTTCCATATGTTCACATATTAGCATATGTTGCAAGCCACTGTGATGCTGACATGTGCCATCCAAGCATAGTTTCCTATAGACTATTTAGCCTCCCTCTCTTTCACATAATTTTTTTGATAAGAAGTCTCTTGAAGATGTTGGTGGGGCATGTATGCCACAATCCTGCAAAACATTGTTAGTATGCAAATCTAAACATATAGAATGATAAACATCAAAATTGTTAGAAAATTCAATATGTAATCTACAACAAGTAGTGCATGTGTGATTTATATTGACATAAAAAGGTTTAAGAATTTCAAAATATCTTTGGAAAATTTTAATTTGAGGATAATCCTCTAGAAATTTATAAAAAAATTGTATTTGAGTTGTATCTAAAAAATGCTTTGCATGTGGCTCACAGTTTTGAATACTGATTCTCCTTCTTACCACATCCCTTTGATTCAGAGAAACCCTTATGTTATTCTTCCAATAGTCTTCAATTAGTGATCTCAATGCTTCAACAACTGGTTTATCTTTTCATGGGATTCTCCTAGAGAATGCCCATAATTTAGTGTCCTCAATTCTTTGGTGCCTTTGAACGACTCTTGATAAATTTTTCTATTAATTCTCAATTGTTGACTCGTCTTTCTAATGAGATGAGCTCTCCTCGTTTGATTACTTACTAATGTCGATGTAATGAAACTTCATGTGGCATTACTATCTTTTAAGCGTAAGGTCTTACCCACACTCTCATATGCATCCATTAGATTCTTCACAATATTTTTTTCACTTGAAGCATCCGATGTTCTCAACCCAAGAATCTTCATGATGGACCTATACTTTATACTTCACATCATTTCAACAAATAGTTTACTAGCTTGTCAATGCGATAGAATAAAAAAGGTAGTGGGTTGTTTGAAAAAATACCTTATAGAAATGGGGGCGCACGATGATGTACATTGACAAAAAAAGTGGCCACTTAAGACCCCTTTTTGGCCTCCCATATTTTTGAACTTATTCCTACTATTTTCAAGATTTTCTAAAAAAGTTTAGTGATGTAAAAAATTCCAATAAAATTAATATTTTTTGAAAAGAAAAGAAAGGTTTTCCAATATAAATTAATATTTTTTCCATAAAAATGAAAGATTTATTCCTACTATTTTCAAGATTTTCTAAAAAAGTTTAGTGATGTAAAAAATTCCAATAAAATTAATATTTTTTGAAAAGAAAAGAAAGGTTTTCCAATATAAATTAATATTTTTTCCATAAAAATGAAAGATTCACTAAGATTTTACAATTTTTTTGAGGGAGTTTCTTAAAGTTGTCACTAGAGATGAGAGAGAGGAGAGAAGGAGAGATATAAAGAGATAGAGAGGAGTGAGAGGGATATATAGAGAGGTAGTGATAAAAGATATAGAGTATGAGAGATGGAGTGAATAAGTGAGAGGTAGAGATAATGAAATATAGATAGAGAGGGAGAGGAAGTGATAGGTAGTTAGAGATAGAGGGGGAATATTAAGAGAGAATGGAGGTGATAGAGATAAGTAATAGAGGTATAGAGAGAGGGGGGAGAGATAGAGAAAGGGGGAGATAGAGAGATGAATATAGAGATAGGGAGTATTTCTGTTTGAGTGATAGAGATAGAGAGATAGAGAGATAGAGAGATAGAGAGGGATAAATATATAAAAATAAATAGATAGAGGTATGAAGATTGAAATAGAGAGATGAGAGAGAAGTAGAGAGATATAGAAAGAGAGAGCAATATGGAGAGAGGGAAAGATATAGATATAAAGAGGAAGAGATAGAGAGAAATTTATAACTTGGGAAAGATAAAGGGAGAGAGGGAGAGATGGAAGGAGAGAATAAGATAGATAGAGAAATAAAGCTAAAAAGATGGAGAGGAAAAGATGGAGGGAAATATGGATAGATAGAAAGATAAATATAGAGATAGGAAGTGATATATAGAGAGAGGTAGAGATATAGGGGTAGAGATATGGATAGATAAATAGATAGAGATAAAGAGAGGGAGAGCTAGAAGGATAAATATGGAGATATAGAGATAGGGGAGAGAGATAGACATGAAAATAGAGATATAGATATAGAGGTCTAGGAAGAGGGAGAGGGGGAGAGAGAGGGAGAGAGGGATGAATAGATAGAGGGAGATATATCTAGAGGTAGAGAGGGTGAGGGGAAGATATGTTAGGAATTGCATGCAGAAGATATCAATTAAATATAGATAAAGATTAAACAGAGGAATGAAAAAATACATAGAAATAATAACAGCGAGATAATTTTTAACATGGTTCACCCAAACTCGGGCTACATTCACCAATAGAGAGTCCAATATTATTATCCAAGAAATCGAACCAATTACAACCAACAATTCTTGCAACTCAATACTGCTACAAATGCTACAATACAATACCAATAGAAACCCTAACCCTTAGCCATTTTATCAAGACTTATGTCGGTTACAAAATAGGGTTTTTTTTATGTTGGTCAATAGAAAAATAACTCCCGACACCTTTATAAAATAATAAAAGTCATGTGAGGTTTCGGGGGTGCCGCCCCTTGACCCCGTCTTGGGGGTGCTACCCCCAAACCCCCGTTAAATAATTTGGAGGAAAACTACGTCGATAAAGGGGGAAATTTTAACCTCTAAGTCTAATTAGGCTCCATATAACAACAAGATAGAGGTAGACATGAAAATAGAGGGAGAGAGAAAGAGGGTGAGAAATATATATATATATAGAAGGTGATATAGAGTGACAAAGATATAGAGATATAAGGAGAAAGAGAGAGAGTAGAGGATATATAGATAGAGGTAGAGAAAGGGAGAGAGATAGGTAGAGAGGGAGAGAGAGAATGAGAGGGGGAGAGAGATATATAAATAGAGGGATATATAAAGAGTTAGAGAGGTATAGGGAGATAGAGGTAGATATATATATGGATATAAAATAGGTAGAGAGAGGAGTGAGAGGAAGATATAACTTGAGAAATATAGAGATAGAGATATAGATCAAGAGAGATTGAGTGAGGAAGAGAGATACAAAGATATAGATAGAGGGAGCGGGAGAGATAGTGAGATAAAGATAGAGGGGGAAAGAGTGAGAGAAAGGAGGTGATAGAGATAAGTAATAGAGAGAGGGAGAGATAAAGAGATAAAGATATATATATCCCTTTATCTCTATAATTATATCACTCGTCCTTTCTAAATCTTCCTTTCTATCTCTTTGTCCATCTTGGTTTTATTTTTTCTTCTAAAAAATGCAAGCACACTATAATAAAATAAGCATGCAATAATGTGCTCATGTTTGTATCTTCCTTGGGTATTGCCAACCCTTAGGGTTATATTTTCCTTGAGCATCCAACCCAAAGGGTTGGACTTACATGTCAATGCCCAATGGAATATTTTCTATAAATTTTTAAAAAGTGACTAAATCTCAAGTATACTCTCTAGATCAAGTATGCGCATCTTTCAATATTAAGCTAAAAAATACAATAATAATGTCAAGTTCTCTATTACCTTTCTAACCATGTAATTTTTTCTACATTTTGAATATGTTAAGGTTTTATCTTTAATTTATTTTTTTAGTGTCTTTATTTTTATTGAAAACCTATGTATAGTATTTTTTGTTTCATTTTCTTTGTTTATCAAAATTTGAAAAAAAATACATTTTTACATTCTAGACTCTATTTTGTACACATCTAAAAAAAATGATTTTCAATTAGTTTCTAGAAAATTAGGGTGGAGCACACTCAATTCTTCATTTTATAGGATGTTTCCACTTTTAGAATTAGTAAAAAATTATATATTCATTAAATAATTAGTATAAAAATTAGGCATAAACTGCATGGTGTTATCTAATTTTCCATTGAAGCATTTTTTTAAATACTATAAAAAATAACATTTTAGGGGGAGCACACTAGACACTATGATATTTTTTTGACAATAATAGGAGCGATTTGTGTGCTCCCCATATTTCAACCTGTTAATCTCCACCATTTAAAAAAATGATGGTTTAGAATGTATATTCAAAAAATTATGACTCATGTTCTTGTTGCATCTTCAAAATTTGAGAATAACTATCTTCAATTTCTCATCCAAGAGAAATTTTTACTAATTTCAAAATAAATTGGCCACAAAAGACCTCCTTTTGATGCCATATTTCCATGCACATACCTATAAAATGAAACATTTCACCTTGAAGGTTTTGAAAAAACACCAACAAGATCAATGCTAATTTGTCTCAATTATTGCCACAATGTCATGAATATTTTCTTGAAAATGGAGTGATAATCCCATGTGCTATAGCTAACTAGCAAATATATGGATTTTGTTGGTTTCTTCTTCAAGAGATAAGTCTATAAAAATTATTTCAAGTGATAGAATGAAAGTTGAAATTAAAAATTAGAAAAACAAAGGAAGGATAGAGGTTGGATAGTTGTTCAGTTTCACATGTGATTCATTTTTTTCCTAAGTATCATTGAGACTAGGGGAAAGTAATTCTCAAACAAGCACTAGATTTGTGAATTTTTGCAATATGCTAACATGTCACATGAATTTCCACATGTTCAACTCCCATCCTAAGAAATTTAGACTCAAAAATCTCTAATTACCACAAAAATATGAGAAACATAAAATAAAGTGCTAACATTTTACATTTAATACAAGTTATATCAAAACGCCAAAGTGAGGACAATATATAATGTGTAAGGATATACAATCTTGACATTGCATTCCCTAGAAATGGTGTCAATTTATTGGTGCAATTCTATGGGATAACAAATTTACACACAAACCAAACTAGCACAATTATAGACAAGTTTCTTGACTAATTTGTAAAGGTATGCAATATGTGAATCAAGATTCAACATCTCTAGAATGACATGTATTTTTTGTCTGCTATATTTATAACTTCTTGAATCATAAAGATATAACCAAATCATAAGCCATGAGAAGGTTAACATAGGGTGATGGGTTAGACTTATCATAAAATAGTGGAAACAATGGACCAATACATAAGAGAGGAAAAATATCCCCTTCTTTAGAAACTACTAGGCCAATGGGGGTATTTCCTAATGTTAAAAATAGACAAAATAGGATGAATAGTAGTGAGAAACTAGCCTTGGAATGAAAACCATGTCCTAGTGTATTATGTGACTCCTATAGTTATCATTGAGCTTCAATCTTAGTTTTATAATAACCTCCTTTTAGGTAGATGTGCAAGGTGTATATGAAACTTGAGATGTGAAAATTTGTATCCCCTATGATGATTGTAAATAATAACTTAATTCATATAATTTCAAGTAAGAATTAAAGTAATATAAACCCATGGGATAGATTCTACTTTAAGATATTTTATGACATACATTTTTAAGGTCTAATGGACTTTCAAGGTTGGTTAGATAGCTTTAATAGTAATTATAATATGATTGATGTTATTTGTGTATGCATTGGTGTGATGGAAGTCTATTTTCTTAGATACTGGTCTTTGATCTTGATAGGGTGATAGATTTTAGTTTTAAATCCAAGAGAATAATGCATATGCAATTCAAAAGAGGTACATCACAATTAAAATAAGGACAACAAGGACCTTGTTCTATTTTACCACACATATGTTGGGCTCTACATGTTCCCAAGCCCATCACCATGATATCATAACTTTAAATATGGAGCTTACTTCAATAATTAATGAATAAATAAACATATTTTTTTATATATGATGAATATATACTTTTTTAAAGATTCACAAAGACTAAAATATTTATGTTGACCAACTAATCAACCATTACACTCAAGTTAATAACTATAACTAGAAAAATATATTGCATCTATGCGAATATATTTCAATTTCATGGATACATTCACACAAAGAGAACTATACATACAAAGATTAACCATTAATAGATTATTAAAATAAACTTATAAGTGGAATTGAAGCATGAACTTACAAATTTTCTATAGCCCAAGATATAAATTACCAAATGAAGAGCACTTTCCCATAATTTTAGAAGTTAGTTTTGTAACTAACCAAAAACCACCATTTCTTGATTTCCAACTTGTATATAACATGTTACATTTCTAAGGTGTGGACACAAGTATAAAATATATTATGTAGTGTAGGAAAAAGTATCCATTTTTCACACTTAATTTGGGAAATAATTAATAATAAAATGAGCTTAATGATGCCTTAATTTAATGTTATAATATGTTTTTCATATTCACATTGAGCTTAGGGCCTTTTAAATTAAATAGAATTAATTGTGCCTTATTTAGGGTGTTGTAAGGTGTACCTTTACACTTTCACACTAATCTAGGGCTTTATTAATTGATTAAGCTTAATTTTACTTAATTGGCCTCTTTAATGCAAATCCAATCCTAATTAAATGTAATTTATGAGGGATAAAACCCAACATTCGTAAATTCCATTTCACAACACTCAACTTTGGAAGATGTGTGTCATAGGTAAGTGACCTAGGACCCTTTAGCCATAGGACAAATGGATCCTCACTTAGATCTAGGGCCCTAATTTAACATAATATTCAACCTTGAGTAATGTGTGTCCTAGGTAAGTGGTCTAGGACCCATTCGCCATATGGCGAATGGGTCCTCACTTATACCTAGGACCCCCCTTTAAAATATTTTTTTGGTAGTATTTTAAAAATTTCAAATCAATAAGCAGAATGGTGTGGAGCTGTGTGAGCAGGAATGGGTGAGGGGGGAGTAGTTGGAGATCTGCTGAGGTGGAGGAGGATGAGGATGGTGATCTGGATGGTGGGAAGTTGCTTTGGGGGTTGTGTGTGGGTGTCTATGACTCTTGGAATCATCTAGTGTTGTTGATGTCAGCTTCCTTGGTTTCCCCTGATGTGCTAGCTTCCTTTTTTTGGCCCTCCTATTTGGTTGGTCTTTGGAGCGGGTTCTCTACTTGGGTGGTTTCTTTGGCCTCTTCGTTCCTGATTTGTCTAGATTGGGAGGCAATTTTTCCTTGCTCTGTGGCTTCCTTCTTATGTTGTGTCTCCTTCAAATTTATTATGGAAGGTTTTCTTTGGTTGGTTTCTTGTTGCTCATTGACCGAGGCCTTTGTGGGGAGGGCTTGGCTTCGACACTGGTGGGGTCTTTTTCAGCCCTTATTTGTTGTTGTTCTGTTCTTTGGGCTTTCCTTGCAGCTGTTGTGCATGTTTTTTTGGTATTTTGAGGTGGATTGGTTGGAGAATGGGATTATTCATGGTCTTATTTGATGTAATGGGATGGCTTGGGTGCTTTTTGTGCTGGCCTACTCTCTAATTGGTTTCTTCTTGGTTTCCCTTAGCCCATTTCTGCTATCTATTTGGTGGAGCTCTGGTGGTGGATTTTTCCTTGGGTGTTTAGTGGGTGCTCCTGGTTTCCCTTTTGTGGACTGATGGTACTTCCCATTGGTTAGTTTTGTGGATTTTTGGCTTATCTTTGGCTTTGACCAAAGTGTTGGGGCAGCTTGGGTGTTTTATGGTTTGACCTTCTCTCAGTTTCCTTCTTGTTGGGGCTCCCCTTTCCCTCATGGTGTTGGTATGTGGTGATTGATCATGCAAATAATATACACTTGTAACAAGAAATGGGGTTCGGGGCATCGTCCAATTTTTTTTTCATTAACAAGTCAAGGTTTTTTCTTGTTGACACATCAAGGCTTTTTCTCGTTGACTTGCCAAGGTTTTCCCGTTAACACGTCAAATGAAAAAAGACCTTGTAAAACTCTAATTCTAGAAGGTTCCAAAAAGCTTGTTATAAGCGGTTGGGATGTATGTTGTTGCATGGTGTTCACGAGATTGTAATTTTTTTTGCACTAGATAATAAAATCATTGGATGGTTGAGTTTCTATGGATGTAGCCCATATTGGGTGAACCACGTTAAATTTTGTGTTGATCTCTTTTGTGTTATTCTTCATACTTATTTCTAGGTTATTTAATCTGCATATAATTGTTAATGTTTATTGCTCCAATATTCCTAAACCCTAACAACTGGTATCAAAGCCATGTGTATTTCGGTCAATTAGCAGGAAACCTCTAAATTTGAGTGGGAGCAATGGAAGAAGGAAAATTCAAGGTTGAGAAGTTCAATGAACAAAATTATCAATTATGGAAGATGCAGATGGAAGATTATTTGTATCAAAAGGATCTATGGCAGCCATTGCAAGGAAAAAAAAAGAAAGAAGCTACAATGTCCAATGAAGAATGGGGGATTCTAGATAGAAAGGCACTAGGAACCATTCGGTAACAAAAGAAAAGACAACAAAGGATTTGATGACAAATTTGGCTAAATTGTATGAAAAAACCCTCAGCCTCAAATAAGGTATTTCTCATGAAGCATTTGTTTAATCTGAAAATGATTGAAGGTGGATCTGTGGCAGATCATTTAAATGAGTCTAATATGATTACCCATCAGTTAACTTTTGTAAAATTGAATTTTGATGAAGAGGTGAGGGCTCTCTTGGTTTTATGTTCTTTTCCAAAAAGATAGAATAGATTGGTAATGGTTGTAAGTAACTCTATCTCTAGTTCAAATACATTGAAATTTGATGATGTTGTTGGTGTTATCCTTAGCAAGGAAATGCGGTGGAAAAGCATAGGTGAAAGTTCGACATTGGGTAATGCTTTGACTATAGAGAAAAGGGGAAGAACAAAAGAGAGGAAAAGACCAACAAATGGAAAGTCACAAGGGAAGTCGAAGAAAGGAAGATCTAAATCTAGAGGAAGAATGGATTGTTGGCACTGTGGAAAGCTAGGACACTTGAAGAAGGATTGTTGGTCTCGAAAGGGAAAACAAGGAGATTTACAACACAATGATAGTAAGGAAGCTAATGTTTCAAGTGATAAATTACAAGATGCTTTAATTTTGTGTTTAGATAATGCTAATGAAATTCTTGGGTAATAGATTCAAGGGCTTCCTTTCATGCCACACCCCATAGGAAATATTTTGTAGATTATGTTCAAGGTGATTTTGAATAGGTATATTTGGGTGATGATGAACCCTATCAGATTGTTGGAAAAGGAAAGATAAAAATCAAGTTGCAGAATGGAAATGAATGGTTGCTACAGGAGGTAAGGCATGCCCCAAATTTGAGAAGGAATTTAATTTCCATAGGACAACTAGGTAGTGAAGTTTGCATAGTTACCTTTTTAGACAAAGTATGGAAGGTCACTAAAGGTGCATAAGTTGTAGCTAAAGGTGAAAAGGTAGGAACATTGTATTTATGTACTGGTAATACTTATTTTATCTTAGCTGCTACAAAAAAAAGTTGCTACTAAGACAGTTATAACACTTGATACAGGGACAAAAATAGGATTGTGGAATCATAGACTTGGGAACATGAGTGAGAAAGGGATGAGGATCCTTCACTCCAGAAAGTTGCTACCAGGTCTAAAGTATATTAACTTGGAGTTTTACGAAAATTATGCTTATGGAAAATAGAAAAGAGTCTAATTCCTCAAAGTTGGGAAAGAGAAGAAGAGTGAGAGTTTAGAGCTTGTGCATTTAGATGTATGAGGACTAGCTAAGGTATCTGCTCTTGGTGGATCTTGCTATTATGTTACTTTTATTGATGATGCAACTAGGAAAGTATGGGTGTATTTCCTAAAACAAAAATTAGAAGTATTTGAAACTTTTAAAAAGTGGAAAGCTTTGGTTGAGAATAAGACAGGAAAAAAATTGAAGTTTCTTAGATCTAATAATGGAGGTGAGTATTGCAATAGAGATTTTGAAAATTACTATTCATACAATGGAATTTGTAGGCAAAAAATAGTTCCTGGAACTCCACAAGAAAATGATGTGTCTAAGAGGATGAATAGGACCATTATGGAGCATACATTGAGCATGAGATTGCATGTTGGACTACCCTTACAGTTTTGGACAAATGTTGTACATACTGTTGTTTATTTAGTAAACAGGGGACCTTTAAATACTTTGAATGGTGGCATTCCAGAGGAGGCAAGGATGGGTAAAAAGGTAAACTATTCATTTCTAAAAACCTTTGGTTGTGAAGCTTTTTTCCATGTTGATATTGAAAATAGAGCCAAGCTTGAGGCTAAGTCTAAAACTGTACATTCATTGGATATGAAGTAGATGAATTTCGTTATCGGTTATGGGATTATGAAAACCATAAAATCATTAGGAGCAAAGATGTTATATTCAATGAGAAGGTCATGTATAAGGATCAACTATAGAAAAAGAAGCATGAACAAGCCAAAAAGGAATATGTGTTGCATGATGAGATTCTAGAAAATAAAATGCCAATGTTACTTGATGCTTAGGAACAACAAGTTATCCCAAAAACTCCTGTAAGTGTTAAACGTTCTACAAGGATAAATTAGAGACCTCAAGAAATATTTTCTCCATTGTTATATTTTATATTATTAACTGATTCTGGTGAACCTGAAGGTTATGAAGAAGCAATGTAGGTAGATACAAAAAAGTAGTGGGAGCTAGGAATGAAAGAGGAAATGGATTCCTTGTTGTAGAATTATACTTGGGACTTAGTCCAATTGCTTGCAAGTAAAAGAGCATTTCCAAATAAATGGGTTTATAGGTTGAAGGAAGAAGATGGAGGCAAGAAAAGATATAAGGCCAGACTCGTGGTAAAAGGTTTTGTATAGAAAAATGGTATAGATTTTGATGAAATATTTTTTCCGGTTGAAAAGATGACTTCTATTAGAACTATTCTAAGTCTTGTGGTTGCGGAATACTTGCATCTTGAACAACTATATGTGAAAACAACATTTCTCCATGGGGATTTGGAAGAGGAAATATACATGCAACAACCACAAGGATATGAGGTCAAGAGTAAGGAGGAATTTGTGTATAGGTTAAAGAAGAGTTTGTATGGCCTAAAGCAAGAACCTCAATAATGGTATTTGAAATTTGATAGTTTTATGGTTGAACAAGGTTACAAAAGATGTCATTCTGATTATTGTGTTTATTTTAAGAAATTGGGTAATGGCAGCTATATTATCATGTTGCTTTATGTTGATGACATGCTTGTTGTCGGGTCTAACATGCAACATATTAATGAACTTAAGAAAAAAATTAGCAAATTCATTTGCTATGAAGGATTTGGATGCAACAAAACAAATCCTTGGTATGATGATCACATGGGATAGGACACACAAAAAATTATTTTTATCTCATAGTATGTAGAGAAGGTGTTGAAAAGGTTTAACATGTAGAATGCAAAAGTTGTTAGTACACCTTTTCCTAGACATATTAAGTTGACTAAGGAGATTTTTCTAAAGACACAAGAGGAGGAAGACAAAATTTCCGAGATACTATATGCATCAACAGTTGGAAGCTTGATGTATGCAATGGTATGCACAAGGCTAGATATTGCACATGCAGTAAGAGTTGTGAAAAAGTATATGAGCAATCCAGCAATGGAATACTGGAATGTAGTAAAATGGATTCTCCAATATTTAAGAGGTACTACTTCAAAGAAACTATGTTTTGGAGGAACAAATTCTGCTCTAAAAGGATATGTTGACTCTAATCTAGCGGGTGATATTGATAGAAAGAGGAGTACTATAGGGTATGTTTTTACTGTAGGAGGTACTGCAGTCAGTTGGATTTCAAGGCTGCAAAAGGTTGTTGCTCTTTCAACCAATGAAGTTGAGTATGTTGTTGCTACAGAAGCTAGCAAGGAGATGATTTGGTTACAATGTTTTCTAGAGGAATTGGGAAAATGACAAGAAGATATCCCTTTGTACACTAATAGATAGAGTGCCATTCATCTTGCTAAGAACTCAACTCTGCATTCAAAAACTAAGCACATATAGCTCAGATACCACTTCATCAGGTTAGTTTTGGAGGATGGACAATTGAAGCTAGAGAAAATTTACACAAGTGAGAATCTTGCAAATATGTTGACAAAGGTAGTTACATGGTGATCAGTTTCCATTGGCCTTCACAAATGATAATGGTGGACATAAGAAACCAGCCATACCTATAATCCAGTGGGAGCTACAAGTGCAACAGTGTCATCTAGGATCAGTCTCCAAGTGGGAGATTGTTGGTATGTGGCGACTAATCATGCAAATACTGTACACTCGTAACAAGAAATGGAGTTTTTCTTCATTAACACGTCAAGGTTTTTTCCCGCTGACACGTCAAGGATTTTTCCTATTGACACATCAAGGTTTTCCCGTTAACACGTCAAATGAAAAAAGACCTTGTAAAACCCTAATTCTAGAAGGTTCCAAAAAGCTTGTTATAAGTAGTTGGGATGCATGTTGTGGCATGGTGTTCATGATATTGTATTTTTTTTGCATTGGATAATAAAATCATTAGATGGCTGAGTTTCTATGGATGTAGCCCATATTGGGTGAACTACGTTAAATTCAATGTTGATCTCTTTTGTGTTATTCTCCACTATTATTTCTAGGTTATTTAATTTATATAATTGTCAATGTTTATTGCTCCAATCTGCCTAAACCCTAACACATGGGTCATGTTTGCTTCTGCTCTCCTTAGGCTTGGATCTTTGCTTGTTTTTGTCTTTTGGCCTGTTCTTTGGTGTGCAGTTGGGTTTTGGTTACTTGTGGGGTTGTGAGAAGCTGTTCTTCTTACTGCTTTAGTTTTCCCAGCTACATTTTATTCTGAAGTTTGTTTTGGTGGCTCTTTGGTTGTTGTTCAGGACCCACCCTTGGTCTCTAATTCTCTTATGGTTAAAGGGGGTTATTATTTTAGTTTGGCTGAATGTGTCGGTGTTTCTGTTTATGGAATTTGTTCATGTCACGGGTTATCTATTGTTGGATGGGTTATGTTTATGGCGTTATCTTTGGGCCTAGTTATTTGTGATGTTAGAAGAGTTCTCTGCGTCCTCCTACTAGTACCTGATGCTTGGGATGCCTTGGAATGTGGTTTCATCCCTTCCTTCTAATTTCCCTTTTTGCTGAGATCTACGACTGGTGTCTCCTATAGAGGGGGAGACTATTCCTTTTGAGGTGGATCCTTCTTCTATTGAGGTGGAGTTGGTAGTTGTAGTGTTGCTTGGTAGATCTTCTCTCTTATGTTGGCTCTTATTGAGGTGTATCTTGTGTGAGCAGAGTGGTGATTTTGGAGGGAAAGGGTCTAATTACATCCTTTCTATTAGAGGCAATCCCCCTCCTCTTGAGGTGGAGGCTGGGTTGGTGTCCTTGGTGGGAAGGTGTTGTTGGGAGGCTATTGTTTGCAATGTTCTGTTGTGTTTTGGCTCAGTGTTGGCTTTGGTGTGGTTTTGCTGCAAAAAAATTGACTATAAGGGGATTTTTTCTTCCTCAGCTCAGCCTTGTATTTCTCATATTGGGGTTGAGAATTTGGATGGGCTATTTTTTTATTGGGAACTTTTCTTTCCCTCTTATTAATGGTTCAGAGGTGAGATGGAGTTGTAAGGAGGAGGATGGTTATCAATCTTTTGATGCTCTCTCTAACTTCCCCATTGAGGTGGGGAGTTTGGATTTACTAGTTCTGGTGCAACATAGGGATATAATGGTTTGTTACTTTTGTATGTTGTCTATTTTTCCTGGCTCATTTTTATTTTTTCTAAGCAAGTGGTTTGTTGTAGCTTGGCTGATGTAGGCGGTGCCTTTGACCATCTAAGTAGAGCTCAAGGTCCTTGTCAAAGCCTTTTTGTAAAGGATGGAAGGTCCCTTCAATTCCTATTTGTTGTAGCTTGATTTGATTTGATTATCTATGCATGGTTGTTGCTGACGAGTTGTGGTTAATATGATGATTATCTTCCTTGCAACTTCTTGCTTTGTAAAGGGTTTTAGGTCCTTGAAAAACCTTCTTGTAATGGGTTTTAGGTCCCATAAAAACCTATTTTATGATAATCAAAAACATTTTCAAATCAATATTTCAATTTCGACTTGTGAAATTTGAATTAAAGATAATTTACTATAAATACAAGGTTATTTTATCAATTAACACTAGATTTTCAAGAGCACAATTGAGAGATCAATTAAAAGAGTCAAGATTATTGTCAAGAGTTTTCAAGGGAAGATTTCTTCATCATTTTTTGCAGAAATCAAGATCCCAACATTATGTCAAAGTTATGTGGAGTCATGCATGTTTTTTGACTTAAATTGTTGATGTAGGTTTCATGATTCAATCAAGCATTCAAAGTATCATTTCAAGCAAAGATTCAAATTCAAGATCCACATCCATTGAAGCCATTTCACACAAGTTGTATACCTCCATTATCAAGGTTCATACATGGGTTTGGTGAGTTGTGACATTACGCTGTTCATTCATCATTCCTTCATGCCTTTCTATTTCATTTCAAGGTTTAATTACCAAAACATGGTTTGACCAAGGAAAACCCCCATTCACCTAACAAACAAAAATTTTCTCCTCTATTTGTGTGTTGTATATTTTCTTATTGAAGAAAAGTTGAAGATCTCAAAAGTTGAAAATTTGCAAAGTTGTCACCTTTATTGCGATTTCACAGAAATTGACTTACAAAATTTAATTCTAGCTTTCTGACCATGAGATTTGGGAATTTGGGAGTGCAAAAATAGGAGAAAAGGACCCATAAACCATTTTTTAAAATCCCTACATAGGACACATTCACCATAGGGTGAATGAGTCCCAGGACAACTCTTGAAAACAATGTTTTCTAAGAGGTAATCAAGATTTTCCCTTCTCAGATCTGCCCGAATTTTTATTGTTTCTGATAGTATTATGTTTCATCTGCAAAACCCACTTTTTATGTCTTAAATTAGATCATTTGATATTTTTAATCCTTCTCCCAAAACCCTTGCTTAGTCAATTATGTTAGGACACTTTACAATAGTTTTTGAGATTAGTTTTAAGTGTCCTCCACTCATCCGATTTGCGTGAAATAAATTGTATTTAATAGCTTTATGATTAATCTACTCAAATATGGTCTTACATTTCAGTTTTGAGTTGATTTACCATTTTAGCGTGTCTCCAAAAAGTGTTGGTTGACTCATACCCCTATCCTAATACAAAAAGGGAAATTGCAAGAGTCCTCAAAGAATCCACTCACCTAAGGGTTGAAAGTGGATTTTAACTTGAGGGATCTCATTTCCCAAATGAAATAGAAGAATAGATAGGTCCATTCACCTCATTTTTCCCTTTCTATTTATAGTAATTTTGGTGAAATGTCCCAAATTTGGTATAAACCCTATGTAGTGAACCTTACCCTATTTTTCTATGTTTCATTTTGGTGAACTCGACCTTGTACAACAACATTTTTGAAAATTGGAGTCCTTTTAACCCTAGATCTAAGTTTTGCAATAGATTACATTAGGTTTGCATTATTTGCATTACATTTAGGGCTCTTTAAATCTTGCATTAGTTTGCATTACGTATAGGGGTTTAAATTTGCATTTTTGCATTGTTTAAGTCTGAAAAATTCAAAACTTTGCATTAATTTTGCATAGTGTTTGCATATTAGTGTACTTTTCATCATTCATATTAAAAAACTGAGTCAAAATTGCATTCCAAAAAGTTTCATATAGGTCATCATTTTTCCTTTATTTCACTTGCATTTAAACATCAAATTCTAGAAAATTTTGCCACTAAAGTTACAATTTGAAACCGGGCATAGAAAACACATAAAACAACTTAAAAAATGCATTTTTCACCTTTTTAAAACCTTGATCTAGGAACCATTTTCCCTAGGGAGAATCAGTCCCTGTACAGACATTTTAGGAAAATTTATGGGTGCTTTTTAGTCTCTGGTTTGCATTTCTGGTACTGTTTTCTGATCTGAGAATTCAATTTCTGAAATAGCTTGTTTGTGCATTCAAATTATTGCTCATTTAGTTAGATTTTGCAAAATTGTGAACATTTTCTTGAATATTTTAGTTAAAATTAGTGTTAGATTTATTTTTATTTTTTTCATTTCAGCATCATTGCATCATTAGATAGATTACTTTATATTTTGCAATCATTAGAAAACAAACCAAAAATCAAAAACATCAAACAAAAAAACAAAATCTAAATAGTTAACCTTGGAGAAAGCATATCATTCAAACCCTTTAGTTGTGATGACTTTGAAATGTTAGATGAAGCCCTTTAGGGATTCATCTCACCTAGATCATCCACTAAAGATTTGGTGCATGAGAATACAAGCGTAGACAATCATGACAATCATAATTGTTCTTCTCCTAATACCTCTCCTATTAGTGACGAAGGTATCTTGGTGAAAGAGGATACAATCATTGAGAATCATGAAAGTCTTATTTGTCCTTCTCCTCCCCCCCCTTGGAAAGATATTATGACACAAGAACATGAGATCATTGCCACTATTTTACTTAGTCTACATTCATCTCCCAACACCTCCCCTACTTGTGAGAATGCTCTAGTGAAAGAGGATAAAATTGTGGACAATCATGAAAATCACATTTATGAAGAGGATGTGTTGGTGTTAAGAGATCCAATGATTGATAGTTATGATAATCCTATTTGTTTCTTTTCTCCTTCCTCTCCTACTTGGGAAGACATTATAGGACAAAGGGATGTAATCATAGATAACCATGACAATAAAATTTGTTCTTTCCCTAATATCTCTCCTAGATGTGAAGAAGATAGTTTGGTGTTAGAAGATGCACTTATTGAGACTCATGGGAATCTTTTTTCTCCCTTTCCCAATGCTCCTACCATTTTGGAAGATCTATTTGAATGAAAGGATCCAATCATTGATAAACTTGAAAATCATAGTTATTCTTCTCTTGATGCCTCCCCTATTTGTGATGAAGTTACTTTAAAAAATCTAACCATGGAATGCAATGAACATCTTGTTTTCTCCTCTCCTAAAATATCTCCTACTAGAGTAGATATCATGGCACAAGAGAATGAGACCTTAGAGAAAAAGGATGAAATCATGGACAATCATAGCAATCAAATTTGGCCCTCTCCTAAAATCTCTCCTATTTGTGACAAAGATATTTTGGTGTTAGAAGATCCAATTATTGAGAGTCATGAGAATCCTATTTGTCTCTCTTCCCATAGGGAAAACATTATTGAACAAGAGAATTCCATAATTGATAAGAAAGAAAATCCAACCATTGATAACTCCCTTACTTTTGATGAAGTCATTTTAGAAGAACAGACCTTTGAATGTCATGAACATCTAGTTTTTAGCTCTCCTAAAAACTCTCCTACTAGGGAAGATATCACAGTGCAAGAAAATGACAACATTGACACATGTCTTTCAAATAATAGTAATATGGATTTCTTAGATGAAGATTATGAAGTGACATTAGACTCCCCTTCATTAAGAAATCATGAAAATAAGGATAATTTATTTGAGGTTATGACAATTAGGACTCCCTCGAGTCCTCTAATTCTTAGACCTCCTAAAAATCCTTTAATTATTGGACCACCTAAGCCTGAACTTATCATTTATCCACCCTCACAACAACCACAAGTTCAAAATAAACCCATTCTTATCTTAGAGTTCTACCTACAAGGCACCTTGATAACGATAATGTTTCACAACAACCAAGTTACAATACCGCTGGTCATACATATAACACTAGAAACAATCCACAACCAAGACAAACAACTCCAACATCCCTCCCATTACCTCAACCTATCTTGCATAGTGCTCCTCATTTTCATTTAGAAAGTGGAAAGGAGTATGATCTTGTTGAACAACTTAAAATTACTCCTGCTAAGATATCCTTATGGGACCTTATTCAAGCCTCACCTAGTTATCATAAAATGCTTCAAAGTGCTTTACAACAAGTTCCTACCCCTCCTAATGTGTAATCAAATGATGTAGTGACCCAAATTGAAGCTATAACTCTAGTCAACTTGGAAATTACTTTCCATCAAGATGGGTTACCTTCATTAGAAGAGCAAAAAAAAAATGAAGCTTTCACAATAATAGCCCTTGTTAATAAGATCAGGATAAAGAGGACCCTTACTGACAATGGCTCAACCCTTAATGTGTGTAGTATAAACCTTATAGATAAGATTGATGTATATAAAAGCCAAATACAACTATATTATTTATCCATTCATGGGTTCGATAATGTAGGAAACAACTGCTTGGTGTGATTATATTACCTATTAGAGTTGGAAAGCTTACACTGCAAACTCCTATCCATGTTATGCCTCACAATATTTCATGTAATCTTCTTTTAGGAAGGCCTATGGATTCATGCATTGAATGGGGTGCCTTACACCCTTCATTGTAAAATGAAGTATGTCTACAACAACAAAAAAGTGTATACAATCAAAGCTAACCCTAATCCACACTATTGTTTGAATATTGAGAAAGGAAAGGAAAATCCTTTGAAAACACTGACACCAACTACACAAGTGGAACCTGTGCAAGAGAAAGACAAAGACAAGCATATTGAAGAAGTTACAAAGTTATTGAAAGATTATTGGGGTTCCTTATATTTCACACCTAAATTCATGGGAAAATACAAGATCATAACAAAAGAGTTTAAAAAGGGAAACTAAAAAGTGGTAATGTCGACACAAAATTCAATAGAATCTTCAAAATCATCCACTTCAACCACTTTAGAAGAAGAAATTTACACAACAAATTTTGATGAAGTTGATTATGAGTAACCATTGAATCCAAAAGAAATGAATAAGCTTTATGGAAGAGGTTATGAACCTATGAAACAACTTGGTTATAGTGGAAAAGGATTTGGTGCTAGAGAACAAGGTATCTACATCCCTATAGATCCTAATACACAAGAAATGACTAATGGTCTTGGTTATTGTCCCTTGAAAGAAACAAAAAAGCCTTCACTCAATATCAACACTCTTACAAAGGATTCTTCTAAGACAATTTTAACATTAGTGCATCCTGAACTAATAGAAACTAGTGGTCTTAGTTATTGTCCTTTGAAAGAAATGAAAGAAACAAAGAAGTATTCCTTAATATCAATGTCATCACGCAAAACACTAACGATTGGAGTTCGTTAGATTTCACACCCTCCATTAAAGGAGAATAAAAAATCTCACAATCTAAAGAGTCTTTTTTAAGTATGACACCTTGTACTAAGAAAGAGATATCTTTGTCACAAAATAAAGGACCATCCTCTACTATTGATAAAGAGAGTATTTTTTTGAGACTCCTCCAAGATAATTTGATATCTATCCCTCCAAGAACGTGAAAGAAATTTTACTATAAGAGTTCATTTTATGCATATCATTGAGTTCATGGTCATTCTACTAATGAATGTAAGGCTTTGGGTAATAAAATTCAAAATCTTAAGGATTGTGGTGCTCTTCCTTGTGTTGAAGCACCTAGTTCCTCTAATTGATACTAATTTTCATGTTTCTCCTCAATCATCTTGGCTCATCCTTGTCTTTCACTAAGTGGGGGCAAGGGGTTAGGTAGTCTTGTCCTCTTATGGCACCTTTCATTGTTTCTTTTGGCTAGTTGACCACCTTCCATGTATATATAAGAGCAAGCTTGGGATGTCGACAAAATGCCTTAGGTTGGCTCACACGTGACATATTAGAAGTTATCTTTAGTATTGTATTTTGGGGGCAACCCCTTATTCATGATGTAGTTTCATATGGGAACATATTACTTGGCATAGGACTTTTAGAATAAGCTCTCATGTCTTCTTCTACTTTAAAGTGAATTGGTGACAACAATGGTGTTAGCAATTGCTTTAAAGTGGGGGCATACATCAAGACTCATATTTCTTTGTGTGATTTTCTTTTTTCTTGTGATGCATCCTTTTCTTGGTGGTGTCATTGGTTTGATATCCTTTGAGAGCGTGATATTTCTTTGACTCGTCCTCTCTTGGAGATATTGGGCACGATGTTCCCTAAGAAGAGATCTTACATGAACTAAGAAAAGTCCCTTTGAACAAACCTTTACTCACATATTGTTCATAAGTGATTAGCATAACACAACTTGTTAGTCCTTGTGAAGCTCAAAGTTTTTTTTTGTGGCACCCTATTGAAGTTATCAGAGGGATAGCTTTAGTATGGTTAGTATGATCAAAATCCTAGACAGAGGCATGAATTTCTCATTGTACGGTGAAAAGCTGACATAGAGGCATGACTTTCTCACTAAGCCACCCATTGGGAAAACTCACCTAGTGGACAACCTAAGGTTCCACTACCCTAGAGTGAGTGTGTGTTTAGGAAAAATAGCTTAGACGACAGTCGAGGCTTGATCCACCCCTTTTTTATTTTATTTTTGTTTATTTTTCTTTCTTTTAGTCTTTGACATTGTATGTTTGTGTATCTTGTCTTGTTGTTGCATGTCATACACCTTGCATGTGTCCCTTTGTGCTTATGTTGGTTTGACATGGGATCTTGAATCTTGTGGGATTGGCCACCTCCTTGATCTTTGTTATTATATACCATCCACATTGGTACATTTGGACCCGAGCTCTTGAATGTTTACTTTAGTGTGAGTTTGATGCAAGTTCCTCCTCTCACTAAAGTGGGGGCTAAATGTAGTGTAGGAAAAAGTATCCCTTTTTCACACTTAATTTGGGAAATAATTAATAATAAAGTGGGCTTAATGATGCCTTAATTTAGTGTTGTAATATGTTTTTCATATTCAAATTACGTTCAGGGCCTTTTAAATTAAAGACTTAACTGTGCCTTATTTAGGGTGTTGTAAGGTGTACCTTTACACTTTCACACTAATCTAGGGCTTTATTAATTGATTAAGCTTAATTTTCCTTAATTGGACCCTTTAATTCAAATCCAAGCCTAATTATAGGTAATTTTTGAGGGATAAAACCCGACATTCATAAATTCCATTTCACACACTAAACTTTTGAAGATGTGTGTCCTAGGTGAATGACCTAGGACCCATTCACCATAGGGTGAATGGGTCCTCACTTAGATCTAGGACCCTAATTTAACATAATATTCAACCTTGAATAATGTGTGTCCTAGGTAAGTGGCCTAGGACCCATTCACCATGTGGCGAATGGGTCCTCACTTAGACCTAGACCCCCCTTTAAAATATGCTTTTGGTAGTATTTTAACATTTTCAAATCTATAGTTCTATGTTGACTTCTGAAATTTGAATTAAAGATAAGTTACTATAAATACAATGTTATTTTATCAAATTAACACTATATTTTCAAGAGCACAATAGAGAGATCAATTGAAAGAGTCAAGATTATTGTCAAGAGTGTTCAAGGGAAGATTTCTTCATCTTTTGTTGCAGCAATCAAGATTGAAGCATTATGTCAAAGTTATGTGGAGTCATGCATGTTTTTGGAGTGTTGATGTAGGTTTTATGATTCAATCAAGTATTCAAAGTATCATTTCAAGACAAGATTCAAAGTCATGACCCACATCCATCAAACCCATTTCATGCAAGTTGCAGACCTCCATTATCAAGGTTCACACAAGGGTTTGATGAGTTGTGACATTACTTTGTTCATTCATCATTCCTTCATGCTTTTTTGTTTCATTTCAAGGTTTAATAACCAAAACAAGGTTTTACCAAGGAAAACCCCCATTCACCTAACAAACAACATTTTTCTCCTCTCTTTGTGTATTGCAGATCTAAGAAAATTTGAAGATCTCAAAAGTTACAAAATTGCAAAGTTGTCAAAGTTGTCACCTTTATTGCAATTTCATAGAAACTAACCTACAAAATTTATTTCCGAATTTCCAACCACGAGATTCAGGAATTTGAGAGTACAAACACAGAAGTAAAGGACCCTAAAACCATTTTTAAAAATCCCTACATAGAGCGAATGAGTCCTAGGACAACTCTTGAAAACAATGTTTTCTGAGAGGTACTCAAGATTTTCCCTTCTTAGATTTGATAGAAGTTTTATTGTTTTCGATAGTATTATGTTTCATCTGCAAAACCCACTTTTTACATGTCTTAAATGAGATCATTTGGTATTTTTAATCCTTCTCCCCAAACCATTGTTTAGTCATTTCTGTCAAGACACTTTGTGATAATTTTTGAGACCAATTTTAAGTGTCCTTCACTCATTCGATTTGTGTGAAACAAATTGTGTTTAATAGCTCTATGGTTAATCTACTCAAATATGGTCTTACATTTCAGTTTTGAGTTGATTTACTATTTTTAGTGTGTCTCCCAAAACTATTGTTTGACTCATACCCCCATCCTAACACAAAAAGGGAAATTGCAAGATTCCTCAAAGAATTCACTCACCTAAGGGTTGAAAGTGGATTTTAACTTGAGGGATAGCTCACTTCCCGAATGAAATAGAAGAGTAGGTAGGTTCATTCACCTTATTTTCCCATTTCTATTTATAGTAAGTTTGGTGAAATATTCCAAACTTGGTATAAAACCCTATGTGTAGTGAACCTTACCCTATTTTTCTATGTTTCATATTAATATTAAACTCTTTATTTCATCATTAATACTTTTTATAGGCTGGGAAGAGTACTTATAAAAGGAAGATAAAACATTCTTCAATCAAGAAAGAATAATCTAGTAATAGGAATTTAAAGGAGAATCTATCCACTCAATCATGTTTTAGGTATCCCATACCCATTACATCATAAACCATTGGCTCATGTACATGAATGTATACTTTCAAGGGGTTAACTTGTACTTTCATGAGAATAGAATGTATCTCATGCTCAATCACATCCCTAAAAATGTGTTTAATGTTTGTTAATATTTGTGAGGAGTTTGGTTTTGATTTTTTTTAATGAAGATATTTTAAGGATCTAAATTAGTTTGTAAGTGCAAGAAAAGTTCTAACTCTACCAAATTATTGCATTGTGGGTCTAGGGGTTTGTGAAGAAATTTGGTAGTTTACATGTTGCAAGGATGATGAAAATTCTATAGGAGAGTGGGATAGAGATGAAGGATCCAAATGTAGAAAATTAATTTATAACTGATGCAGGAGCATCGCGAGAGAAGCACGATCAAC
This sequence comes from Sequoia sempervirens, assembly GCA_007258455.2. NCBI lineage: Eukaryota > Viridiplantae > Streptophyta > Pinopsida > Cupressales > Cupressaceae > Sequoia > Sequoia sempervirens. Next base: position 79,551,492 of record VDFB02109042.1, on the reverse strand, counting down.
ATTACCAAAAAAATAATTGTTTCTGGGTTTGATAAGATTTCATGGGAAAACCTTCTTACATGCATATTTTTGTCTTCATTTTGGATTTGATTGTATAAGTTTCAAACTTTGATTTGATGATTTGTAAAAAAATTAAAATCTCACATTCCACAAGGTTAGAAGTGATGGTTTGGTAAAGTGTTTTGCTACGCCAATTTATACATCTATGTTTGTAAGTTCTTTTTGCCAAATTTGACATTAAAAAGTTGAAGATGTAAAATGTCGATGGTGGGAGAAAATATAAGTTTATTTCTTTGCAAATTATGATTTAATCAAATCTTTTCAAGAACACCAATGTACAACATTTAAAAGGAAATTATGTTGAGTTGGTTAAATTCTTGCCAAGAGACTTTCCCGTTGTTTTATCTTATAAGGAAAAATGGAATGTGAAGGGGTGGTTGTATTCCATCAACACCAAAGGAAGATGGATGGTCATTGGTGGAAAAAAGAGCTTTAGTTGATATGAGTGTGACAACAAAAGGGATAGAAGGGGTCGATGTAGGAGTGAAATATGTAGAAAACCCCTCTCTCTTGCCCCGCCATGAGATAAGGATTTTAAAATAAAAAGAAACGCATATCAATGAAGGGCTACAAAAAAATGAAAAGGAAAATGTTGTCATAAATAAACCATTGAAGAGAGCCATATAACAGTGCAAATATAAATTTAAATGGTGTGAGTTTATGAGATAAAAATGTAAGAGAGCCCTCCTTGTGAGTTTAGACTGAGAATTAAGAATCTAGGATGAATGACATAACAAGATTGAAGGTGGCATGGTAGACAGTGAGAAATAGTGAGTGGAAGAGGTTGCGCTAGAAGACAAGCAGTAATGTGAATTGGCATGCCGCACCCAACAATCACTATTTCGGGTAGAATTAAAAGGAAAGGTGTTAATCGAAGGATTTATATATGACAGAGCTAAATGGGGTGATACTAGGTAGGAGTCATGCTTTGCAAAGGAGAAGGGTTGATGCAGAGTGGCAGGGGAAGCAACATCTTTTTCCAATAGCTTCTCTAAATGCACACATCAACTTCACTATTCCTTCCAACAAGAAACTTGATCACCCAAATCAACTCACACAACTAGACATCACCACAGGACTTTAGAATTATTTGGACACTCTTAATATGACAAAACATGAACAACTAACCAGCCTTTGCCCATAGAAACTCTCATTCCACCATTGCTGCCATACTATCGATGCATTCCTTCTAGCACTCACCAATAGGATAGTCATGATAAAACTTTGTTAAAGGCCAATAACAGAGAAAGAAATCATTTTTTATACTTCTTACATAGACCCTTATAGATCCCCAAAAGCATAGGACCAAACACCAAGAGCAAGTGTATCAAATAACTAATTTACAAGCCACCAAAAGGCTTCATTTGGCTTGTGCAAAGAAGGAATCAAATTGTCAAGGCACACCCCAACACCCCTAGTGCCTTTAAAATAGTTCAATAGGTTCTCCAAGACCTGTTACATGATTTCCATCCATTATATTTACTCAAATAATCAGAAATCAACAAATAATGTATTCAAATGATCACATTTTGGACTATACAAGGCAAAAACCAGACCTAGGGCATCACATAACTTTTGAAAACCTCCATTTTTCAATATGAAAAAAATTGCAGCATGTAAATAAGTCCTAAATCTACCAATTCACCAATTTTTAGATTTTTCCCACAGTGGAAATGGGAATTACATCCATTTTGGTGACCAAACCCTTGTTTTGCAAGGTTTCAGACCCACTTTCACTAAAATTGATGTAACTTACTCAATACTTAATGAAAATGAGTCAAATCACCACCAAAAGAAAGTAGACTCTTCCCTCTTTCAACCCATTCTAATTTGGAGTCAGTACAATTATGTAACAAACCGTGCCAAGCACGGGATCAGGAAAAAACGCTTAAAAAACAGAAAAAACAAAGTTTTCTTCTTTATTAAATGCTTCAAAACTTCAAAACTGCCAACAACAGCCCAACCTCGACCCAAGGGAGGATTTTTAAACTTGTTTCCCATCATTTACAACTGCCCTCAACTGATTTTTGAAGGAGGGAACCATTAGTTAATGAAATTACATCATTAATGTTGATTTTACGCCAAATTTCCTTATGACAACTTTGCATTTTGAAGCAACTTTGCAATCCTAAAGACCTAAGACCTTAACAACCATTCAAATAACCTTGAAACAGCCTTGTTACAGTTTTAAGACCCCAAACCTTGCACACTTACATAAAAATTCACATTTTTTCCTTCAAAGGCTACAAAAGCAACTTTTAGTGCAAGATTGCATTGTTGCACATTTTGACTCAAAACTCAAAAACTCACCCTAAATCTTGCTCAATGGTCTTGATTGACCTTATTAATGACAAAAAGACTCAAAAATGCTCATTCTAACCTCCTAACAACATGTTTTCATCAAATGAGCAAAAATGGAGGATGAGGTGTAGGTGCTCTTGCACCAAGGGTTGATTAGATAATGTTGAGCCAATCTACATGTTAAAGAAGATTTGAAAACTGAATTTAAAACTTCGGGCATAGGAGATGAAGTGTTTCGAAGCGTAGAGGATAAATTGTGAAAGTGAATGAGGAGTATAATGTGAGAAGTTTGCTTTGAAATAGAGGAAGAAGAGCTACAAAAAGGAATCACTGCAAGGAAGAGTAACAAAGAATAAGGAATGCATGTGATGTAGGACCAGCCTATGGGAAGTCGAGCAAGTTGTGGATGTGTGGAGCTCATGCTTAACATTTTTTGTTGGCATATGCCACCAGATAGAGTGGTAAGAAGCCACATAAAGGAGGAGTCGATGTAAAGAGGAACAGGGTTAGAAGTTGTTGAGGGATGAGGGAAGAAAACAACACGTCTATGGGAGAGATGTGGTGAGAGTCCAAAATGCCTTTAGAAATGATAGATGAAAGGAATTGATGTGAGGGAATAGTGAATGGTGGAGTTGTGTATGTGCAAAGGAAGAATATAGAGAAACCATGGAGTGGCCTGGAAAATGTAATGAAATGTTTCATAAAATATGAATGGAATTATTTGTTTTCAAGTTTGAGTTATTTTTTGAATGCAGTTGTAAATCGATTGAAAATTGACATAATTTATTGTCAATTTTGGATTAATCATTAAAACAAAGTCTAATGTAATATGAGTTTTGTGGTTTTGGGTTGAGTGTGGTTTTCTTCTTCATCAAGTGGTATTAGAGCTAGAGGTTTTGAGCGTGCAGATAGAGCACGAAGAGAGAGGCGGTTCACACAAATACCTGCAGGTGGAGAGGGGAGTGAGAAGAGTTTTTGAGGGCACAAGAAGATTGTCGAACGTGAGGAAGCTTGTGACAAAACCTATGGATAATGGAAGCGTGATTGAGGAGCTCAAAAGTACCGTTATAGGTGTGTGGAGTCCTAAGCAGTTGAGGGTTAGAAAGCACAAATTTGGAAGTGCAAGAGAAGATTTAAAGTATCGTTGCAGGTGTGTGGAGTCTTTTTGTCAAATTGTGACATTAAAAAGTTGAAGATGTAAAATGCTGACAGTGGGAGAAAATATAAGTCTATTTCTTTACAAATTATGATTTAATCAAATTATGTTGGTTCAGTTAAATTCTTTCCAAGAGACTTTCCCATCATTTGTCTTATAAGAAAAATTGAAATGTGAAGGAGCAACTATATTCCATTAGCACCAAAGGAAGATGAATGGTCATTGGTGGAAAAAAGAGCTTTATTTGATATCAGTGTGACAATGGAAGGGAGAGAAGGGGTTGACGTGGGAGTGAAATATGCAGAAAACCTCTCTCTCTTGCCTCGTCGTGAGATAAGGCTTTTAAAATAGAAAGAAATGAAAATCAATGAAGGGCTACGATAAAATGAAAAGGAAAATGCTGTCAGAAATAAGCCATTGAAGGGCGCCATATAACAGTGCAAATAGAAATTTAAATGGTGCAGGTTTATGAGAGAAAAATGTAAGAGAGCCCCCTTATGAGTTTAGACTAAGAATTAAGAATCTAGGATGAATGGCATAGCAAGATTGAAGGTGACATGGTAGACAATGAGAAATAGTGAGTGGAAGAGGTCACGCTAGAAGACAAACAGTAATGTGAATCGACATGTCGCACTGAGCAATCACCAGTTTAGGTAGAATTAAAAGGCAAGGTGTTAATTAGAGGATTGATATGACAGAGCTAAATGGGGAGAGACTAGGTAGGATTCATGCTTTGCAAAGGAGAAGGGTTGATTAGATAATGTCGAGCCAATCTGCATGTTAAAGCAGATTTTCCAATTGAATTTAACGCTGGTTAGGCAAAGACATAAAATAGAGCGTTGAAAAAACTGGTATAGCAAAACAAAACAAAGTTTTTAATTTTTATTATAATAATCCAAACTAGTTACAGTGACCTCTTTTAATAGAGGACTCCAAGAATTCGATGAAAAGTAATGCTAAGAATAGCAGTGGATAAAGTAGCTTTAAAACACTTTAAAACAAAACTAAAGCAATAAAATCCTACGTTGCTTCTAATCTAACCGTTAAAAAAAAAAAAAAGCTATTTTTTTAATCTCCTTTTATGGAGAAATTATGCTTTATTCTAACACTCCCCCCTAATTTCTACCACTAATAGTTTCACCATTTACAATGCCCAAATTTTCTCTTAAATGCTCAAAAATATCCTTTGCTAACGCCTTGGTAAATATATCTGATCTAACAATCACTTTCTTTTGAAATGGGATTATACAATTTATAAGCCTTTGATTGCTCACTATAACCAATAAAAATGCATTTCTCACTTTTATCATCCAATTTTCTTCTCAATTCAGATGGCACTAAAGAATATGCAACACATCCAAAAATTCTCAAATGAAGTACACTATGCTTCTTACCATTCCATGCTTCTTGAGGAATTTTGTCCTTGACACTCTTTGTAGGGCTTCTATTAAAAATGTACACAGCGCAAGCTACTGCTTCTTCCCAAAAATTATTAGACAAATTTTTAGCCTTCAACATGCTCGTAGCCATTTCCATTATGGTTCTATTCTTTCTCTCCACTAAACCATTTTGTTGTGGTGTGTACCTTGTTGTCAATTGTTTCTTGATCCCATGATCTCTACAAAAATATAGAAATTCATTAGAATTAAATTCACCACCTCTATCAGATCTGAATACTTTGATATATTGTCCACTTTGCTTTTCCACCAAAGATTTGAACTCCTTGAATTTACTAAATGCTTCAGACTTCTACTTGAGAAAATATACCCAAGTCTTCTTGCTAAAATCATCAATAAAGGTTAGGAAATAAATACTACCTCCAAATGATGGAGTTTGCATTGGTATGGACATAAATCACTATGCACTATCTCCAATAATTCCCTTGCTCTATAGGGGGTTCCTACAGGAAAAATCTCTCTATGTTATTTTGCTAAAATGCAACTCTCACATGAATTTGTTGGTTGCTCTATAGGAGGTAATCTTTTTACCATCTGTTTCATTTGTAACAAATTCAAACCTCCAAAATATAAATTTCCATACCTCAAATGCCATAGCTATGGTTGGTCTAACTGCACAGTTTCAAAATTGGCTTCTTATTCTCCTTGGGCACACTTAATTTGGAGGGGGAACATTCGATTCTTAGTCATCTCCACTTTTGCAATCAACCTATCATTTGGAAATCTATCCAATATTGTGCAAACATTGATACTCTATAACCCTTTTGTATTAGTTGTCCAACACTCATCAAATTATGCTTTAGTCCAGGTACAAAATAAACATCAGAAATAAAATTTCTTTCACCATTTCTTGTCAAAAAATTTATTACTCCTTTACCCATTACATCCACTATATTATCATTTCTCAATTTCACTTTAGACCTTATAGAATCATCAAGACTAGCAAACAAGTCTTTATTCCTTGTCATATGGTTACTGCATCCACTATCCAAAAACCAAATGTTTCTAGTGCTCTCTTGAGCAACATGACATGTGATGAACAAACTTTCAGATTTAGATGTAGACTCATTTGTGTAATTTGCATTATGTTTATCCATAAATCCTTGTTTCTTTCTACACTCATAAGCATAATGACCATATTTTTTGCAATAATAACACTAAATGTTAGATTTATCAAATCTTTGTGAATTTTGATTGGAATGATTGTTTCCACGTCCTCTATTATTGTAATTTTAATTATTCCTCTAACCTTGATCTGGATTATTCTTTTCACTTTGATCTGAATCACTTCTACCACCTCTGCCTCTGCCTCTTCCTCTAAAGCTTGACCTTCATCTTCATCTGTCAGATGATACTTGAGACTTGAAAACATTCTCAATAGAAGTATTGTTATTTCTATTCATTCTGGACTCATGTGTTAACAAAGATCCAATTAATTCCTCTACTGATAACTGTGTCAAATCCTTGGATTGCTCAATTGCTACAACTATAGCATCAAATTTACTAGGTAATCTCCTTAAAATATTTTCTATAATCTTCTGATCTATTAAATCTTCTCCATTAGATCTAATTTGATTTACAATATTCATGACTTTATTCATAAATTGGTCTATGGATTCAAATTCATTCATTTGCAAATTTTCAAAACTTCTTCTAAGAGTTTGTAGTTTAGCCACTTTCACCTTTGTAGTACCTCGATAGGCTATCTCCAAAATCTCCCATGCTCTCTTGGATCTCGTTGTTGTTGCAACTCTAGAAAATATGGACTTATCCATTGCTTGCTGAATTAAAAATAAAACTTTTGCATCCTTTTTCTTGTTGTCTTTAAGTTGATCTTTTTCTCCTTGTGTTAATGCCTAAAAGGCTGCCCAGGTGATCCTGTGGTTCTGCAAAACCATTTTCTACCAAATCCCAAACATCTTGTGAACAGAATAATTTTTTCATCTTAATTGCCCAAAAATCATAATTCTTACCATTGAAAATAAGAATTTGAGGCCGAGAAATACTAGTGCTTGCTACCATTGTCTGAACCAATTTGCTATAGCAATCTAATTCTTCAAACTGTGGCTTCTACTTTCTCCATATAATTCTTCCCAACCTGGCTCTAATACCACTTTGCTGGTTAGGCAAAGACAAAAAACAAAGCATTGAAAAAACTGCTACAACAAAACAAAACAAAGTTTTTAATTTTTCTTCTAATAATCCAAACTAGTTACAGTGGCCTCTTTTAATAGAGGACTCCAAGAATTCAATGACAAGTAATGTTAAGGATAGTAGCGGATGAAGCAGCTTTAAAACACTTTAAAACAAAACTAAAGCAATAAAATCCTACGTTGCTTCTAATCTAATCGTTACAAAAAAATATGTTGTTTTTCTAATCTCCATTTATGGAGAAATTATGCTTTATTATAACATTTAAAACTTCAAGCGTAAGAGACAAAGTGTTTGGAAGCGTAGAGGATAAATTGTGAAAGTGAATGAGGAGTATAATGTGAGAAGTTGGCTTTGAAATAGAAGAACAACAGCTACAAAAAGGAATCGTTGCTAGGAAGAGTAACAAAGCATAAGGAATGCATGCGATGTAGGACCAACTTGTGGGAAGTCGAGCAAGCCGCGGATGTATGGAGCTCATGGTTAACATTTTTTGTTGGTATATGCCACCAAACAGAGTGGTAAGAAGCCACATAAAGGAGGAGTCGATGCAAAGAGGAACAGGGTTAGAAGTTGTTGAGGGATGAGGGAAGCAACCAACACATGTCTATGGGAGATAGGTGGTGAAGTCTAGAATTCCTTTAGAAACGATAGATGAAAGGAATCGATGTGAGGGAAGAGTGAATGGTGCAGTTGTGTATGTGCAGAGGAAGAATATAAAGCAACCATGGAGTGCCCTAGAAAATGTAATGAAATGTAATTATTTGTTTTCATGTTTGATTTATTTGTTGAATGCAGTTGTAAATCGATTTAAAATTGACACAAATTATTGTCAATTTTGGATTAATCGTTAAATGGAGTCTAATGTAATCCGAGTTTTGCAGTTTTGGGTTGAGTGTGGTTTTCTTCTTCATCAATAACATGTAACCTTGGAGATAGGGAAATTTACCTCAATAAGAATTTTTTGGTTTGAGATGTAGAGTCCATGTCATCATTTTTAATGGGAACACAGTATAAATAATGTATGAAAGTCCATGTATGTAAATATTTGTATGGTTTGGGGCATGGAGAGTAAGTTCTATTTTATGAATTTATAAGGAGTGTAAATTTTTAGGTGAAGTTGTATTCTATTAAAGAAGAGAATTGTAGGATTTGGAGTTGATTTTGTAGCTTGCAAGTTGCAAGTAGGATGAGGAATCCTACTAGACAAAGTAGGGAATGGTGTGAGGAGTGTATTTGTAGTTTACAAACTATAAAGTGTAATTGCACTCCATAGCTAAGGCTTGATAGGAATTATGCACATTACAATGGTAAGAGATGATCTTACAACTATGCATGGGGAGACGTTTGTAGACCAAAGAAATGGTGGAGCATAAGGATTAAGAAGTAATTAGTAGTTTGCAGTGAGATGTATAGTTTGCAGGGTGACTAATGAAGCCTATGATCTACCTACAAGGAATTATCTACCTACAAGGAATTATGTGGGGTTATAAGGTGAGGGAGCTAGGTGTGCACTTTACAACATACAAAGTGAAAAATACAAAATGAAGTTGCAACTCTACCCATTGCATTGCAAACTTAGGAATTAAAAAAAAGAATATGAACTCCCCAATCATATAAATTGAATATCAAGAAACACTAAAATCATATGTCAAAGGAAAGATTCTTTGATTGGTATATATCAGTAAGGCCCACAAAATTGGAATTTCAGATTGGTAATCAGTGGGAGGCCAAATATTGAATATAGGTAACAATGAGGGCACAAAATTTGTAAACTTAGGTGACAGACCAACACACCCAACCAAGGCTATTGAGGAAGGAATCTCTTCCTTTAAAAAGGACTTACATATAGTTTATGATACATCAAAGGATGATATTTTTTAGATGAATGATAATTAATAGTTAGAGGTGAAAAATAAAAAAATTGTTCTTCCAAGAAATAAAGGATAATTACAAAATGATACTTAAATTCCAAGTTAAGAAGGGATAGTTGGGCATGCCTAAGCAATAAAAGTATTGTTTAAAGCTAGTTATTTTATATTTTTATCAAGGTCTTGGACAAAGGAATGCTTTTGAAGATGATCATTTTAATATTTTAGTTTTGTTGTTAATATAATTGGTGAAGGATCCACATCCCTCACTTTTTAAAAAATCCTCTAGGAAATCCTTAAGATAATCAAGGGATGTTTTTTCTTTGTTTAATATTTTTGTAAACACCCTTTAGATAATCAAGGGATATTTGTAAATTCTTTTAATATTTTAACAAACACCCTCAAGATAGTTAAGAGAAGTAGTACAACCTTCAAGGTGTCAATGTATGTCTGAGAGATATTAGTACCAATATCCATAAATAGTCAATGTATTGTGGTTGCACATAAAAAGAAATGAAATGTCTTAAAAAAAATGTTACCCTTTTTTTTGAGATTTTGGAAACAACTAGAAGATTTTTTCTTCTTTTCCACGACATTGTGACTCTCATTCTAGACCTAAAAGCACATAAATAAATCCACAATTTTTTTAAAAAAATCTAATTTATGAATAATAATAAATATAGGCCTAAAAACACATGAATATATTTAAGATGATTATTGCCAAGTAGATTATGTGAGACATTATCATTCTAAACTATCTTCAAGATAATGTACCTTATGCACTTAGAGTTCCCCTTGGCCAAATTTATGTTGGCTCCCATCAATTGAAGACTATGATAAACCACCACATTTTGAAGAGAAAAAATGTTTCAACTTTTCTTTAAAGAAGTAGAGTGAGGATAATATTATTTTTAGATGCAAACTATTTTGTAAGCTACATGGAATATTCTATTGTCTCATTAGATACTTAAGGCAGATTTTGGAAACATTCATTTGTTATTAAGATTAGAAGTTCTTGGTGTTATACATTAGAGAAACATGCATGTTTAAACATTATCACTTGAACAAGGACAATCAATAGATTACTTTGTTAATAGTAGAACTATCACATCCTTGATTCTACTCAATTATCTTAAGATTAGAAGTTCTTGGTGTTATACATTAGAGAAACATGCATGTTTAAACATTATCACTTGAACAAGGACAATCAAATAGATTACTTTGTTAATAGTAGAACTATCACATCCTTGATTCTACTCAATTATCTTAATGGCTTGAAACATCCAGATTATTCTTTATTTATGAAACCTACCTAAAAAAGAAGCTTGAAAATAATGTTCACATAAAACATAATGTCTTCTTACCAAAAATATGTACAATAGCATATATGCCTTGATAAAACACACATTTTATAAATTATTACAAATTGTTTGATTTTAGATTTTAAATTCAATTTATTATTCTTTAAATCTCTTTGTGAAACTAGTCAAAATGAGCATAAGATTTAAACATTGGAGGAATCCCTCCCTTCAGGCAAGTTCGTTCCTTATGACTTACGATAGACTGATGATGGACAAGTACATCTCTTAGATTTGTCTGACAAAAAGGTTGTGATCAGTTATATTGCATAATAAAAAACGATCAAGAACTTTATCTGTTCTTTGTTATTAAACGAATCAATCAAATTAAAATGGCTCTTTAACATGAAATAAACACCCCAAATCAAGCTTACAGAGGATTACTTTACATGGCCTTATTGGTCAATTAATCATGCATTGAAAAAAACAGGCCTACCATTTACCCATTTATTGAAAGAAGCTCTACTCAGCAACGTCGCAGAAATTTAGTTCAGGAAAGCACACTTGCGTCTAATTTGACCGGCGGTTCCAGTCAAAACTTCAATTTCTGACATTCTTTCCATAGAATGCTTGAAGTTTTCGAAGAAGCTCTTTTCGTTCACCTGCTTATTAACAACTTTTTTGGCAATTGAATTTGTGAGAAGGGCAGCATCAGACTGGAAGAGGCCCCTCTTTGCTTGAAGATTAGTAAAGTAATGGCTATCAAAAGCGAGGGAGCTGTTGGGATCCATTTCTACAGAGGTTGTAGTGTCAGCGAGGCTGGTGCATTTGCTCTTCAAAAATTGGACATAGGTGGGATCCAGGGAAGGGTCTGTGTCTCCTTTTCCCGTGAAGTTGTATAGCCTATTGCTGAATCCAGGGCAGTGACCTATTCCAATGGTATGTGCACCTATTCACAGAAACCATAAACATCAAATTGAGAATCTTGATTTATGATTAGTTAGTATTTCTGTTTTGAAATATATTTATTTGTTAATGTTAAGAGGTATTTTATAATGGTAATAAAGGTGGAGTTTAATGGTGTAAATTTGAAAAAAAAAATTTTATCTGTAATCTTAAATTTGATAGTCATTTACACGTATATTTCATAATAAATATAATATTTCCAAAAATAAGCAGCACATAAAATTTATCTCTCCAAACATATAATAAATAAATAATTTTAAAGTAAAATGAAATAACTTTTAGTAAATTAGACATAAGTGGTATCTATAGAAGGGTCTGTGTCTCCTTTTCTTGCGAAGTTGTACAGACTGTCGCTGAATCCAGGGCAGTGACCAATTTTGATGGTATGTGCACATACTCACACTAGCCATAAGCATCTAAATTTATGGTTAGCTAGTATTTCAGTATTTGAAATGTATCTATTTGTAAATATAGAGAGGCGATCTATAATGATAGCAAGGGGTGGAGTGTAATGGTGTGAGCTTGTTAACAAAAACTCTTATTTCATCTTAAATTTGACTATCATTTACACATCAAAATATCAATTTAACTGTCTCCAGTAAATAACATAGTTCAAAATAAATTAAAATCGCTCTTAAGTTAATAAAATAATTCCAATCTGATATCTCTCACCTTTTCGTAGATAGATGTATTTAAGATATCTATATTAATTACCTACCAGAAAGAACAACAAGATCTTTGACACTTAATCCTTTGCTTGCAAAAGAAGCTCGAAGTTGTGAAAAAATAGCAAAAGGTGGAGGAAGGTTGGCCAAAGCCTCGTTCTGTCGAGATACCGTTCCATCCCTACGCCCTGTTCTCACACGCCAAAATGGACCTCCGCTCTGTACGTAACTTCAAACATTAACATAAGAATTTCACATATAACTTCATAGAAATGAATAATTCTGTTATAGATTATAATTTATTACCCCAGCAACCACAGCATCTCGGGCAACCAGTGCGAGAATATCAGCACAGGAAACAACGCCTGGACATATCTTCTCTAATTCTGCTTTCACATCATCAATTACTTCATATCCGCGCAGGCTCAGGTTTGGAATGGCGTCTCGCTCTGCTACGTTGTTGGCTGTAGAATTCAGAAGCACTGATCCATCGCAGCCCTACGACACACCAAATCAAATCAAATTTAGACAGTGCAATCTACATCTAGAGATTAAGTTGTTAAACAGATTGGGTATTATTAGAGTACTGACTCGAACAAAACAATCATGGAAATTCATCCGCATGAGAGGAGCCGCAAGGGTGGGATCCTTGGCTATGTATTTCTTCACCACAAGCTCAACTGTGGCCTCAGTTGATGGGCAGCTCTTCTTGTAGAAATTACGCCTCAAAGCTGATCCCTCACAGACACATATGATCGTAAGCAATACTGCAACAATCAAGGAAGTGCTCGCCATCTTTTATCTTCTTTCGTTTCTCCCGATTGCAGATATATCATCGTCTAATCACGCGTCCTATATATATACCTTCCATGCAACAATCAACGTAAAAAAATGTTACGTAACTAGATGTCGACGGTCGTCAAGGTAAATTTACCACGTTATTATACGCTTATCGGTTGATGGTGACACACATGCAAATGTTCTACCGAACCAATATATTAAGCAAAAAATAATAATTTAAAATTTATTAGCAATATTCTGAATATCTCCACGGTGTACCAATGATTGCCTGCACACTCTAACAGGGCGTTCATTGAATTGAATCAAATAACGGGACAATGTGTACACTGTTCCGTACAACAGTTTTTGCACATTTCTGTCGCGCGGTCATGTTCAGAGCTTAAAAAAGGAAAATGAAAATAAGTTAAATTAATAAAACGCCTATTGTCATACTATTTAGGAAATGTTTGATAGTTGTGGTGTTGAAAAGTCAAAGCGATGAAATGTTTGATGATCGTACTGTGCTAAAGTCAAAGGGACAATGAGGCAAAGCTGTTTAATGAATGGTATCTGGTTGGCATGCATATCCACTTAACCTTTTAAAAAGCTAGTTGACTCTTTGGATATCTTGTTTATTTGTTTGGATATGATATTCACTTATTTGCATTATCATGTTGTTCAAGAGGGTTGTTGGTAAGTTATTTTAATTATGATATTGCTGTCAGGGTTTAACCATGTAGTTTTATTAGTCAAATTCATTGATCTATATTACATGAGTAGTGGTTCACACGAACCCATCTCTCATGATAATGAATGGTCCATTTAGCACTCATTGCATCTAGGTGATGTTCACAAAGGTGAAGCATTGGGCCTTCCTGGGAGGTCACCCATCTCAGTACTAATCCAGCTCAAGCACGATTAACCATGGAGTTTCCCCCAAGGTTAAGCCCACTTATCAAGTTATTTTAAATAAAATAATGTAATTATTTACTATTTTAGGTGTAAATGAAGTGTTGAATTGTTATTGATTATTGATTGTATTCGAGAGAAAAAATAAGAGTATCTAAAGGAAACTAATGTTCATTTTCAGATGATAGCACCATAATGTTAAACATGAGCATTATACTATCAAACAAGAGCACCCCTTTGTTCCATAGTTGTGCAATACACACTCATTTGTAACTCTCATGTTCAAGCACAATAGATTTTTTTGCATTTTTATAGACATTTTCTTCCACCTTAGATCTCACCAATTTTCAACAAGTAAACTCCACTAGTCTTCAATTTAGTAGAAATGTTTCATCTTACCTTTCTATTTCCTTTTACATGTTTTTTTCCCAACACTAGTGTTAGATTGACTTAGACTAAATAAATATGAATATTGTTCCATCGTTGTTATGTTATTAGAATGCAATTATGTTTTTGTCCCAACACATGTATTGACACCTTCCCAACACTTGTGCTCACCTACTTAACACCTTATTTCCTCTTCACCTTTGCCCTATTTTATCATTCCACATTCATTTCATTCTTTTAGTTCCTAGGTGTTCATGCCCCCTTCCTTCTATGGTTCTTACCTTTCCTATTATAGTTATCTCAATCTCTACTATAGCCCTCCTAATCATGTAGTGCATAGGACATAATTCATGTGGATACCCTATCTTTCCCTACTTCCTATCCTTCTCAACCATTTGAAACATCTACTCACTCCATTACTCTTATGGGTTATTTTTTCTCCTTTTGATTTACTTGTTCCACCCATTCCCCTCCTAATATTCCACCCTCGTATTCTCCTTTAGTTTTTCTCATTTTGACTAATGTATCTTATACTTTTCCTTCCATCTCCACCACCACCCCTCCTCCTCATTCCAAGTCTAAGATTCTAACCTCCCACCCCCATCCTCCTCAATGATCCCATACTTCATTGCCTCTTTCACTTCCTTCATCACATCCTTTCCATCATATTTTTCATTATGGTCACAACCCCTCTTACTATAGGAACCTAAGGTGTATGAGTAATTTTGTATCAACCAAATATAGTTTCTTTCATATTTGTATAATTGTTTGTAGGTATACAATAATATTTACAACTATCATATGTTGACCAAAACTTGGAGGGAACTAGTTAATAAACCAATGGCACATTATGCAAGTTCATAAGATACTAATAAACACTCTTAATTTAAATTCTACCCCTCAAACTTGTGTTTTTGATACCCCTTTGCATAAACTATGAAAATAATTTTATATTTTCAAGTTAAGTATCCTATGTGCCTATTTTCCGGTTACATTTTATATCCCTTTATTAATTTTCTACTCTATCAACCAAGGGCACTACCTACACCTACATTTGAGTCTAAACTAGTTTTGACTAGATGATCCCATCTATTGAATGTTTGACATAAGAATCCTAGATGAGTTGTCACATATATGTCATCCTACATAAAGATATAATTTAAAATTATTTATGCATCCCAATCCACAAAACCTTATCACACTAACTCTAAAAATAAATTCCCTAATAATCAATATCTCAATTATAGTATGCATATTAATCTAAACTAAAATGGAAAAGTTTTAGAGATATGTGGTGATTCTTTTGGGTAGAGTAATGGTATTACTGAAAGGTATCTAATAACTAGTTTTTTAGAAATTTGGCTAGGATTGTAATAAACCTACATGACCTTGGTATGACCATTTCTTCCCTAGTTAACTACATTAGGATTGGGATTAAGTAGGCTCCCTTGGGATTATGAGGTTTTAAAATAATACAAGATTATATGGTGTAGAAATAAGACAACTCCACAACCCTAGCAAGACCAACATAGTGAATAGCATATAAGGATGGAGTAGCGAGCATGAGGTTTGAGCGGGAGAAGGAGCAATGATGGTGTTTTGATCTCAGCCAAGGAAGGGACAGATGATTCAGATGACGATCCTGATGGGGGTTGGTCCTTGGTGGTTGTGTTGGAGCTAGAGATCAGACCTTCCTCTTGGCTGTGTGCAAGATCATCAAGGAAAAAACAATCCCTTAAGTGGCGAAAAATTTAGAAAAATCACAGTTAGGCAACTTGACATAAAAATTTGAATAAGTTATCTATATTATTTCAAAAATATGTAAGAATAGAATCTATAGAAAATTGAATGTAGTTTCTAAACTGCTAGGTTTATTTCTTTTTTAAAAATCTATTTGGTGAAAATTTGAAATTTCAATGCAAATAGTACTTAAATTTTAGGGAAAAAATAAGTAGGTGTCTGTCTAACCACCCTAACCACAATAAAATGATAATATTTTTTTATAATATTTTAGATATAAGTAGAGGACTCATGTCCCGATGTGATGCATATTTTTTTGTAATTTTTTCCAAGTAAATAATTAATTAGGATTTTTTTATTACAAATTTTAAAAAATATAAAAACCTGTATGTCTAACCACCTTAACTTGGTCAAAACTTCATGAAATTCAAAAAAAAAATCAATCCTATAGTATGCGAAGCATAGAATGTGTCGCATATTTTGGATTCAAAAAATGTGATACCATTTGAAAGCTATCTAGATTTTTTTCAATCAGCCTATCAATCAGGACTTTAGTTGTAATTCAAATAGAAAATGAATAATTATTATTTATTAAATTCAAAGTAAAGCATAATTTATATTGGTGCAAAGCTGAGAATCTCCTTTAAAAACCCTTTTCGTTTCATCAATTTTGGGTAAAAAAAAGTTGTCATCCACATACCCTATAGATACCCATCATATCACCACTTTTTGGCCCATCATGATCCTGCACACACCCATATGATGGTGTGGTGTGGCTTCGTTTGGAGCAGAGCATGAGGTGTGATGCGAGCTTGGAGGCCTCTATTTTCTGGATACCTATGCTTCTCTGATGGGCTTTACTATTTTGGTAGCCTGTGCTTCATGGCAAAGGGCTTCTCTAGCTGCATTCCTGTTGTGGAGGCTCTGGTCTGAGATTTTTCTTGTGATTCCTTGTGATGGCTTCTTGAGGAAGAGTGTGGTGGTGGCTACGGTGGTCTTTGAGATCATTATGTCTTGTCTGTGTGTCGTAGTCTTCACTGGAGCTTCTTCTTTGCGATCAGTGTTGGATTTTCTTTTGCTTCCCTCTTTTCATTAGGGGATGGTGTGGATCGTGGGATGGCTTTTGGAGGAATCATTTTTTCCTCTTTTTCTTGTGTGGCTTCTAGCAGGTTTTTGTGGCTTGGGCTTGTGCCTCTTTTGCTGCCTGGTGCTACTTTTTATTTTTTGGTTTTGTTTCTATCGATGGAGATCTTTGGTTTCCTCTATGGTTTTGGTTGGAGCCTTGGTAGCATAGTTGCTTGGCTTAGGTTTCTGAGTGTAATGGTGCTCCCCGGGTCTGTGATGCTTATTCCTTTGTGGGGGGATTGTTGTCTTCTCTGTGATTGCTAGCTCTTTATTAATGGGTTGGAGAGCTCTTGCTTTTGTGTTGGGCCCCTTCTAGGTAATGGCAGTTTTGCTATTGCTAGGGACGATGGTTTTTGGGCTTGAGTTGGCCTGCTTTGTTTCTCTTTTTTGGTCTCCCTCTTGGCCTATCTTGTTTTTGTTAAGGTTGGGGGTTGCTGCTTTATTTATGTGGGAATTTTATGGCTTCTTGTTGGGCCTTTATGCCTTTTTGGTTGAGGCCTATTGTTTGCGGGTGTTGGTCTCCTTCTAGGTTTTGTCAAAGGGTGGTATTGCTGCTTGTTCTTCTGTTGTGCTAGCTTTCTTCTCAGATCCTATGGAGGTGGATTCAACTCATG